>CM070876.1:176862477-176973063 GCA_036365515.1 Torymus aiolomorphi
TCAATCACTGTACCCGATTGTTACGGACCCGAACGGTAATACCAATACACCACTACTTAATGTTTCTAATTCTCTCTTTCTCTTTCTCTCTACTTTTCTCCTTTACACTTTATTATTTATCATTGAATTTTTTTTCATCTTTTTTTTTATTGCGATTATTATTTTAGTTACTTCATTTTTCACTTTGTCTTTAATTGCGATACTCTCGTTTACGGTGCCATTATTATACTTTTTTTTATATACTGTACTTGCTCGATATTCTCATACATCTCACAGTTTTTTTTCTTTCCACACTTCAATGGCTCTCCCCAATGGAAATCCGGCGCAGTTTAGCTCTCATGCATGCAATCGTTGCTCTGGACGATTTCCATCGGGGAACGCTCTACTGTTATTATTATCATTATTATGATTTTTTTCGCTTTTTTATCCTTTCTTTTTCTCTATAAACTCACTTCTCTATCTCTCTTTGTCTATCAAATAATGTCAATTCATTTGGCCCAATCACCCGTCCAATTGACAATTTCGATGTGTCTCTCGGCATTTTTGAAGCTACACACTCATATATATATATATATATATATATATGCTGGGTTGTGCTTTGGCTGCTCTTCCAGAATTCCCAAACGACTCATCAGCTCGATATCTTTATAGGTGATATATATGTGTACATCGTACAACATACATCTGTCAAGGTGTCTTGCCTCGTCGCCTACCGAAATTCCAAGGTGGCACGACCAGGCTCTTTGAGAAACTCATCATCTTTGCAAAATCCCGGCGCGCTTGCGAGAGAGAGAGAGAGAGAGAGAGAGAGAGACTAGCGGCATTGTGTCCTCTCTTTCGACACGTAAAAGTGGCACGCGCAGAACCGCCACTAGCCATTACCATCTCAAAAGTTTCGCTCTCTCACTTGCTTGCTCGCCTCACTCACTCTTCTGGGAAACAAAGAGGGGACCGCACCTTCGTTCACATTCGCGCGATCCATTATGTCTGGAACCTCGTTAAACTGAAAACCAGGCATCTCTGATAAACTATTCAACATCTTTCTTTCTCTTTCCATGTCTCTGCCTACCTGCTAGGCATTCCTCGAAAACCGCGAGAGGGTAGGTGAGGGCAAAGGAAAAAAAATGAAAAAGAGGGACTTCCCCGGAAATTGGCGATGTTTTAAAGAAACATTAAAGATGTCCCGATGCTGCTATTTTCTCGGCGCTATGATTTCTCTCCCTCTCCCTCTAGCCGTTAGTCTTTCGCCCCCGCGGTCGTTGTCTTCGTTCTTCTTCTGGCTGCCGGCCCCGCGTGCTATACCCTCCGCACGACCGGCGCGTCCCGTGGCCCATTTATGGCCCTCGATGAGATTGGTTCCTTCTCTCTCTCTCTCTCTCTCTCTCTCTCTCTCTCTCTCTCTCTCTCTCTCTCTCTCTCTCTCTCTCTCTCTCTCTCTCTCTCTCTCTCTCTCTCTCTCTCTCTCTCTCTCTCTCTCTCTCTCTCTCTCTCTCTCCCTCTCTCTCTCTCTCTCTCTCTCTCGCTCTCTCGCTCTCTCGCTCTCTCGCTCTCTCGCTCTCTCGCTCTCTCGCTCTCTCGCTCTCTCTCTCTCTCTCTCTCTCTCTCTCTCTCTCTCTTTCTCTTTTTCGCTTGACGGCAAGAATGTAACGAGGTTCTTCCACGTCGATTTTTAGTCCCGCAGGAGTCGATGTATATTATAGTTGCCGGAAGGTGACATTCGTTTGGTTTTGTACGGATGATCACCTTATCAATACTTTTTTTATCGCCTTTTTTTGTCTTCGTGATTCGTTGAAAGATTTAATGATCACGATTATCACGATTCATTTCATCAATTCAATCAATATTACCAGTGTACAGCAGAACGAGTCAGATTAGTTGACATGTTCGCAGAAATCATCAAATGATAGGCTGAATTTTTGTATTAGTACAGCCGGCATCCACTTAATACTATCGAATAACTGAATGAAATGAACAGTAAACAAGTCTCAGCTTTATCTCTGTTAATATTGTGATTAATTGTTTTTATTTTCATTACTTTCCAATGCTGTTTTCATTCCACTTACATATTAGTATACTTAATCACGAAATGTGCAATCATTTAAAAACACTTTTTTAATTGAAAAAAAAGTCTGAATAATAACCATTGTATTAAAAACATTGTCATTTCATTCTTTTTAAATATCGTTAAATATCAAACGAAAATGGTTACACCTAATACAAATTTTCTATTGATTGATTCGTTATTTCCCAAAAAATAAACGTTGTCTGCATGAAAGAAAAACAGCGTAACAAACGAGTCACTGCATAATACGTATGCAGGTGGCTGCCGCTTTTATTCTGTGTGTAATTGGAGGGTGCGGTAAAATAATCTTTTTTAATAAAGGAATACATACACAGCGGCTTTAGGCTACTGAACCTGAATCTTTACTGATGATCTCGTCCTATCCCAGATTTTTAGTCATTTAATACCCGAAATGTTTTAGACAAAAAGGGTCAATTGGTGAATGGATAATGCTAAAATAAGAACAAAATATGATATATAATTTTAAGTCCATTACATAAGGTATAATGCAGATATGATTATTCATCAAAATTATATATTCAGCCCTCGGTATTACCTGATCTATCATGAGATCATCTGAATGAATTTGTTGTCTCTTAATTAAAGTCCTGTCATTAATTTTGACCAATAAATGTATCTGCAATGAAAATGTATTATTAAGATATCTGAAGGATTTTTTCAGACACCCCATGGCTACGGCGTCGAAAATTTAATTAAAACTCTAACGAGAGGTAGTAGATTCCCCTATTAACTAATAAACCTGACTCCTTTAATTGAATTTTAAAAATCTTTATTAGCCCATCAGTGTGGCTACAAAAAGAGACAGTCCTTTTGTTATGTAGTCATTAGAGCCCGCAAAAAAAAGTTTCCCGTGTTTTTTTTTAAAGAATGACCACGCAACTCTCTGTACCCGTGAGTAAGTTATGGAAGATCCCACATGTACAAAACCGAATGCAACCACTATACACAGATAGTTTACTTTTACGATAAAAGCCTTTTTATTGTTGTTTTTAACGATCCACCGTAAACGAAGACGCTTTAAAGCTATATACATTAATAAATAAATTGCCTGCTAAATTCTCTCGATAAAAACACATATAGAAAGTTAAATTATTTTTCTCTCCCTTCTTGTTGCAAAGTGTAAAGTAAAGTTGAAACTAATGACGAAGTATTATATTTTTGCTTACTTCACCACCACCTTTGATCGCGATTTTTTCTCAAAATATTTTCACCAACTTTTTTGACGACGTGCAGCGCGATATACTTCGGTATTCACACAAACCCCTTCTGAACGACCCCGACAACAATGCAAAAAGGGCATGCATAACTCACTGAGTTTTTCTGATTTTAGGATCCTGACCATCAGCTCGGATATGGATACTATTATGACGATCATGGGTGATATGGTCCCTAAGCTTGAAGAGGTGAGACTGCAATCGTTTCGCTATGAATTGCATAAAATAAGTTCTCTTACCTTTTTTAACCGTTAAATATAAAAACGTTAATAATAGTACAGATAGAATTTTCCTGTTGTTGCGGTGTCGTGCCGGGAAATTTTTTTGTGACTGTAACAGTTAAAATTTGAGATTTTACGAAAATGTGTATTTAACTATATTTTAAACATGTATTGTCCTTAATATTATTGAAAGTGTTCCGAATCAATTTCTTACTTCTTAGTTTGCAAAAAGAGTTATAAAAGCTATCATAATAATGATTCTATTGTGAATCTAATTATTGATATTCAGGGATCTAATTATTGATTACCGTGACACTCCGATAAAAAATTATCGTAAATCAGTACAATTTTTATTGAATGTCACTGGAAAATTAATGAAACACTACGGAAAAACTTCACGTTGAGCATATTAAATTTTTCTAAGGTCACAGTAATAATTATAAAAAATACGCGTAAAAAGTTTCAGAAAAATCTGCTGGTCTTCGATTAATGGGGTGCCATAGTCCTACCATTACCGACCGAGCAATTGGCACAGTTTCAAGCTTATTAAAAATGAAATACATAAAATCACAAAAAATCAAGAGAACACTGCAGTTTTGAACGATCTATCACCCAGTACAAGTTTGAAGTCGAAATATAAAGTGGTTTTTGCAAAAACTTTGAACAAAACAAAATTCGGTTTCTTTCAAAGTTTTTGCAAACCACTTGATATTTCGACTTCAAACTTGTACTGGGTGATAGATCGTTCAAAACTACAGCGAAGTGTTCTCTTGATTTTTTGTGATTTTATGTATTTCATTTTTAATAAGCTTGAAACTGTGCCAATTACTCGGTCGGTAATGATACGACTATGGTACCCCCTTAACACGAGTTTCACGGTAATTTTTTTGGGAAAATTCTATCCGCGTATGGAAAGGACAACTTTTAATTACGATATAACTAGGTTTAACTATAAAGTCATCAAATTCTAAAAAAAATATTGATTTAAAAATCGTGAATCAGTGTTGCGTTATTGAAGCATTTATCTTCATTTAAATAATTGCTGGGCATCAAATTAACATACAAAGCGCAAGTATTTTTAATGTGCAAGAATGACATCACGGCATTCATCGCGTACGTATAAAGGAATGCAAAGAAAATACAGGATTATTTGTTCTAGGGTGATGCCTCGCCTTAGTAGAGAAATAATGAAGTTTAATTTTAAGAATTGACGAGCTTTTAAGAATTGAAAGTATATTGTCCATAAATTCAGTAGTAAGTTTTTGTAAGCTACAAAGCCATAAGGTCTTCGAACGTCTTTTTATGGAATGGATGCTCATCAAATAAACTTTTTAATTTTGAGGTATCAATATTGTAACTAAAAAATATGACATAATTTAAACATCAAGACTTATTAATTGTGATACTTTTTATTAAATCATATTTTTGAAGCTTTTTTTTTGTTTTATAGGAATGTATTTTAAATCTTCAAGTTTTGATTATACGGCATTATTGAGTTAAAGCACAATATTGCAACATCCATAAAACTTCAGTCTATTATAACTTTTGAACGTGCTTCAAAAATTCACAATCATAAACAGACCTCACTTTATAATATAGAAAATAAAATTAAAACTTTGTTGTAACAAATTAACGACTTCCTCGCCATAACATTGAAAATAATAGCAAAACCCTTTCCGCCTTAAATATCAAATTTAAACATACTTTATGTGTCGAGCATGCCATTAATTTCCCCGTCTATTGCAGAGCGGCCTCAAGAACGGTAACGACAATGACATCGATCTGCGCATGCTCGTGCACCAGAGCCAGGCGGGATGCGTCATCGGCAAGGGTGGCAACAAGATCAAGGAGCTGCGCGAGGTGAGTTTTGATTTTCGATGTATTCTATAACAAACCCCATCGCGAAATTCCTCGATGTATACACGGCGCGCATAGTTAACGCGGAGTCGTTGAAGTCGTGCGTCATCGATTTTCCGGGTACACGGTGGAGAGATAGACGCTTGCGAAATTACTGTCGAACATGAAGTTCCATTTTGAAAGCGTGAAATTGCGAGGTCGGAGTTGCGGTTATGTAGTTGAAAATGCTCATCATAATTGTGTACTTTTCAAAACGAGAAATTTTTCATAGCAAATATTAACTACTGCGTACCTTAATTGTTATCAAATTATTGAAATTATAACAAAGCGATAAAAACACATTAATCTTTAAAAAAAACAAGGCTATAAATTGTAACACAGTAGACCAAAGAGCAGAGGGATTGCTTGTTTCCTTTCCGGCGCTCGAAACTTCACGATGTTCGGACTCTTTCTCCTACCTTCCGCGTTCAGTTTCGTTTACCACCCGGGGAACAGGACCCAGGAGTCTCATAAATCCGCAGCGGGACCGAAAGTTTCGTCTTCTACGTGTCTCAAGTCCTTTGTGGGAGCGAAGGGGGTGTAATTTTTCAAAAATCAAGTTCCCCCCCCCCGTGAGCTGCCAGGGGTACAGTTATCGTGGGATTTGTATCTTCTCTCAATAAGTTTGATAAGGTTGGTAGAATTTTTGTATCATCAAACAACTCGGTACAAAAAAATAAATGAAACTTTTTTGTGGTGCACACCTAGAAAAAAAAACTAGAAAATGCGAGTTTTCATTTGCTTTTTACCGAATAAAAAACGCTAACTCCTTCAAAAGTTACATGAGTCCTAAGAAGAGTGTAAAATACACTAATTTTGGAAAATACATCGAAAAATGGCAAAAATCCCACTCCTTTTCATTTTCACTGTATTTTCTGTATTTTACGCTCATCTTTGAACTTTTGAAGAAATAAAAATTTTTTCATCTAGTAAAGAGCAAATAAAAGCTCGCATTCTCTAGTTGTATTTTCTTTCTTTTTTCATATATGTGCAACTCTCTAATAAAATGATTTATGTTTGAAGGAGGTCAGTCTTAAGCCTTTTTTTAGAACTAAAGTTATTAACCACAAAAAAACTTGCTACCCAATTGACCATGTTCCCCATTTTTTGTACATTCAAAATGGCCCAAAGAAACAAAAAATCCTGGTCCGGTAGATGTGCTCGACAAACATTTTTTTTTATTTTTGTACCCAGTTTGATGGTTTCTATACAATTGCTCATACATATCAGTGTTTCAAACGATTTATGGTGTCGCGGTAAAGAACCGGAAATACTTGACTGCAGCGCGTGAAAAGAAATCAGACGATGACGACGACGCGCTGCGCTGCGCTGCCACTCGGCGAGTCACCTTACATTTTGAATTGAACGCGCGACCGTAGAATGCTTTTTATTGATTTTCCGAGACGTGCGACACTTTTTTCCCTTTCTCTCTTCCACCTTCGTGTCTCCTTTTTTGCATCTCGCGCAGCCATTTCGACATCGTTCCGTGATTAATAGTCCGGGATGCGATTGGCGATGGCGATACATTTTTCAAAGCCGCATCGACGTTTTTTGTTGTTGCTCGCGAGATTGCAGTATGCACAATGTGTATAAAAAGGAAAGTTTGTTTTTAATGAATTATTCAGATGAACATGCAAATTCTGTGTATTATGTTGGCGGGCAGATATCTTCGTTATCATCGATTTTTCATGCCGGTGAAATTTAAATATGAAATGAAGTGCTTGTAAAACATTTCGGTTTGCTAAATAATATATTTTAAATTAATTATAAAAATTAAGTTACGTATAAGATTGCTTGATCAATGTTAATCAAGTCAATGTTAATCATGTCAATCTTAATCAAGCCATCTAATGTTTCCGTTATTTGCATATTTTAAGAAGTACTTATCTAAGATGCAAACAAACGTCAATGAAAATAAAATTATTAATAGCGAATTTTGTAATGCATACATATATACATTTAGAAGTGCCGGTATAGTAGAAATCTTCTCAAGTATATAATATTCCAAAGCCAAAAAGAAATCCCGATAGATTGATTAATTAAGCATTATAATGAAAAAATTTTAATTATATGCACAAACTAACCAATAATTTACGGCAACATAAGAAACAATGAATTATTCAACAAGACGGAAAAAAAACTGACGCCACTATTTTCAAATCAACTACCGTCAGTTCTACCACTACCGGCATCTCTCGTCTCACCGCTCCACACCATAAACAAAATTATTCCCACTTCCTTCTGCTGTTGCTGCTGCTGCCGCACTCTCGATCGGTAAACAACCAACAAACTTCGCACCGCGTGGTTTTGCTCACATCACCTGCAGCCATTTGTCTTCATCGCCTCAAGCGCGGAGAGAAATAAAAAAGACCCACAGCATAGCCCGGCCTTGATCAACCGTGAAATCCAGTTAGGAAACCGTCGTCGGGGACACGGCGAAATTTACGAGTTGACCCGATCGTGCGTGAATCGCGCGGGAAATTGCTTTTTCTCCGCGGCAAAGGTTTTTGCGCGCGCGTGCGCGTGTATATAGTTGGGAGTCAATGTCTTCAACGAAAGTAGTGTACAGAGTGAGTGAAGAAAGTCGGTTGTTGTTTTGCTTCCTCAAAGAGGAAGCTTTGTAACGGTGAACAAAATTTTTGAAACAAAAAATGTTCAAAAACATGTTTTAAGACTTTTGGCGCTAATTCAAATCCATTGTTTTTGAGAAAAGAAATTTTCGTGGCTGTGTGTATGTATGTGTGCGTGCGTGCGTGCGTGCGTGCATGTGTGTGTATACCGGCGATAACTTTTGAACCGATCGACCGATTTGCATCGGACAAAGCTTATTCTCTTCGTTTTGGAGGAGAATAGAGAGGGCATAACCTACTTTTTGATTTTATCAAGTTTCTTTTGTTTTATAACCAAAAAACGATTTTGAATTTTTCGTTTTTTTGATTTTGCTTCCTCCTAGAGGAAGCTTTGTGATAGTAAATTTTTGAGTTGTTGTAAAAACATGTTATAATTGTGTTCCGAGGTGTTAGGAATCAAAATACATGGTTTTTGAAAAATGTCTGTATGGATGTGTGCGTGCGTGCGTGCGTGCGTGCGTGCGTGCGTGTGTGTGTGTGTATACGCCTGGATCTCAGCTTCTACTCGGTCGATTTTGACCGGACAGGTCTCATTTTTTTTGTTTTTTTTTTTTTTTTGCGTGATGGCGGGTCAAAAATCCGTTTTTTGATTGGGGCGATGCGTTTTTTTTTTTTTTTTTCAAATTTTCGATTTTCTCAAAACTGTTTTTTGATTTTTTTTAATGATAGGATCGAGTTATTCGAATCTGATGGGTAGCGTTCGAAAGAGAATTAAAGTACCTATATTTTCTAAAAAAAAAGTTTCTAGCTATCACGGTTCTTTTGTTATTAACAAAAACGTGTTTTTTTTAATTTTTTGAGAAAAATCATGATAATACAGAATATAAATAGCTATAATCTGTTTAAATTTAAATACATTCTGTAGGCTAGATTTTGAGTAAAAAATTGAAAAATGAAAAAAATCAGTTTTGTATGTCTAACGATTACAAGAGTAAAATTGACTTAATGGCTTCAAAATTCCTTTTAGAGGTAGATTTTTTATAGTCCTCGGTCGAGTTCTTTGGGCAAAATGATTGGTCCATAAATTTCAGAGATATTTGAGGTTAAAAATTTTTTGACATTTTTTTAAAATCGTAATTTCTCGAGAACGGCTCTATGTATCTGAATGGGGTGGTGGCATTCGAAAGAGAATTAAAATACCTATATTTTCTAAAAAAATAATTTTCTATCTATTACGGTTCTTTAGTTATCATCAAAAACAAAAACGTGTTTTTAAAAAAATACGTTTTTGTTAATAACAAAAGAACAATGATAGCTACAAATTTTTTTTTTTTCTTAAAAAATATGAATTATGAAATATAATAAAAAAAAACACGTTTTTGATAATAACAAAACAACCGTGATAGCTATTTGTTTTATTATAAAATATAGATATTTTATTTCTATTTCAAATGATAACTTTATTTATCAGCTCAAAATTTATATAAATTTGATATAAATAAATAATAAATAAATAAATTTTAAAATTAACAATTTTTAATATTCATAAATCAATTTAATTATAATTATGCAATAAATTTTTTTAAAAATTATAAATTTTGTTATTAAAAATTAATTAAAGGAATCAACAAATTACGGTTGAGGAAGCTACGGGCCAATGAATTGGCAGCGGTTTTTTAATTCGTTACAGCTAGTATTACTTAATATAATAAATTTTTCTTAAAAGTTCGTTAAATTACCTACAATTTCTTTTTTTTAATATTTAAATTATCTTTAGCCTGTCATTTATTGGTAATGAAAATATGGTTTATAATTCTTTAATTAATATCTCAAAAACTTTTTCATTTATCCACTCAAAATTTTTACCACTTATTACACCTATTGAGTACAACACTGCGTTAAAATTTGAAGATGTTATGTTGATTTGTTTCCGAGAAAAAAATTATTTTTGAAAACAAGTGCGTTTCCTTTCGCTTACGATAACAAGAGTAAAAGTCAGTGAATCGTTTTGAAATTTGGCAGAGAATTGGCTTTTTTATATCTAAGGATTCAGTTCTTTGCCCAAAAAAATCTGACTATTTTGGACCAAAGATATTTGACGTTAAAAATTTTTTATAAATTTCTTATATTTGCATTTTTGAAAAGAATATTCAATTGATTGACTCAAAATTGTTACTACTTATTACACTTATCGAGTACAACATTATGTTAAAATTTGAAGAGGTTATGTTGATTTGTTTCCGAGAAAAAAAATTATTTTTGAAAACAAGTGCGTTTCCTTTCGTTCACAATAACAGGAGTAAAAGTCAATGAATCGTTTTGAAATTTGGCAGAGAATTAGATTTTTTATATCTAAGGATCGAGTTCTTTGCCCAAGAAAAGCTGACGATTTTCACCAAAGATATTTTAGCTTAAACTTTTTTTATAAATTTCTTATATTTGTATTTTTAAAAAGAATGTTCGATTGATTGATTCAAAATTTTTACGACTTATTACACTTATCGTGTACAACATTATGTTGAAATTTCAAGAGATTTTCCGATATTTTCTCGAAAACGAAATTATTCTCGATAACAAGTGCGTTTTCTTTTGTTTACGACAACAGGAGTAAAGATCAATGAATCGTTTTGAAATTTGTCAGAAAGGTAGCTTTTTTTATATCTTAGAATCGAGTTCTTTGCCCAAAAGAATCTGATTGTTGTGACCAAAGATATTTGATGTTAAAAATTTTTTATAAGTTACTTAATATTGCATTTCTAAAAAGAATATTCGATTGATTGATTCAAAATTTTTACCATTTATTGCACTTATCGAGCATAACATTGTGTTAAAATTTCAAGAGATTTCTTGATTTTTTTCTTGAGAAAAATATTATTTTTGAAAACAAGTGCATATCTGTTTTACTTTTTAATTTGTATATCATATATAAAAAAAATAATTATTGTGCACTAGGGTATATCCCCGAGAAAGTCATTTCAGATTGACTCCCGCGGCAACGTGTACTAGGGCAACGATAAAAATTGACTTTCAAAATATGAATTTCGTAAAAATTTCATAAAAATATTTCATAAAAATATAAAATATCTTTGATCGCAAAAGTCAGATTTTTTTGGGCAAAGAAATCGATTTTTAAATATAAAAAATCTACCTCTGTTAAATTTCAAAACGATTCATTGACTTTTGTTAAGAAGTATAACTTAGTTATTATATTTGTATGATTGTTACAATGATGGATTAACTTTAAACCACTAAATCGAGCAGGATAGTAGTTAAATACCTGTTTCAAAACAAATATTTATTAGATTATTGCCAATCCATACTTTTCTTTCTCAGACTAATGTATTTCTTTAAAATTTTTTATAACAATAATTAATTGTTTGTATAGGATACGTAAATAAAAAAACAAAAAAGATATTTTTTGTATTAAGTCAAATTGTTTAACAAACAAGAAAGAACAACAAAGAAAACAGTTTTATTTATTAATAAAGTTTTGTTGTGAAAAATTTACTTTTATTTTTAAAATTTAAAAAATCGAATCGATAAATTAGTTTGAGGAAGCATCTTGCCAATGAATTGGCAGCGGTTTTTTTTTTTTTTTTGCGAAGAAGTAGGTAGAGTTGTAACCCGTCGGAGTTTTCGCGCATGATTAATTGCGTAGGGAAGCTGTTTTTGTATAGTTACGTGGAGCGAGTTTTTTTCGGAGAAAATGTAGAGTACAGAGTGGGTTTGTTGTTTAGGAGTTAGTTCTCACAAGTCACTCGCCGATTGAACGAGGCTATCTTGTACTCAGGAAAACGATCCTCCTGTCTTGAAATAAAATTCCTCCCCAGAAAATCTTCGTGCGAAAAAAAGGATTCCTCCTGCGCGAAAAAATTTCCTCCTGCGCGAAAAATCATCATCCCGCTACAGGAAGCTTGACTTCCTGTTGTAAGATAATTCCTCCTTCCATAGGAAGATATCCTCTTGGCCCTATTTTTAGCGGAAATCCTCTTCCGACAGGCAGATTCTCGTTAATACAGGAATATCGTTTTCTGAGTGTGTGTTTATACTTTTTTAAGTAAATTTGTTAGGCATGAGTCGAGAAGTAGTTTCAAATCGTCGTTATAAATGGATGTAATCAATTTAATTTACGTCACAGTTAACCAATCATTATCAACCATTAATGTTTTTAATACTACACTCAATAAATCGGGTGACTCATCTCGTTCTCCTGTTCGTTACTTCCAAACCCCCATATAAATACTTCACAGACGAGAAAAAAATTCTCAACAACCTTACATCCACTCCATAGTAAAAACTCAGCCTTTACGAGCCCTCGTATATCTTCATTACCGCTCTCAATAAATAATACAGCGAGTTACAACGTCAACGCGCAACTCTTACCTATGTACCTGCACACCACGCGCTCGCGCAAGAACCACCAACCCTTTCCTTTCGCTCCCCCGTGTTCGAAGAAGATAAAATCGCAACGCGTCGAAGCTCGCCAGCGAATTAATTCCACGAAAGCGAGCCGAATAATTGCGCGCACGCGACGACGACGACGGAGGAGTAGTATGTACGCGAACGAGTTTTCCAGGTAGTTTTCTTTTTTGTTGAATTTTGGGCACATGCGGGGTTCAGATGTTAAGAGCGCGGAGGGATGGTAATCTGGACAGGATTTATACATTGAATTCGCGACGTGTATGGGAATACGGGGATTGAGATGTAACTAGTGCGTTATCTAAATTGTCGCAGCCGCGCCGGTAAATCAGTTGGTTGTCTTGAATTCCGATTAATGTAAATCATATTGCCCGAAAGAATACTTGCGTCTACTGCTCTGGTCTTGGTTTTTTTTGTTCTTTATTCATGGGCTTGGAGAAATAATTGTTTATCAAATCGAAAGAAAGGAACAGCGTTTTCAACGAAACGAGTTCAAGCTCAACTTTGCACAGACGAAAATTGCTTGATAAAGTTGGCGGCAATATAAGATGGAAGGAGCGCTTGGAATTTCAAAGTTGACGGCAATAATGATCAACTTCAAATTTGTATAAATTGAACTAATTTAAGTACGTTATTTAACTCTGAATATGTTAATATGCCCATAAGTAGACTAATGAATGGAAATAGCTTGATAAAAAAAGAACGAAGCCTTCCACATGTAACAAAGTGACGTCAAGAGCCACACAGATGCTTAAATCGAATTTTTTATTGATTCAATTTACTTTCTAGGTCTCGATAATTATTGCTATTACCTCTCTTGTGTCAATCTGTTGAAATAAATTTTATTACTCAAACAATCATCATTTAATACATTATCCGAAAATCAAAACAACTTTGAGCTCTTAAAGCCTCCAGCTAACCCATCAAACTGCCGTCAAACTCGAATCTCCAGTGTCGCGCCCGAAAAACTTGCTCACTCTCACTCTCGCAAATCTGCAAAGATCCAGACGCTACACAACGCGCTAGCAAGCAAGTTCGATTAGTCGGGGGAACCTTGGTGAGCGCTCGTGGAACTTTGAACTAAAAGCCGCTTTGGTATCGCTAATACCCGGGGAGAAGACGAAGAAACCGCGCGAAGAAATTAATTGACGCCAAAGTTCCGGCGGTTAATTAATTTATCCGGGTGTACAGGAGAGAATTTTCAATTTTGCGTGATTAAGGCGGCCAGGCGACCGTAATATCGTGACTCTGCCGAGTTAGAATTATGTCCGATGCGGGATTAAGGTAATGGTTTCGACACGCGATTACTTCTTCGAACGCTGTGCATATATCTGGCCAGAAGATGAATAATAATAACAATAATTCGTTGAGCATGTTACGCATGGAGAATTAATTCAGAAACGTATAGCAATTACTAGCGGCTCTGGGTAATTTAATTACAAAATTACGAAAAACGCGTATATTCCGGTCGACCTATTCGACTTGGAAAAAGAAAAAGCCGGCAATAGCACTTCCACCCACTTCTGCAACGAGTGAACAGTTTGAGGCTCTAATTTCCATGCGGCGTACGCGCTTGTCTACCGGCGATAGCAGTAATAATTTCTCCCGCTACCAAACTACCACCCTCATCACTTTACACACCCAGCCCTCTCCTTACCTCCTGACCCAAAAACCGCCCTCTACCTTTCCAACGACGACGCGTATGTCTCAACCCCCTTATACCTATACGCACAAACCGACCACAGCTGATCGTCACCACTGTGTGTGTTTGTGTCACGCTCGACGTGGACGCGTAATGACGAGTTGCGCGAAAAAGTAGCAGGAATTCTCCAGAGATATCATTACTACTTCTCTGTTTCTTTCTCTCGCTCGCTCATCGACGGGGGGTTTGCCCGTATGGCGTTAGGAACAGGTGCTCCCTCCTCTATAACGGACGGCCGGGCGCGCGAGCGTCCCCCCCCCCCTCTCTCGAGCAGCTGCCGCGCCAGGTGTGCGCGTCTTCTGCGTGCCTGCGTGCGTGTGTGCGTAGAGACCGACGGCGACACAGGCTGCTGCTGTTGCTGCCGCTGATGATGATGGCGGTGGTGATGGCTGGAGAGAAATGTATGTAGAAGGCTGGCGAAGGAACCTGAAGAGAGAGAAAGAGAGGAATTTTTTGGCGGGACGCGGAGGGAACTGGTCCGTGGGTAGCGTTCGGAGGTCGCTTGGCGCAGGGGAATTTTTTTGAGAGTCGTGCTGGGGTGTAAAAGTTTTTGGGTTAAAATTACTTTATAAAATTATGCGTTGTAGTCTTGGGTTGTATACTTGAATTCTTGAGAAATATATAGCTATGGTTTATAGTAAAAATTTCTGTTTTTGCGGTAAACGAAAGGAATTTTTGTTTTAAATTGGACTGTCTTACCGAGCTACAATTAATTCTAGCGATTTTTATTACAGAACTTTTTCTCACGTAAAATCAAATCAATCAATCAATTGTTCAATTTCAATCATAAAAATCTTAACGACATCAAACATTGAAATTACTTCAGAACAGTAACGTGCTGACTGTTTAATATTGCGTTACCATTGCAACTTCACATTTACTAGAGCCATTAAAAATGGCCGCATATGAATGCGCATATCCATCTTGCACAGATTCTCAAGCGCTTTTATTGCTCTTTCGCTCTCTTCTTTTATGTAAACGTATTCTCGCGCTGGCAAAAAGTACTTAATATATTATATTTATGGAATGCATAAAGTGCTCATGTTAGCACACCGCCGCAACACACAGCGAACGCGCGTGTCATTAATGTGCTGTCTCTCTCTCTCTCGCGCTCTCTCTCTCTCTCTCTCCAAGGAGGATAAAAACTTTTGTAATAACAATTTATTCGACGAAGTAGGTTGCACGTTCCTATATACATCGCTTCAGATGCTGTAAAAGTTGCGCTCGGGCATTAAGCGTAGCAGGGATGTTCGAGTTTCTCAAGCTCATTTACATTCAATTTGAGAAATAGCGCAGTGGCACATTCACGTGGACATAAGCTTTCAACTAGGATGTTATAAACGTTAAAAATAATCCTAAAAATGTGCAGCGCTTGAAGCGTTTTTAAAAATTTCCCAAACGACAAAGGCTCACGATGCTGCACACGCATCCTGCTTCTCTTGCAGCGCAGCCTCTCACGCTCTTTGTTACGCGAATGCTTGCTCGGCCAGCTGTCGCGCGCGGGAAAAATCCCGAGCGGGAAAGCGCGTTTTCCGGTGCTCTACACCGCACCTATATACATCTACTAACGATGTTTGCCAGAAGCGCGCGCGCTTTCCCGGGTATTATCGATTTATCGGAGAGGCGAGCGCGCGCGGACTTCTTTCGTTGGTCGCAGCGCTGATCCGATAGGTTAAAGTGAATCGTATTTTTATCGATAAGTTTGGAATTCTTAGGGTAATACTATTTAATTTTAAAGAAAATGATTTTATTTTGTATTTATGTATACATGAAAAAATGTCGCAAAAAAAAGGAACTCGCCACGTTTAACATTTTTTTCTCCCCAAAACTCCCAACAAGAAGAAAAAAGAGCAAGCCTTGAAGGTACGCGTGACTGCGCACACGCTCCGCATCGAATCACTGCAAAAGCCGCTCTTGCGTTTAAAATACTTATATGGTGCGCGTTTTTCCCAGAATTTAAAACAACCAAACGCGCCTGGTTCGCGTCTCTCTCTCTCTCTCTCTCTCTCTCTCTCTCTCTCTCTCTCTCTCTCTCTCTCTCTCTCTCTCTCTCTCTCTCTCTCTCTCTCTCTCTCTCTCTCTCTCTCTCTCTCTCTCTCTCTCTCTCTCTCTCTCTCTCTCTCTCTCTCTCTCTCTCTCTCTCTCTCTCTCTCTCTCTCTCTCTCTCTCTCTCTCTCTCTCTCTAGCTCTCTCTTCTTCCGTGACGCACTGGTGGCGAGTCAATGGGCGCGGCTGAAAGGGAAACGAAGTTACGTGATTTCGCGAGCAGCAACAGCAAGCCCACAAAAAGGGACGAACTCCCAAAAAGAAGTTGCCCGGCCCACTGCAGTAGCATCCGTTCTTCTCGTTCACTTTCAGGGCGTCTTCAATCCAGGTGGGACGTCACGAGCAGCCGAAAGAGCCTTCAATGTTTGATTTTCGTGGGAAAGAGAGGGTGGGAGAGGGGTTGGAAGATTTTCGGTGGGAGATGAGTTTCATGGGTGGAAAGGCGATTTTTAGGGTCGATGAAAGGGTGAGAGTAAAAGAGAAGATGCGGGTTCGGTTGAGACGGTATTTTTTTTTTGCCAGATATGCTAAACAAAGAATGAATACATTCTTAAGGAGTAAATATTTTCTAACAGGTAGAGAAAAATGTGAGGCAAGTTTAGCTACAGCGAAAGCCGACAAACCTTACATAAAATATATAATACACACCGTTACAACTCGGGGCCGCATTTTAGTATAACATTCTTCTCGAGCCTTGCGCGCGCGGACCAAGACGCAGCTGCCGGAACTACGATTGTAGTCCGAGCGTCGCCAAGCCGTTTTCCGCGCTCTCGCGCGCACATGGTAGCGCATCATTCAGAAATCGGTTACGAGGCGCAGGACCAGTTTCCTTCGACTACACGCGCTCCGAACTTCTTGCTTCGTCGGATAACATACGTCACCTTTTGCGCGTCGTACCGTACCCTCAGCACTTAATACCTACGATAACTCTTGTGGCTGTTATCTATACAACATGCAATTTAAGACTTGGGAAAAGCGAACATGCATCGTGCTAAAAACACGACGCAACCAACGTCAACCTCCTCGAAAAATTTTGAAAAATTCCCTCCGATCCCCAGCTAACGTTTACACATACATACATATGCCACAACCACAAAGAACCACCACCACCACCACCACCACCACTGTCTTGTACTCTTCCCCCCCCCCCCCCCCCATGCGCCCTCTCCCTCTCGCGGGGCCCGAGCGCGCGGGAATAAGGGCGGCCCTGCGCCCGCTCCTCGGTCTCAGTTGTCGATCGGCGCTCGTGAGGTTCAGACGCGCGCGCACGCGCATTCCTCTGCATACGTACATATACATACACACAGTGAATAAGTGTATGTATATATATATATATACCATGGGGCGACTGGCGCAGTGGATCGTGGAGACGGTCGAGGCCGTGAGGAGGGACGTCCGTGCGAGCGGCGAGCATCGGTGAGTATATATATATAAGATGTATAGGTGAACGGGTTTAGGTGAAGCGACGTGAGATCTTTTTTTCCTTTTTTTCGAAAAGAGAGATAGTGGGGTGACGGAGGGAAGAAAGGGGTTGGGAAAGGAAGATGCGCGCTCGGGTGTACATTATTTTAGTGAGGTTTTGGGTCGTTCAAATATTTACTCGATGCTCGTTTTGTATTTTGGCGCACTTTCTTTATTTCATACGGTTCGTACATCGTATGAATTAACCGATTTTCAGTGGAAATAAAAAAGAAATACTGCTGTTTTTAACGCTCGAATGCAATTTCCAACTCGATGAGAGAATAAATTCATCAGAGCAGCATTTCATTGTTCAATGAATATACGCTCGCGCCAGTAGCATTCTTCTTTTTCACACGCGAGAAGCGCGAAAGAGTTCCTCTACACGCGGTGATAAAAATGCATAATGCATGCGGGCCGCCCTCGTACGAGATCCCGCGAATTAACGCGACGTCGTACTACCTTCACGTGGGTTCAGCGCGCTAAAGAGCGAGTTTTTAGCCCTGTTTTGGAAAATTTTCATTCGCCTGTGCGGATGATTGATACTCCCGCACGCGCCGTTTTTGAGTGAGAGAGAGAGAGAGGAGGGTTTCGTGAAATTTAAATTCCGGTCGGGGAGGATATTTGGGATGGAAATTTGCGGTCGGTTGCAAAATCGTAAAGCGTTTTGAAAGTTGCGCTCGCGCGTGTTGATTAAAGCGTATACCGAAAATTTGCGGGTTTGTGGTTTTTTTTAATCGATTATCGTTACTTCGGTTTATATTGTTGCCGTAGAATTAAATTTCACATTTAAAATAACTAAGTGTGACGATAATCATTAATTTGTGTACCATGCACTTCTACGTTTAAAAAACCCTTAAAACCCTGAAACATTAAAGCTCAACAGCTACAGAACAAAAAAAAAAAAGAAAAGCTGCGCGGAGATTCAGAAATGACGCTCATAGCTCAGGCTTGAGAAAAACGAGCACAGGACTTATCCCTCTTTCTTTTCCTCTTCCATTCTCACCTCTCTCTCTCTCTCTCTCTCTCTCTCTCTCTCTCTCTCTCTCTCTCTCTCTCTCTCTCTCTCTCTCTCGCTCTTCTTCCTTTGCCCGGGGAAATTGAGCCGCGCCGGCTGCTAGCCTTTTTCACGATGTACAGAGCGCGCGCGCGTGTGGAAAAAAGGCCTTTTAAACGGACAAAACGCGGCCTCTTCTCTCTTTGTCGTTCCGCGCGCCGATGTATGCGGACCAGAGATTTAAAGACGCGGAGGGTGGGAATCAGGTTTAAAAGTCGCGCGATGGGGTTCGTCCGGAGGCTTATGGTCAATTTTTTTACGCGAAAATAAAATTGAAGATTACTTTTTTTTAAAGCGTTACTTTTTTATTGGAGGAGTACACGGAAAACAATTTGGAATCCTGAGGTGTCGAAGTTTGGAATCAAGAGGAATCCAAACAGTATCGCATGTTTACGTGTCCAAAATTGGAGTTTGTGCACATCCAAATGGAACTGTATAGGCACCAACAATTTCGGTTGTGTACGGATCTCAAAATGGGATTATGGGTAGTCATTATTGGAATGTCAGGGACTCCGAAACTTTCGGCGTCGCCGCGATCCACTCGTTGGAGTCCTCAGGCCCCCATTCTTGCTCTCTCGCGCGCCAGAATACCAGAGTTGGGGGCCTCAGACGTCCAAAGTCGAATTGGCACAACACCAGAAATCTCGGATTCTGAGGACGGTAGAATTGGAGTTCAGAACATACAGTCGACGGATACGCACGACTCCATACATATTGGAGGCCTGAAAATCCCAAATTTTTTTCCGTGTATTTTCCCTATAGGGAAAATACTTCAAGTCAATTGGGGCTGCTTATTAGATCATTTCACGTACATAGAGAGAACTTTATTTTCCGAGGAATATCTGTCGATTGAATTGAAAATGGTTCTATACGCAGAAACGTTCGCAGAGTATATTGAAAAAATATTTGTATAAATTATGTTTATCTCTTTTTGCTGAATAAAAAGTTTTTTTGTTCTGCCGTCTTTCTATCTCTTTTTAATCGGCATTTTTATGATGTATCCAATTACACAGTAGTCGTAACGCTCTCCAATTAAAATATACTCTGCATAAAATAATAAATTTGTAAAACGAGCACAGTAGTTTCTCCGGGTGCTCGAAAAATTCAATCATCATGGCGACTAATCGCCACTCGTTACTCACTCGTCGCGCTCTGTGCACAGAGGCTGATTCACAACGTATGCGAGTCATTAAAATAACCACGAAAATGAAAGTCCTTGTCATCGTCGTCGTCGTGCTCTCGCGTGAAAATAGACGGCGCGCACGTGACGAGGGGGATAAATCACCCCGACTGAACTTCATATCGGGGCGTATCAAAAGGCGTTGGCTTCTCGCTATTATAGGGTTTCTTTTTTTACGAAGAGCTCGGGTCGAAGATTTACGAGCTTGAAAAGCGTAATCTGTAGCTTTTCGAAACGGAAAAATGGAGCGCGTAGTTCGCGGAATTCGGAGTGTTTTTTTTTATTCATGGCTGGCAGTGGGCGAGTATTTTATTTTAAAGGAGAGCGAGATTTTCAGGCAGTCTTTGGTTATTTTGGGAAACGTTGTAATGCCGTTTGGAGATGCAAATTTTTTAGTAGCTACTGCGCGCATTACCTATTCAAAGATTTTTTTCTGAGCTGAAAAGCTTTTCACATTGAGATTGCGCAAAAGCGTGTAATATTCAGGAGGAAAAATTATTTTCACCTGGGAAGTTTTCTCAGCTTTTTAGAAATTCGATATTTTTTCGTTCATAATATTCTCTCTAACAGTGAGATTTAATTTTTACGCACTAATTTCATTTTATCAGTTATTATTAGTCCCGGGTAAGCCTCTCATCTCTTCGATTAAATTCGGTCAACGAACCATTAACCCCAACAGTAGCCAATTAAACAAATATTTTCGACGAGGCAATTAAACAAATATTTTCCATACCGCCAACCAAATAAACACTTATCAAAGTAAATCCTCACAAACAAGAAAAAAAAGTCTCAAACTCCACCCCCATAGCATCTATTATAAAGTAACTATTCCAATCCTGCCAACAACCAAATCCCTGACAAGCTTGAAACTTTCTCACCTCATTCACCGGCGACTTAATCCCTATCGCGTTTATTAAAAAGCTCTCAGCGATATTAAACCCGCTGCTCGTGTTCAGTCCCTCTCTACATCCGCACCCCGACACAACTAGACTCCCTGGTCTCTCCCTCTCTGTCTCGCCTCTGTATAATTCAGCGGCGCGCGAACTTGATTCGCCGCGGTTGTTTCACTCGAATCCTCAAAGAGGTTCGCTTGCTTGCGCGCGTGCTCTCGTTGATTCGAGACGAATTGGATCCGGCTCGCTGGCTTGCTTTTTTTCCTTTGCTCTCTCGTGTGGGTTGAGGCCGGGGTGAGGGTAATGGAATTGTTAGAAGGATGGGCGGAGGACAGGGGGAAGGGGTTGGATTGGTTTGGTTTCAAGGATAATGTAGTTTCTTTTATTGATTTGGGCGAAGACGGCCGTGGATGGATAGGTAAGAGCCTCGAGATTGAGTCATTTTTTTGAGCTGAGTGAGCGTGAAATGGACGCTTAGTTGGCGAAAAAGGGCCGGGACGATGATGATGTCGTCTTTGGCGGATTAAATAAAAGACTTCTTATGCAAGCATTGCTTTTGTACACATGTAAATAGTTTTTACCTATTTTTTTTATCAACCACTTAAAAGCGACTTTGATCTCAACCACAATACAGCTGGTGAATATAAGACGAATCAACGATTCGTTATGATCCACTACAGAAAATTAATATCCGACTGGAGCGACTTCCATTCGACCCCGTGGAAACTCTCTCTCCCGATCGCTTTTCTCTGTACAGGTATAAAACTGACAGCTTAATATCGCGAAATTACTTTTACTGTTTTTCCGGCGTGCGGCAGTAAAAAGCTCCCTCACTCTTTGTTCTTTTTCCACTCGGCATACTCGCGTAAAGTTCGACTCGGCTCTTGCTTTTCAATCCTCGGAATCTTCACCCTTTATACAAGTGCAGCGCTTCACGGGGCTTGTACGCTTTGCGCACCCTCTTCTCGAGAACGCTCCGCTGTCTCCCATATAGTAATCATAAAAAAGGGAAAGAAATCTCAACGATGCTTGCGGACCATCTAGAACGTCGCTTGCCGACGAAAAGAAACGAAAAAACAAAAAATGAGAACCAGACGCGCACGCTTTTCTCACCCGCCGTCCATACTTTGACATGGAAAACACGCCAGCACTTACCCCCCTGGCCCTTAGTACACGAAACTAGCAATTTTTCCCACAATATCGCGTACAGATACACGCACATACGTAATTAATGGTTACTCCGCGGCGATCGACTTCCGCTCTCCGCAGCCAGAGAGCCAGCGAGAGAGAGACGCGAGCGCGGGCGCGACACGTACGGCTGCGGGAGACCGCATATCCTTCCTGTTAATCGTGCCATCTGCTTTCCGTTCTCGTGCACTTCCGCTCCCCCCAAAGTCGCGTGTATATATGCGCGCGCGCGACCTGCTGTGTGTTTGTGTGCGTGTGCCACCGCCGCAGCCGAATGTGTGTGTGCGCGTGCGTGCGTGTGTGTGTGTGTGTGTGTGTGTGTGTGTGTGTGTGTGTGTGTGTGTGTGTGTGTGTGTGTGTGTGTGTGTGTGTGTGTGTGTGTGTGTGTGTGTGTGTGTGTGTGTGTGTGTGTGTGTGTGTGTGTGTGTGTGTGTGTGTGTGTGTGTGTGTGTGTGTGTGTGTGTGTGTGTGTGTGTGTGTGTGTGTGTGTGAGGTGTTTTGGGCTGCTGCTTTTTTGAGGAGCGGTGGTAGGAATTGTAATACGATATAGCCGCCGGCAGGATGTCGAGTAGGAGTTGTTGGGTCTATTTTTGGGGACCAGGTGGGACGGACGGGTTCAATCGTCTAGGCGAACCTTGGTGCCAGACGATCTTTTAAAAAAGTGAAAGTGAGGCCTTGCAATGATAATGGATTTTAAGGTTATACGCTGTTCTGTTTTTGTTTTTCAAAGTAGTTCAATGCCAGGCGTAGAATTTTTCGAAAATTCATGATGACGTTCTGCGGTAAAGAATTATTCGCAAAAACGTAGAATTCGCAAATATCAATACACCAATTGCTCAGTGAATGTGGAATTTTAACGTTGACTTTTCCGATAAGACAAAAAATAACACACACAGCAAGAAAACATGTACATACAAACGAACACTCCGTGCTCAATTATTTAGTTATTCATGTATAAATATTTCATGCAGTGGCGCGAGCACAAAGGAAGAAAAACTCACCAAAGTAACAAGAGAGCCAAGTAAGAGACGGAGAGAAATAGCAGGCGAAAGCGAATTTCAACAAATTTTTTTACCTCGGATTTCCACAACGTATATACCGAATGAAAAAACGTCCTTTGACATTTGCAACTGAATAGCCCCAGCGTGCTCTCAACTGTATAAACCAAAACCGAGTAAACGAGTTCCTTTGTTGCTCCCGTGTTGAAATCTGCACAGAAACGGCCAAAGCAAAAGTGCGCCTGCGCGCATTATATACACACGCCAATCCGCGAAAATGTAACGAGTGTCCGTTGACCGACAAAGAGCAACAACCTTTGCCGACTATTCACGCGCGTCCTAATTGCGCTCATTATAACTTCCGACGACAAAGAGTGTACTTCTGTATATGTGTGCACGCGCAAGTCATTACGGAGATAACGGTAAAAAGAAAAAAGATGTCGCGTCGATTTCACTACTCGAAGCGAATCTAGATACACGGATATACTCGGCAAAGGAGAACGCGCGACGAGAGTTTCGTTTTTGTTTCTCCCCTGTATACGTACGCCTCCCACCCCCTACCTCGTTGTTAAATTCTCGCGCTCCAGTGCCTCCAGTTGCGCCAGAGGCGCGAAAGCAGCGCGTTAACGAGTCCGATTAGTCTAATTGCTCATCGGCCGCGCCAGCTTATACATAACTGAAAATGTCCATTAACAAAATCAGAGTGCTGGTAGTAATAAATGCGCGAGTTATGGATAGTTTCAGTGTACACGGGGTTAGAGAGGTTAGGTTCGCTCGTTTGGAGGTTAAGTATAGAAAGGGTGGCAAATGAGAATAACGAGCAACGCTGAGTTTCTTACGTTTTTATTCTGGCCGGAATGCTTTAGTCTCCAGTAGAACTTTTTACAATAATACTTAAAAGTTCGGAGGGTAAAAATAATAATGCGCAGTAGTTCCAAAGTAGCTAGGTTTTTACACCTGAATTTCATTACAAAAGTTTATGTATAGAAATATCTCTAATTAAATATGTATATGTATAATAATATTAATGTAACACTACCTCTGACGACTTACATAAGTACGCTTCTCTTCTAGCAACGTATGAGTTCACTTGTAGTATACATACATTCATTCACGCGTTTCATCCACAAAGTACTTATTTCCGCGTCAAAGAAGGAATCGCTCCTAGGCGCATACGTATAAGAAAAACGTACAACAATCGTCATCTCAAGAAATGCACTGCAAAAAAAAAAAAATCGAGATATCCGCTCTGTCGCATAATCTCACAGAGACAGATAGTATATGGCGAGGATGCCGAAGGCGATGGCTCCAGCGAAGACGTAGAAGGGCACACCCGGACCCGACACGTACTTCTCGTTTTCCGGGGTCTCGCTGTTGTAGCCGGCCTGCCAGCCCTGCTTCGTAGGCAGGTGCCGCCTCTCGGCCTCGACGACCTCGCCGATCTGGTACTTCTTCATCAGCTGAAGCGCGTCCTTTGAGTGACCCACGTCGTTGAAGTCCTCCGTGGCGTCCTTACTCGCGTGGTCGAGGAGTATTTCCTCGCCGCCGGGGTGCTCGTTTAGGAAGTTCGTCACGTCGTAGACCTTGTCGTGGATCACGATGACGGTTTTGACCTTGTCGTTCATCTTCCTCATCTCGGCGAGGGTGAACTGCTTAGTGGATTCGCTCATGGCTGCTGTGGTATATTTCTCTCCCTAGATGGTTTCAAAACTGAAAGAGATGATTTTTTAGGTTAGGTGTAGTGTCATAGAATAAACATCAAACGTCGTTTATAGTCATTTCAAAGTATTATTATTCTTACGCGAGAAAATTTTCAATGCACGGTCAAAATATTCGCCTATTTCCTCAATCCATTCTCGTTAACCAATCACGCTTTGATTGGCATAGCTGCTTTTCCATTTTACACTTAACAATTCCTCAGCTTTTTGTAGGACGTGCAGCAGATGATAAACGTGTGCATTTATTTCCACTCGAGTGGCTTTATCGCCGATGTTTGCTCGATCACTCTCGAGATTTAAAGAATATCGCGCTGTCGCGTAGTAAAGCGACGTTCACGCCTGTCCGCGGCTTCTCTAGCCTCGCGTATAGTCGCGCACTTGCGAAAAATAGTATGAATGACGCGTCCATTTCGAGACTCTTGGAATTTATATGTATACTCATTTAACAGCACCTACATTTATTGCGTAAGTTCTTTAATGAACGGCTACAACGTACATCCGGTACACATATACTCAAAAATATCCGTACTATCCGTATGTAATAATAATAATAATAATATTACCGGGTTAACATGACGTAGCAAAACAGAGAGAGAATGTATATCGATCTCTTCGTAATAATTTGCCGCGCGAAGGCTATTACAGCTACGTACGTGTCCGCGACTCCTCGTATATCCAGCGCGCGGCTATATCTGTCAGTCAAGGCCGTCGATTTACTACGCCTACAAACGCACGCATATGCACACGCGTGTATATTCGTGCGTGACCAATGAGCGAGAAAATTCACATCTTCCAGCAAAGCTATGACGACGACGATTATGATTTTTTTGGCCATAACTCGCGTAACGCTACACACATTTTCGTGGTTTCGTAGCGAGTTCTTAATTGCCACTGGCAGTGTAAAATTATTGTGGTTTCCAATGAAAAGACGATGCGTTTTACGAAAGTAATGCTATCGCTACGCTCTAACCGAAAAAATGTACCGGATAAAGTATTCAATCCTGTTTTCATCCAATTTGAGAATCGGACTTTTTTAATCGGATCTTCTATTCTTTTAACATACGCCAAAATCGGAATCAAATAGGATTTAATAAGTTTTGTCTAAAAGTACGACGCAATAGGTACGTGGATTGTGCAACAGGGACTTATTTACGCACTCTCTCTTTTTCTCTCTCTTTCTCTCTAAATCGATTCGTCCCCGACATCCGGTGCACACACGCCGCACCACACCAGCATCTTCTTCAAGATCAAACGCGCTTTGCGATTTACATCAACCTATCTTCGCCCGTAAACATTCGAACAAGAACAGCAGTAGCAACACCTCTTACCTGTATTCGGAATTTGTCGATCGTCAAGCAATTCGTATATAAGTACAACAATAAAGGTCGACGCGGCAAGCCTCTCCACGACTCGAAGCCGCACTCGCACGGAGCAGACTACTGTGGACTGTGCGCGAAACAGCAGCTGCTCTTGGTCTTCGCTCTCAGCTGCCCCACTCCCAGGCGCGGCGAAATTGTGATTCAGGCGCGGGGAGAGAGAGAGAGAGAGAGAGAGAGGCCGGCGTTGTATGGCGAGAGAAGACACGCTGGAGGTCCCGCTGTATGGGATGAGAGTGGATGGAGTGGTTTAAAGATTCAGTGAGGTTGCTTTTTTTTTTTAACGAAGATTGTGGTGGATTGTCTGAGAATACACGTGATTTTGATGTGCATGGATAGTTGCTGTTTAATAATGTCAAAATTATTTTCTTTATCGTGGTTGTTCTACGGATTTTTTTTTCTTTTTATTTAAATTTTGTTTTACGGAATAATTGAAGCATCAGGAGCAATGGCTTGCCATTAAGAGGTATAGGACTCTTGAACAGTAGAGAAAACAAATGATTATATTATTAAAAAATGTTACTGAAGCTTTACTTCTTATTACAAATTTTATAACAGCTTCTATTAAAATTCTATTATTATTTATTTATAATCCAGACGCTGGGTACAGTCCCGTAGTCAATAAAAATTCCCCGGGTAAAAATTGATGTCCTTACGTATTTTGGCCCGTAGAACCCGAATCTGATGGTCTTTTTTCAATAAAAGTGGTACAAGATTGTTTAAACAACGATTGTTTAAATAAACAATGAAATGATTGTTTTTTGCCATCCAAGTATTTTTTTCTGAAAATTTACGCTGTTTTTTGAGACGAAAAAGTCCTTTGGTCCACCTACGAAAAATGCAAATTGAAAAAGTTATGATTTTTTGAAATTGCAATTTTTCTATTTTTTAACAATTTTAGCCAGTTGTAAAATGAATACAAAAGAATCTTTTTCAAAAATTCAAACTGATATTTCGTCTTTGAACCTTAAATAAATATTTTAATGTCCAAAAAACATAATTTTTATCGATCAACGGGGATGCCTTATACCGGCAGAGTTCTCTGCCGTACCGACCACCATGTTTTTAATTAAAGATTAATTGTTATAAGATTTTCCTTGAATTCTGAGAGTTGACGCACATAGACAAACTTATTATCTACTTCCCAGTCAAATTTCAGATAAATCTATTGGAAAATAAAGACGAAATTTGAGAACTCGCAAGATGTCGTATTTTGGGGTTAATATGATATTATGCGACGTTGCGAGTTCTCAAATTTTGTCTTTATTTGCCAACAGATTTATCTGAAATTTGACCGGGAAGTAGATAATAAGTTTGACTATGTGCGTCAACTCTCAGAATTCAAGGAAAAGCTTATAACAATTAATATTTAATTAAAAACATTGTGGTTGGTATGGCAGAGGACTCTGCCGGTATAAGGCATCCCCTTAATGCACAATTATACCAATTTAAACGTAATTGAACTCATAAAATTCGCGATTATTTATTTTTGACAAAATTTTTCACTTTTCTGGCTTGTTACGAATGTTGTTTCTTTTGTATTTTGGCCCACAAAATACGAAACAAGACTTCTTTTTTAAATAAACGTGTTTATAAATTATAAAATTTATTATAAAAAATAAATGTATTTTTTTCTGAAAATTTACGCTATTTGGAAAAGAAAAGGTCCACCTTCGAAAAATGCAAATGTAAAAGTTAGTAAAACCAATTTTATTCATATCGTTAACAAAATTCAAATTTATATGACATTTTTATACTCTGAATATTCTTTCGTTAAATATATTGAAATAGTATTAAGGTTCCAGTAAAACGAAACATTTTTTTAAATAGAAAAAATCGCATAATTCGAGCGTAACATGTTTAATACGGCTTAATTGTTCATAACTAAAATATATAGTTAGCTAAGAACAAACATGCTGCTTAGATATTTAAATGCTTATTCAAAGTATGAAGATGTCATATAAATTTGAATTTAAAAATAGTATATTACATACCTAGGCCGGTAAAATAAGAAATGTCTCAGATCACATGTAATTGTCGGCCGAGGCGAAGCCGAGATTGACAAACATGTGATCTGAGGCTTTCTTTTTTATCGGCCAAGGTGTATATACTATTTTTCTGCCCGACGGCGCCGGAAAGCGGCAACTTCGTTTCGCGCAGCGGCCGTAAAGTTGGCGCTTTCCGGCCGGAGGACAGAAAAATTTTTTTCTTATTTTATAAATGAAATTGGTTACACACACCCACACCCACATACACACACACACGCGCGCGCACGCACGCACGCATGTACGCACGTACGTATGCACACGTGTGGGCGCACACATACATACAGGCACGAAAAAAAATTTTATTAAAATCGACAAAGGACCCCGCACACAATGTATGGGAAAAAATCATCCGGTCAAGTTGAACGAAACTTTGGAAAAAAATAGATCTTGAGGTCCTGAAGAAATCTATCTTTTTTCAATTTCGTTCAATTTGACCGAATGATTTTTTCCCATACATTGTGTGCGGGGTCCTTTCAACATATATCGCCTTAAGGGGAGGCTAAAGTCCCGTCAGTTAGTTTTTCAAAGTTTTCTCTTCGAAAATTAACCGATTGAACTAAATTTTCGGGAGAATACTTAAAATTTATATACGAAGCGCGCTCAAGTCTTGAAATTCAAAAAAATTATCTTTCAATTTCATAATTTATAGGTTATGTTACTCACGCAAGTTTTTCAAGGTTTTCTCGGGAATTAATTAATTATTTGAGTTGCGATTTTGAGAAATAACTAAACATGAATATCCAAAGCGCGCTCAAGTCTCCAAAATCCAAAAAGATAAGAATTTTTTAATTTATATAATAAAAACGCGTTTTACTGAATACAGCGCCACCCTCCATTTAAAATACAGTGACTCCAGCGTCCCCTTAAAACATCATTTGAAGATTTGTGGTCTAGAATATTTTTTTCACTGTTACAAAGCTTACTCTACGAGGAAGCAAAAAAAAAAAAAATAAATAAAAATTGCATTTTTCGAAAGTGAAAAATTTTGTCAAAAATAATCACTAATTTTATGAGTTATATTACGTTTAAATTGGTATAATTGTGCATTGATAAAACATAGTTAATCGATAAAAAGTATACTTTTTGGGCATTAATTTTGAATTGAATTTTTATCGACTACGGGACTGTACCCAGCATCCGGATTATTATAAGTACATGACCGTTGAGAAAATTATAATGTCAATATTTTAATGAACAAATCTAAAATTCACTTAATTTCTCTTTGGAACGATCAAAAGCATGCTAACTCTGCCATAACTCAATGACACTAATCGATAGCCAGAAACATAAATCCAGCGATTCATTAATCTATTGCTAATCTCCCGCATACGAAAACAATATCCGACTAATCCTAGAAATTACGGTTACGCGGGAAAAAGTGGCAACGCAGCATGAGAACGTACGCGTAGGATAAATACATTAGCTGTGCGCGCAGCTATGATTCGGCACTTTTCCGAGGAAAACTACTGGTCGTGTCGTTATTTCCGCGAGTGATACTGTACAATACGTGGCTGCGTATGTACACGTCACAATGTACAAGTATGTCGTCGATTCGTGCGCACAGTCATGATTAATCGCTGCTCCGTAATGTTTTTGTGTACAGAGCTACAGCTGCAGTACACTGCGCGGCAGACGAATTTATTGGGTAACGACTGCAACAAAATTTAGTGCGATCGTCAATTTTGCATCTTATATAGGCTAGGCAAACAAGTCGTAAGATGCATCGTAACGATCTGAGATATCGAACCTTCGTAACTGGAATATTTTTTCGCAACGCAGCGACAACTGTCGGTTATGATAACCGCGGCATAAATAACCGATAAATCGAGCATTGCTATCGATCGTACATCATCAACCTCAGCTATCTCTGCGCTCGAACGTCTTGCAATACAAACAACTCCCCGGTAGTCATTCAAAAAACTATACTGCAGGCACGTTTTTTTCGCAAATCCGGTTTCCAGATGCGGAGAGCGCATCCCCCCCCCCCCCCCCCTGCAACCTATTCGCATGCCGCGCACGCGCGAACGCATCTCGAATGCAGCCTTTTTACAGCGTCGACTGAAAACCGTGTATAACACGTGCATGTGCGTGTGTCGGAATGACAATACAAGTATAACGTTATTGTACGCGCGTGCACACTCCGGGAGGATTATCAATTTTTTGCACGACCTCCGTTCGTTCGCCGCGGGTCAAGTTAAAAGTGCAGTAGCTACGCTGCTTTTGCGAGTGTATATGTTTAAAACGCGTCGTAAGAAGAGTCGTGTAGTGTGGTTCTGTCATCGGCGCGATTGCGCCGCCGCGGCGGCACCAGCGAGGCCGGAAAGTGTGCGGGTCTCTCCCACTCTCTCTCTCTTTTAACTCGTCGAGTCACGATGACACGATAAGGCCTCGGGCGTGCGTGCAGAGCTGCTGCTACTGCGTCTCTCTCTTGCGTTGGTAACAGATAGCGCGCTCGTGGGTATATGAGATTCTTTGATGCGAGATTCTAAACTGACGCGACGATTCTGAGCCTCTAATTAGGCGTAAAGGCGCACTGATAGTTTTTAGCAGCAAGTGGGGGAGGTGTCGGTGTAGCTGGATATGTAGGTTATGTTAAGTAATGGATGACAGCAGTTAAGCCGATTGAGTTATTGAATGAGGGCTTTAATTGTCATCTTGTTCTGTTTATATTTATAGCAAAATCGGATCAAATGTCTCCGTGCCATTACGTACACACGTGTTTAATTTTGAATATGATGCGATAATGCAGCGCATGGGCGATGAAAGTTAGATGACCCAGAATTGTTATACATAGAAGAACGGCGGGAAAGAAAACGACTGAATTCGCTGTGAACGATCAAACTTCATTTATTAACTAACTCTGTCTCTCTTTTTCTCTCTCTCTCTCTCTCTTTTTCTCTCTCTCTCTCTCTCTCTCTCTCTCTCTCTCTCTCTCTCTCTCTCTCTTTTACATACATCGAAGGTAATGATGCGCGCATCGTCCTCTATACACATTTTTCACGTCTTTATAATGAGTGTATAAAAAAAGAAATCTTACAAACAACACGGTGCAATTTTTACGTACACGCTGTACAGAGTAGAGACAGCTCAGAGGAACATGTAGTAGAGGAGAATGCCGTAGATGACGACGCCTAGGGCGACAAGCGCGGTGGAGGCGGGCGAGCTCTTCTTCTTCGGCTCCTCGTACTCCCAGTCGTCGTCGTCGACGGTCGGTTGGCGAGCCGCGGTCGTGGTGAACTCGCCCTCTAGCACGCCGATCTGGTAGCCGTCTTTCAGTAGTATCGCCTCCTATAGAGCAAAGAGAAGGATATAGTAAAGGATAGGTATTTAGTCTCTCATTGGTTTGTGTTGTTTTAATACCTGAGAGTGGCCGATATCGTCGAAGCACTTGGTGCCGTCCTTGCCGGCGAGGTCGAGCAGCACCTCCTCGCCGCCCGGGTGCTCCTTGAGAAAGGAGCTCATGTCATAGACCTTGCCGTGGAGGGCGATCCAGAGATCGCCACTGTTGTTGTGGCTCGACACCTGCTCGGCCGTGAACTTATCCATTTTGCGGACCATGTCAAGCTCTTCTTCCTGCGGGACAATCCGGCGTAAATCAGAGCTTACACGACGCACGCTGCGCGATAGACCGACAGGCAATTATATATTTATTATAATGTAATTCGTATTGTGATATGAGAGGTTTTCCCGAAACCTGCAAGTCTCACACACACACACCTGCGAGAACTATTCCACACGTTTCTCAGTGCAGCACACCACTGTGTGGTAATGCGATCGTCGGAGAAAGCGCTCACTGACTGATCTTGACACTTTGGTGAAAGTCGCCACGCAATTTCCCCGTGCAGAGAAGGAAAGACACGCAGCTGTGTGTGCGTGTATGTGTGTGTTGATGTGGAAGCTGCGCGTAATATAGTTTCGCGCGTGGGGATGTATTTACGGGAACTACATATATTGAGCAACAATGAGACAGTGTAGCCACACGTAAAAAAATCTGAAGCTCGTGTTTAGCGAATTCGGTCGAAAAAGATGCCGCCTTCCGAAGTGAGCGCGTCTACCCCCGAGTACCACCGCACCAAGAGATGGAAGAGCAGTGCTTTGTTCGCACGAGACAGCGTGATGGTTATAGTTTGTCACCTGAAATCGGGAGCGTCGCTCTCCCGATTTTAATATGACGCCGCATACGGAGGTTCGGGGTACCCGTGCTTTGGATTTTTTTCCCGTGCACGTGTCGATCATCCGGCGACAGCGAAAGCAAACATTAATATATCCTACAACGTACCTGACGATCGACTTTGTGCTCTTCTTCTTTTTTTCTTTTTCCTCTCCTTCTTCTTTTCTCTTCCAACTCTAAGTTCTGCGCCAGGAGTTGGGACGCAAGCTACACACACGCGCGCGCTCGACTGACCACGGTCGACGGGAAAGTGAGAGTCGGACTCTGGTGAGCGAGCGCTGAAGCGCCCCTGTCTATCCCGCCGACCTTTTCATGAAAATTCACGAGATCATTTGCACAGAATGGAGACACGATGTAACGAGGTGGGCAAGAGGAGAAGGGGGGAGTAGCAGTGTGTCTGTACAGACTGTTGTTTGATTCAACGAATTCGATACCGCCCGACACAGCGAGCGTGTTTCCATGATCGAGGCGAGTTTTCTAGAGGTTTTGGTGTTTCGCCTGGTTGTAGAACTTTTATCATTTCAATCGATCTTGTTTGTAAAGTTTTTTTGTACTTACTGAAATATGAAAAAAAAAGAATGGAATTGACAAGTAGGGCTTTTACCATGGACCCGCGCTTTTGTAAAAGGAAATGTGAAGTATACTTATACTGCAGGCGCGGGTTGTCTTTGCCAAAATCTGTGAGCCAGCTGTGCGGCTACTCCGCTGGAGAATCCCGAGCCTCGGCTGCTTGGGTGCAGGTCAAAAAGAAAGCGGCCGAGAAAATTTGCCGTTCGGAGACGTGGGAACGCGCGGTGTATGTCAGCAGGGGGTTAGTTCGCTGCAACGCTCGATCCTTATTTATTACTCGCAGGTCAGAAATGCGAGTATTACATGCTGTAGCATCTGGCGGTCAGTTTACGATTTTAGATGCATCGGGTCTTGCGCTTCGAAAACTTGTACAGTGCATGAGAACTTGGACAGATTTTTCCGGGATCCTCACAGACGAAATTTGACAGGCATCTGGAGCTTAGTGTTCGTTAGTTTGAGAAATGAAAGCCAGGATAGATAGTTTGTTTCATCGATAATTTAGTGGAAGTTAAAAAAAAGGTTCAGAGAATGATTTCATATTTAAAGCAATTTAATAGCCCCGGTACTATAGATACACTGAAATTTCAAGCGAGAAAATCATTCTCAAAAACAATAAACCGTAAAAACCTTTGTTCTCCCACTCCTAAGAATGAAAATGCATGTGCAAAGATGCAAACTTCTCCCCCCTCTCCCGATAGCCGTCCCCAATTACGACACGACCTTCTTTCTCCTCTCCTCCCAATTGTTAACCAACTCCTTTCGCAAACTCATTCCGGGGGGAGAGAAAAAAAAGTAAGCACAAAATCGAAAACGCGATTATTATCGCGTGCGTGTCCGCGCGCAGCGCACGATTTCCGCATGCAGTCGTCGACCCCCGGATTAGATTGCTCCACGCGCGCGAAAAATCGCGCTCCTCGTCGATATATTTTTTTTTTCACAATCGCGCTCGAGTTTTTTTAATTTTGTGCCAGAGATGTGGAATTTGTTTGATGAAAATTTTTTGGAAAACGAAGCTTTAATCGATGTTTTTACGTTTAACTTAAAAACGTTTTTATCGACTTTCCTATTCACCAGTAACGCTTAACTCTAACGATACAAAAGAAGCCTGCTTTTATTACACAACCATCACTTCGCTTATTACTTATTCACGTTAATCCATCCACCGCAAACCACACAATTACACCTCACGCTCCCTTCGAAAAAAAAGAAGTAATCTCCCGCGCGTACAGTCGATTCTGTTTTACGCTTCCTCGAAAAAGCCAGTAGCGCACGCATGCGACACAGTCCGCCGCTTATCTCCCCGTTTTCGGCCGCGGAGAGATAACGCCGAAAATTGCGCTTAATATCCTGCACGGTAAAAAATAATATGATCGAGACAGCGATTCATAGTTTGTTAAATAAGATTAGCAATAAAGTTTGTAAGTACAAACAAAAAGTTTGCTATGATAACAAACTTTTGTTCTGCCAAACAATTTTATGATCAATATAGCAATTCGGCAATCGCTGCGATAACTTCTTTAAATTTCTAACTCCTAATTGTTCTGTATAGCGAAGTAAATCGCTGTTACAATCAACATTGTTCGTTCAAAGAACGAGCGTGCATACGATATATATTATCTTGCTTAGCGTAGCAATAGGAAATCGTTAGAGCAACCATTTTGGTTGCTATGTTAATCCCTTCACATAGTTACATTAACAAAAAAGTATTGCAACGTCAATTCAGCATCATGAGCGTCGAATATGCGTCTAACCTCTTACGTAGGTGGAGAATACCTGATGATGTTATTGATAAATTTAAAGGTTGATTTTCAAAATTATTTACTCAGCAATATTGATACAATTATACATACTCTCTAAATCTTTTTCAGTGCAAAATCGGGCACTGGTACAAAATAGTGAATATGCACTATTTATTCAGTGTATATGTACTTGCAAAATAATGAAATTGGATTTTTACTAAAGTATTGTGTATATGTTAAAAAAAAAAAGTGTATATGCGCTATTTTGTAACAGTGTCCGATTTTACACTAAAAAAAAAATTTCGAGAGTACGAATTTGTAAAAAGTATTAAGTAGTTTTAAGGGAATAGAATATACACTAGAGTCAACAATTTTTTTAAGCATAGATGAAAATTTTTTGCCTACTTTTGGTAAAATTAAGAAGATATTATTTGCAGGGACTGTATATATTATGTACGGAGTACTTTAGTAGTCATTTATATGCATATGTAGTGTGAGTCCGATACATGGTTCTGTAGTCGCATTAACTCCTTGTACGATCATACAGTATTGAATACATACTCTATTAGTGACGGAAATTCTTATATTGTTACGGAAAATGTTTTATAATATTAAATTAAATTTTTAATAAATTCGTTAATAAAAATTTTTAATCGTATTTCTAAATTTCTTTAGCTATGAACAAGTATATTAAGTCATGCAACATGTGTATGGAAAAGGCCCTTTCTCTCTGCATAGAAAAGTGAATCGAAAATCGAGTGTTTGAAGTCTAGGGAACGGCGGGAGGAAGAGAACTTAGTCTCCCGTTATGACGACTCGATGTGTCCGATCCCCTATCCACTTTCCATGCAAAGAAAGGTCCTATTCCTGAACTCATTAGCAATTGACTTTTTCAGACTCGGATGATGATATTGACTACTCGTGTATCACTCGGTCACCAAAGGCGGCAATTTGCCTCCCTAGTTGCCCAATGTACTATTCTTCAATTCCTATATCTTTTCCTTTTATTCTCTATGCAAGTAAAAAAAATCATTCTCATTATAACCTAATAATTGATAGATATCATATGCATTACAGTGACAAAATTGATTGGAATAGCAATTTGAGTTTGCTACTACAATGGCTCAAGAGATTGCTATAGCAAAATGGATTGTTAACGTTGCAATAGTATATTACGATACGTGGGCCGGAAATTGGATTTCCGGGCCGTGCGTGGTATGACGCCCGAGGCGAAGCCGAGGGCGTCATAACGCACGGCCAGGGCATCCAATTTCCGGTCCAAGTATTGTATACTATTTTTCTTACTCCCCGGCCGAAAGTACGTTCTGTAATTGTTAAATAATTGATAAAATTGCGTTGTCGTCTGCTAGCTGTGTTTGAGTGTTAGTTTTTCTTTCGGCCCGCTCGATAGTAGTGCCTCTGTCGACCGCTTTGGGTAGCTCGGTCGATATTACCGACTGTTTTTTCTTTCGGCCCGGCGTAGAGAGCTGGTTTTTTGGGCGTCTGCTACTTTCGCTATTGTACAGATGGTCTGATGCCCGCCCGGTTTTGCTGGTCGGGGCGGGCATCAGAAACACATTCATTAAAAAAAGACAACACCACTTTTTATTTCAATTAACTCTTTTTTCTCGTCACACGTGCACTTTCCTCTGTCTATTTCGTACGTGCCTAACCTTCACACCGCACAAACATATTTTTCTCGGACGCTCCCGTCTATACGTTTAAAAAACAATAACCACGATCAAACAAAACCACTTTTTATTTCAACTAACTTTTTTCTCGTCACCCGTGCACTTTCCTCTGTTTATTTCGTACGTGTCTAACCTTCACACCGCACAAACATCTTTCCTCGGGCATGCGCGCGGGCGCTGAAGCGCCGCGGGTCAGGAAATTTCGGCAGCCAATCAGAGCGCGCGGTTGGTCTAAAATAGGATGCGAAAGTTTCTCTTTCGGCCCGGAGATGCGGGCCGAAAGTACGTACTTTCGGGTGGGCGAGTAAGAAAACTTATTTGATTACATGTACAAAAATGTTTATGTCGTTGAAACAGCAATCCGAATTCGTTGTATTTTCCTAGCAATAAAAATCGCTGCCACAGCAAGCTTTTTCGCTGCGATAGCGATCTTTTTTTAACCGTGTGTCGCGGCGCACTTGCGGTCATTCCGTATGCACTATATAACTGTCGGCCGACACGCCATTCGTCCATCGGCGCGAGCTCGCTTGATGACAATATATATGTGTACGTGTGTATGTTTGCTCGATGCTTTTAATTGCTTTTTAGGGGTCTTTTTTCGTACTGATCTTTGAGGCTTGGAGGATTGGTTGGGTGGGGGAATGTGTTGGGTGGGGGAATGTGTTGGGTGGAATGATTCTTGACAACTGTGACGTGTAGTAATATAAGAGAGCTTTTTTTATTGAATATCTCAAACTTCAAATACGTATGATATCGGCACTCTATAAAGATTCGCAATGGTTATGCATGAGAACAATCCGTCATTCTTTTTACCCCTCGTACAAATACATTAGACGCGATAAATAACGATCTAATATAATATATGCAACATGCGATTATTTTCATAATTTTGCTTCATAAACGCGAAATGTGACACGCAAGCGTCTTGCAATTTCGCCACGACTTATAAGTGCAAAATACGGTATCACCCCGCTCCGTAAAACTCAAATGTTTTACATCCCATTACATAATGATAGAGGTAAACTAACTCTTGCTTCTTTTTCTTACAGAAAACCGGTGCCAGAATCAAGATCTATTCCAACTGCTGTCCCCATAGCACGGACCGGCTCATTAGCATCAACGGCAAGTCCGAGACCGTGCTCGAGTGCATCCGCGAGCTCGTCACTACCATCAAAACCGTAAGTCCTCTCCCCCTCTCTCGCTCTGCGCGCAGTGCAAACATAATCTAAACTTTTTTCCCGCTTCCTGTCCGTCTCTCTCTCTCTCTCTCTCTCTCTCTCTCTCTCTCTCTCTCTCTCTCTCTCTCTCTCTCTCTCTCTCTCTCTCTCTCTCTCTCTCTCTCTCTCTCTCTCTCTCTCTCTCTCTCTCTCTCTCTCTCTCTCTCTCTCTCTCTCTCTCTCTCTCCCCCTCTCGCTCACTCTCTTATGCAGCGGAATCGAATCCCCGACGCGGAGATTTGCATAATTCGATTGCATTAGAGGGAGAGAGGGAGTTGCGCAACCGGTTTAGCATCGTCGTCGTCTTTGTTGCCGTGTCGCGCGAGTTCACAGATTAGGGAAAAGCGACGAGTAGCGACGATGCGGCTGTTACGATGAGCTTACTCCGGCCGTGAGACGAGTATAGTAGCTGGAGGAAGGGATAGTTTGTTCAGTTTTTTTATTTTCTTGGGTGAATATATTTGGATAAAAAGTATGGAATTCATTGTCGATATCCGGTACACGCGGAGATTCTGTTACACGCATAATTTAAAATAACTCGCATGGTGCAGTCTCTGGCGTTTCTTATAACGTTTAATTCGATGAAACGTTCATTTGATGAAACTAGAGTACAAATTACTGTTCAACTATTCCCGACTGTACTGTCATGATACTTAGTCTTCCATTGAAACAAACGAATTTAGATACTATCCAAACTGAAAAATGAACAACCTTTTTCTTGCATTAGTAAAGAAAAACAAGTCTATTTCAAATACCGAGTTTATACGCCGCGACAGTTCAATATTCATAGAGGAAATATCTACGATGACTATCCACATTATACGCCAATTTTAATGTAGAACACGAATGGGTCTGAAGTTTGCATCGTTGGAATGCAACGAAATAATTTTTTACGATTGATTAAAGTTATTAAATAACGAAAATTGTATCTAAACCTTTGATTTAAAGTTATTATTTTATACTATAAAACACTAAATCTACACGCAAAATTAATATTATTTAGTATAAACGTGATGTAAAATGAATCTTTTTTGTTTTTATTTCGTTGCTTTCCAACGTTGCAAACTTCGGACCCATCAACACGAATTTCTAATCAGCCCCCGCAGTCACCGAGAAATCATTCGCCTCTACAAACCAATCTCCATTCTCCAATAGACTTTTTTCTCTTTCCTATTCAGCCATAAACTAACCCAAATATCTTCTTTTTCTTTCTACGCAGTCTCCGCTGAAGGGTGTGAACAACCCGTACGATCCGCGCAACTACGATGAATTCTACGCCGAGGAGTACGGCGGCTACGGCGAGAACGGCCAGCCCGCCGGAGGCGGTGGCGGCGGTGGCGGCGGCGGCGGCGGCGGCGGCGGCGGCGGTGGCGGCAAGCCCGGCGGCTTCGGAGGTCCAGGAGGTCGAGGCGGTAAGCCCGGCGGCTTCGGCGGCCCGGGAGGCCGTGGTGGCAATGATCGCGGAGGCGGTAAGAGAGCTAATGGACTTTTTGGTTGGGGAGACGTGAAGAGTTGTTACGTGGCTTTTAATTAATGACGTGGATTGTTAGGAATTCACGATTTTATGATGCAAGACGAATTTTTAAGCCATTGATATTTCATTAATACAAAAATATACTTTGAAAAAACTTTAAGCAATGTATTTATAGTTTTACGTTGCACTCATTTGCATGTCTGAACTTGATTTAGTTAAGGTGATGTGATACCCACACTATTACTCAATTCTGGGTTCCTGTTTTTCTCCTTCAATTTTAAACTTTGAAAAAAATTCTCTGACACGTTTTAAGTTTAATAAAGAATTACAACGTACCAAAGAGTTTTTTTCTTAAAAATAAAAATTGAATGAGAAAAACGGGAACCCAATTTTGAGTAATAGCGTGGGTATCGCATCACTTTAAGCGGAGTAGAATAATTTATTGATTTCGTTCGTGTCTAAAAAAAACAGTTATCAATTAGAAAGTAAATTTAATGTACGGGTTAGAAGCCACATCAAAATTTCACGTCCTCCCAACGATATAACCACAATATGAAAATATTACCAGTACAACATATTCCAACGACAACATGAGCAAATATCAACATACAATATCTGATTAAAACTCTGAAAATTTCGGAGCATCAGGCACTGCACCTGCAAATACAGCACGCATCTTCTCCCCCAACCCCCTAAAACAAGTGTCCAGATAACACGTACTAACCCTGATAATTAATGTGCACAGCCTTCTATCCGCCAGGTCCCGACATGAACCGTGGCGGCTTCGGCGGTCCGGGCATGGGCGGAGGCGTTCGCGGCGGACCCGGTGGCGGTGGCCTAGGCGGCGGCCTTGGTGGCCCGGGAGGCCCACGCGGTGGCGGCGGCGGGGCCGGCAACATGGGCGGCCCTGACCGCGGTTTCGGCGGCGGAGGCGGCGGCAACATGCGCGGAGGACCCGGAGGCCCCGGTAGCGGCGGCGGCAACTTTGGAGGTGACCGCGGTATGGGAGGTGGCGGCGGAGCCGGCGGCGGCGGTGGTTTCAATGGCAACCGTGGTGGCCCGCCGTTTTCTGGTGGCGGTGGTGGTGGCGGCAATTACAATGGTGAGTTGTCTTTCTTGTTTAGGATCGGATCGTCGAACAAATGTTTCTGCGATTCAGAGTCGGTTGGGCTTGGTTCTGTATAGGAAAATGATTGAGCTTCAGGTAGTGCGGTTTAAGTCTGCTATAGGTGTTCTCTACTTTTTTCTTAAGGGGATGTGCAACCCTAATTTCAATATTTTTTTAAATCAACATTCAAACATTTATTTGGAAAAAGACCGCTGTCAAGCGCTCCGTACACGCAAACACTATATGCAGATTTTTTTCTGGATAATTCTATTGATATTTGTGTGAGTTATGCTCGTTTGAAAAGTAGGTCAATTGTAGATTCCTACTTACCGACAGTACGGTTTTTATTTAATTCAATAAATTCTCATTATTTTTTTGGAAAAAGACGTCTGTCAAGCGCTCCGTACACGCAAACACTATATGCAGATTTTTTTCTGGATAATTCTATTGATATTTGCGTGAGTTATGCTTGTTTGAAAAATAACGTCGGTACTCACATCCCCTTAATAACAAGTACTGGTTACTGGTTTTATAAAGCATAACTCCCTTGGGTAATATTAACCTTAATCGATTGTCTTCTTACAACAAAGAGATTTACTTTACGGGATGTAATTTCTTGTATTTTACACTCAATTTTGCTGAGCACGAATCCTCATGCGTTATTAGAACATATATGAAATGTAATTCTATAATAGCAACTTAATATGTACATGTTTACTGAGAAAATAATTTTCTCAAATTGAAAACTTCAAAACCACGATAAATTTACCCATTTCTAATTTTCTTCATTCTAATGTTACGTTCAAAATTCATCTAATAAAAATAAAACTTAAATTAGACTATACAAGAGCCACAAGCTCGTCGTGATCTGTAAACATGAAATTCAACAATCGGGGCAATTACATGCACACGCGTGCGTACACACTTCCATACACGAATACAATCAATTCTAACGCGTTCGCGCTTGCATTGCAGGTAACGGTTGGGGAGGTGGCATGCAGGGCGGCGGCGGTAACTCCGCTAACGGCCTAGGAGGCGGCGCCGGAGGTGGCGGTGGAGGCGGCGGCGGTGGCGCCGGAAACGCCGGAATGGGCAACGCAGCCATGGGCGGCGGCGGTGGCAACAATGCCGGCAATCAGGGTGGCGGCGTCGGCGGAAACTCGACGAGCACCCAGGTCACCATCCCCAATGACGTAAGTGCGACCGTGTGCTCTCTAATGTTCTCGCTTTATTGTGCAATTAATCGATTAATTTCACGCTCATTCAATTTGGAGAAAGATTCGAGCAGATGCAGTTTTAACGTTGTCGATGTTAAAACTTTACGTCAATTGAATGAAGTCTCTTCATTTAGTTACTTATTTAACAACTTCAAAACACAAATAAATATTTAATACTTTAAGCCTATTTTTTGTACCTTTTGCCTTTACCACAGATATTCTACAAAAAGAATTCACATTTTATTTTGCTTTTCAAAACGTAACATTTTGAATAACAAAACCATTCGAACGACAATTCATTTTATTGTTATCTTTTCCATTATAAACTAAATTTACCTTTGGATTCAAATCTCTCTAATTCAGTTCAATCGTGAAAAAGGCGCCGTCTGAAACTTTCCACGCAGCTTGCAGTCGAAAAGCTCTAGGAAAAGCTCAAAATAAAATAGAAAAGGCGAGTCAAGGCGTTCTCTAACTCCATCTCTTTCACTGTCCTTTTACAGCTTGCAGGCGCCATAATCGGCAAGGGTGGCGCGAGGATCCGTAAAATCCGGGCCGATAGCGGCGCGGGCATAACCATAGACCTGCCCCTGCCGGGCAGCAACGACCGTATCATCACCATCAGCGGCTTGCCTAATCAGATACAGATGGCTCAGTTCCTCTTGCAACAAAGGTAAATGCGCTAGCGCGCGAACGCTATTCTTCCACCCACGGCATTGTCGCACGCGTTGTTTCGCTACTTCTCTCGCGTTTATGTACGCGTACATATATATTTCTTTTCGTTTCTTTCTGCATCGAGTCGTTTCTTTTTTTTTTTTTTTTTTTGATGCGCGCATCTGCTTTTGTACATACAGTGTACTGGAAAAAACTGCGTTCCTCTGCTCTCACGGGACGTGGGTTGTCCCTCATAGATAACGAGAATATTACGTCAAAGCGGCACATTTGACGCGTTTCTTTTCTTTTCTTATGTTGAATGTGCCTTTTTTCGTATTACTGGGTTAGCACAAATACTTTTTTTTTTTTTTTTTTTTTTTTTCAAATATACATCAAAATCATGGAAATCAAAGACGTGAAAAGTTAAATGTGAGTTAGTTTGTGCTAGCTGTTCTGTAAAACTGTAGGTTTGCGTAAATATTGCTCTAATTAAGTGTAAAATTCAATTATTCGGAATATTAGCCTATTGCCATCATTGTAAAAAATGTTTAATAATCAATTTTTTTTTAATGATAAAAATACGAAATCGTATGTATGTAGTTACAGAAATTATAAATGATTATAACGTATTTTTGATGTAAAACAATGTCAGTAATTTTCTAAAAAAAGTCAATATTTTTTCACTAGATTATCGTCATTTAACTATCCATCATTGCTAGAAACTATTTACATCCTGCACGATGCTAAATGATTTGTATGAATGTGGTAATTTGTGAAAATGTTATCTTAACAATTTTGTACATTAACATAAGCTGCTTTTGTTAATACTGCAAAATAATCTCGCTTTAGATTGAATTATAGAATGAAATTGTATTGCCACAAAATATTTTCAGATATTATATGTGAACTAACTCGAAAATGTTAAATGAAAATGAAAGATTAACATTCTTTTAATTAATTTTCATTTGCTAAACTTCCATTTTTAACAGTAAAAAGGAAGATTTTTATTATTAAAAGAAGAATAGTCTTTGATTTTCATCGTTAATAAACTCATATCACTCGTACTAACATCTTAGTTAAAAAAAACTAACAGCTTGTATAAAAGAGCTCGTGAGCGAAGAGAAAAAAGGAATGCAGGAAGAAAATGGCTCGCCTTCTGTCCCTGGGGCTCATCGAAGTAACCAATACCAAAAAACCTGAGTGTCGTTGTATGGAAGACTAGTGATTTTGTTGTTCTATTTAGATGTAACAAGGAATCACTAATCATCCTACAAAGACGCTTACTATCGTCATGCACACGCCTACTACCAGTCCTGCTTGCCTTGGATAAACTAACCAACAACATGCTCCTGTTTTAAGATGCATCATCGAATCTCCTCATCATTAATAACACGGTTGACTAATAATTTTGTGACAAAAGATCATTTGAAAATTTTTGCCATCTTTGTTTGCGAACCTTATCATGCATTTTAAGTATACGAAGATAAAGTTTGGATAATTTAAAATTTATAAAACGAATATTTGTAAACGTTTGTGTTATACATCAAGATTGTATATGATATGAATAGTACATTACGATACTAGTGGCATAAGTTGCACTTTACGGCACGGCGTGTATAAGCGCCCGAGCGTAGCGAGTGCGCTTAACGCCGTGCCATAAAGAACGACTTATGACACGTGTATCGTACATTATTTTATAGCACTGACTACATAAATCCGCCATGTCACGCCTATGCGTGCCATAAATGCGGATTTATGCCACGGAGTGCTATAAAGCAATTTTTCAATAACATATATTTTAAAATCCTTCATAATTTATTAATTGTATTTATTAATATAAGACCTTATTTTATAGTTAACATAATAATTTTATTTTATAGTTAACAGAAAAAAAATATACGTAAATGCTAGCTGATATTATTTATATTTCATTTGACGAGCAAAGATAACGCAGTTTTTTCGACTATGAAAATATGTAACAAGAACTATTTCTCGTTTGCAAATTTAAAATTTTATACTTTTTATCAAAAATATTTCTTATTAGATAGTATTTAGAAACCGTTAGGATTTTTTCGCATTGTCACATAATACTGCATTTAGCCTTTTATTTAAATATTAACAAGAACCTTTTTTTTTTTTTAATTTACAGTGTACACGAAAATGCTGACCATCCCTATTAAATATCATCGAAGAGAATCAAGGGGGGAGCCAAAGATGCGTTTGTAATTTTTTTTAAGAAAACTATACCTTGGATTATAACGAGAGTTAAAACTAAATAAAAACGAGCAACAGCATAAAAGAATCCATACTAAGTAACAAGTTCGAGTGGATGGATTGGCATTGTGACGCATACTTCATGTCGGCAGCATCGTGCGAATCTTCCTTCGAAGAAAATAAACAAGAAACACAAGAAAAGGGAACATATTTTTTCAACGATCGAAAAATGTACGCATCATCAACCGTAGCTAAATGTATTAAGGCGATTGTCAAAATATCCCTTTCACTTTATGGATTTTACTTATTTTTTTCGGTTCGTCCGATGCAACGAGTGGTTTCAAAAATTAATAGTGTACGTTTATTGCGCCTCGCGTGCCAAATTGAACAACTAATTGATTTAACGTTAGCTTCTTAATTGTATGTATTTTTTATACGTTACTAATGAATAACAAAAAACTTTTTACGTGTTGAGTAAATATTTTTCTATAAGCATTAAAATGAGGCTGATATTTCTATATTGGTAATCGATATTGTTTATCGAAAGAAGAAATTTTGTAAATTAGTTTAATTTTTGCGATTAATTAAATGATTAATTATGAATTTGTCCCCATGTACATTGAACCTTGGAAACGAAAATATGAATGCTGTAAATATCAACGAGCTACGGAAAGAGGCGTGATTTTATGAATTACTTTTGAAACCACTCGGCATTTTTTATATGGCGCGATTTTCTCTTTTTCTTCGCGATAAAGAGAAGATACAAAAAATTTGCGCATGATGACATAAATCCGCTCTCAATGATAACTTTTGTGGGATAAAGTTAGAGAGGTTTAAAAAAGAAGCTATTTCTTATGAAAGTACACGAAGACACCATTTATGCATATTTGTTTCGCGCAGAAAAGAAAGAAAATTAAGAATTAAGGTAAAAAGGCGAAAGAGAAAGAGAGAGCGTTGCAAAAGAAACCTTTGTAAATAAGCAATAAAAAGTGACCCTTTCTTTCATGTTTTACAACCAACAACATTTTGACTGCTGACTGCACCAGCGTGCGGCTTCATTTATTATTACGATTTAATGATTATTAATAACAAATAGTTAGCAGATTATAACCTTTCCCAGACTCTTAAAACGGGATATGCCGATACTACCTGTTTTACAGAAGTTTTTATATTGTTTTGACGATGTTTTTCCTATCTCCTGTTGTGTGTTCACAGTCCAAATGTGACAAATGTATCGCCTCAAAATCATCAAAATAGCATTAAACATTTAAAAATAAACGGTATATAATATAAGTGTCAGTGGAACAGGAATGTACGGAAATCCCTTAAGCTAATATACCAGAAATAAAAACCTTCTATTTGTAGAGATATATTAGAATCGTTAGTAAAATAAGTGGCGCTGATGAAAAAAGAATAATAAATAATGAAAATTAACTCTTAACAATTTTAAGAAAAAGTTATTAAAGATGTAATAACGAAGTCAAAATAATTAATGGGAAACTAATTGACTATAAGAACTACCAACCAAATATGGACAGAGACGGGATATATAAAAAAAATTGTCATTCAGCGTGTATAAAATTTAGTACGCGTCGTTTTAACGTGGCATTTACAGCATTATTCTTTTTTTCATTTTTTCCTCACGATCTGATTAGAGGAAAATTGCTTCTTTGAGCCAGCAAGTGTACCCCTTTTTATATATAAATAAATATATATATAATTATAAAAACTTCAGATTTAAGCAGCGACTGCAGTTAATAAGTTCTACAGATGAATAAATAAACAAGCCTCCTCCACACCCTCAAGTTAATCGTCATATATATCTATCTTGTGTACCTCCCTCCCCGACACTAAACACTATGGCAACAGTCCATTTATGAATGATTTATTAAACGACCTCAGGGCGTATGTAAGGGCATTTTTTCCGTAAAATAATTAAGAGATAAAATAATTTTAGTTTGTGACTCTTTGCTTTATATACTACCCTCCCCTTTTTATTATTATTATTATTATTATTATTATGTTAATTTGTAATAAACAAAAATCTCGAGAACACTCACACATATGTAAAGCTTTTCTTTCTTCGGCGAGAGTCGCTCGCTCCAAACACTTATTTTTGTACGGTTTATTGCATTCGGCGATTTGACGGGCGACTATAAAGCAACAACATTTATTAAGAGAATGAAATGACAGCCATATATCTCATGAAAAGGGGACATTTTTTTAAAGAAATCATTTTACTGTAGCGTTTAATCTGACGTAAAAGCGAAAATAAGATTTAAGAGTTATGAGAGTGTGAGTGCGCGAGAAGTTACATGTAGGAAGATTTGCGGAAAAAGTATGAACAGCGCGAAGGGAGGGAGGATTTTCTTTTTTTAGGATAATGCCTATTGACAAATGGACATTATCCAGTAACACGTTTGTGTAATATAAGATATACTGTTTACAATTGATTTGTATTGAATACTTTTTATTTGTCAAATAAACTTAGTACAAACGACTCTGAATTATTGTTTAGTTTAAATTTTATTAACCCGCTTCTTTCTATCCTTCAATTCTATGATTCCTGTCTTCTAGATCGATAAGTTACATTTATATTATATTAATTTGGGGACTTTATAATTTTTAAAAGTTATAAAGTAATCGATTAAATAATATATTATATTACGGATAACGGTTTATATTTTAACCGATGTAAACAATAAAAATTTGTTGTAAAAAATAAACTAATTTATTCAAATTGAAAAAATCCGTGTACCAATGATGTACTTCTATTTGCAGTTGCATTATTGCGTGAAGATATTTTTTTGTATCGATTTCCAATAAGTTACAAATTGAAATATTTTATTTTCATACAGAAAAAATAATTGGTTTATATAAAATAAGTTTAATATAAGTAAATCAGTTAAACGTATATCAATATAGTATCGTCATAATGATTTATTTCCATGTCTCTCTTCTTGAAAATTGGATCATATGAATGTTATATTTAGATGAATTTATTATTTCATTAACGACCTATGTGATTAATAATTCGTAATGCATTAGCGAATATGTATATACATAAAATTTTATACACATATTTTTGTAAAGAACTCCCCACAAAACCAATGGAAAAAATCATTCAGTCAAATCGGCTAAAACTTTTGTTCAAGCTAGACCACTTGAACTATCTTTTCCCAAATTTTCAGCTTATTAGATGGCGTGATTTTTTTCTATTGGTTTCGTGCGGGCGTTTTTCATTCGTTGAATTTTGTAAAATATAGAATAATATCACAAAGAAAGTCTAAATTTTAATGTGTTCCACTCAAACACCATTTACTGTATATAAACGCTAATTATTGATATCTCTTTTAAAATTCTAACAAATTTCTATCATATTCTATAATTATGATTTTATTTTGTATGTTTGCATAATTTTTACACTTCCACCCTATTGTAGCCAGTTATTGTAGCCAGTTAGAAAATGTATATGGGGGTTACATATTTAAATGTTTAATGTATAAGACAATCGTTTCAGTTACGTATAAAGCGATGAAAGCAAAGAAATGTGCTAAATTGACTCATTTTGGTGCCGTCATTGGCGACATTTTTACAGTATTTGCTTTATAAAAACTAATGAAGTTTTTTATCTACTAACAAGGAGAGGTCCCCAGGTGTACCCCGCCGATTTTCTTGAAATTGTGATATATATTGTACTACATCAAAAAATAATTGACTTGTTTTTTTATACGTGCCCATACACTTTTTTAAGGGGTGAAAACCACCCCTAAAATTCATGCCTAAAAACGCATTTCTTTTAATTTCTCAAAAACTGTTTTGTCGTGGACTGTCTTACCATAGGCGGTTTAGCAGTCTAGTTCTTGATTACTAATTTATTTAATTTGTATTCTTTTTTGGTTATATTTTTTGTTCGAGGTTCAAAATAAACATACAACTATTTGTGGTGGGAAAAGGCCTTGCGGCATAAAAAACCCTGATTTATTTTAATTGTTTAACTGTTAATTAATGAAATTACAAGTGTCGAAAATACTAAAGATCTAACAAAAACGTCTCGCACACACAATGGATCGATGACCTCGAGGTCCGAAACAAACTCACTTGCTCTTCACACGAAACTGCGATTCCGCACGCTTTTTACACGTCAATTTATAATTTAAGCGCAATGTCACACAATCGGAGATTGTAGTGACTTTGCGTGATCGGTTTTGGCTCACTAGGAGTCTATCAGCCCGGTGGGCGAAAGTGATCGTTAGGTACACCCGTTGTCGCGATGTGACTTTATTGGAAAGTCGAAGGGCGCGAGGGAGCTCCGCACGCTGTCAATTGTTCTTGACTACACTGTAAAAAATGTCCTTAAAATTAATGCACTTTTAATGTACATAAGCACATTAAATTTAATGTATTTGTAACAAAATAGTACATCAATGTACAAAACTATTGTTTTTGCATTAAATTTAATGCACAGATATTAAAATTCGTGCAATTATGACTCAAAAATAATGTAAGCGTACATGAAATTTCATTTAAAAAATTGAAAGTGAAGTTGTGGTAGATGTACAAAAATTTCAGTGTCATATGCACGAAAATTAATATACATGTACCTTAAATAAATGTATATCTACATTAACATTACAGTATTTATACATTAAATTCCATGACATTATCGCAAAACTTTGAAGTAAAAGTAATTACTTGTGCATTAAATTCCATGACTTTCACTTCATAATTTCACGTAGAAGTAATGCACATTTTATGAAATATAGATTACTTTTACATTAAATTTCATGACTTCGCTCCGAAATTTGCAGCAACAGTAATGAATATCGCATTAAATTTATGTTACAAGGTCCACCGCCTTGATTCCGCAATTTCACGTAAAAGTAATGCATGATTCATTAAATATACATTACTATTACATTAAAATTCATGATTTTCGCTCTAAAACTTGTAGTAAAAGTAATGAATATTGCATTAAATTTTAGTTACAAACTCAGTGATTTTCATGTTATAATGTCAAAAAAAAGTAATGCACGTTTCATTGAATGTCTCTTACTTTTACATTAAAATTCATGACATTTGCTCCAAAACTTACAGTAAAAATAATGCATATGGGATTAAATTTTAGGTAATTTCACGTAAAAGTAGAGCATGTTTCATTAAATATAGATTATTTCTACATTAAATTCGATGACATTCGCGTCGAAACTTGCAGTAAAATTAATGCATATATGTCTTATGTAGATGAAAATGTCAAACTTTTTCAAGCGAGCGATAGCGTAACGGATAGCGTGCGTGCGTATTGCGGGTTCGATTCCCGGTTAGGTCGAAAATTTTATGTAAGTTTTTTTCTGCGATAATAAAAATGCGATTAATTTAAGAGATAAGTTCTTTAATCAAAATGCGAAAATTTATAATATTAAAAAGTTATATGTATAAATTAACATTGTTGCTGGCACAACATACAGAAGTGAGGTAAGTAAATATATAATAAATTTGAATCAAAGTAAAATAATTTCAACTACAAACTGTGTATCATTATTACATTTTGTAAAAATTTTTTATTTTCACAAAATAAAAAAATAATTGGTTGAATAAAAAGAAAAAAAAAATATTTTTCAACCAAATAATTTATTTTTTAACCTAAGTAAACTTTCACTAGTATAACGTCTTTTACTATAGAAATTTCAAATACGTGTATGTTAAGTTTTATGCATTCAATTGAAATTCCAGTTTACGGGAATTTTTTTAATGGGCAGCGATGAAATTTTCCAGTACATTACAAGATTTACATAAATTGTAATGCAGATTTGCATTAATTATAATGCGGACTTGCATTAATTGTAATGTAAATTTGCATACATTGTAATGCATATTTGCATTAATTGTAATGCGGATTTGCATTAAAAGTAATGCACTTTGCATTGAATTCACATCACATGTACATTACATTCCATTATTCTTACTCCGAAATTTGCCGTGAAAGTAATTCATATTACATTGAATTCACGTTACATGTACATTAAATTTACTGACTTCTACGCCAAATTTTTCCAGTAAAAATAATGCACTTTGCATTAAATTTAATTTATATTTACATTAAATTTAAGTTACGCCATGACATTGTTTTAATGTACCTGCTTGAAATTGTGCTTCCGTTACATGTGCATTAATTTTAATGTAGATTTTTTTTACAGTGTACTAACTGCTCGCCAGTGTGGCCAGAAGACACCCTACAAGCGCGATATCTGAAAATGTAATTTTCTGCATAAAAAAAATTACCCCAAATAATTATTTTAAACGTTGCATAAATTAAAATAGATCACAACAAGAAAAGTTACTGTAAAAAAAATAATTTATTTAGCTTTGTTTATTGATTTTTGATTATTGAAAGTTTCCGCATAGCGACTATTACTTTTGACAAAAACGCATGAAAAAACTCATGAAATGCATGAAATCAATTTCATTTAAGATTCCTGCATAACTAGCAAATTATTATAGCATTTAATAACAATTATTAACAAGAAAATTACAATAAACAAATAAACGAAATTAGTCGTTGATGATGCGACGACGGTGTCGAGCCGCGAGCATTGTAATGCAAATAAAATCGGGAGAAGAATAAACCAATTGTACATTAGTGTAACTTGTTAATGAGTAATTTAACTACACTTATTGTTAACAAGTTTAGTAAACATGTTCTACATTTTTGGAAGTCCATTCTCGTATATATGTATATTAACATGTATGTACATGCTTATTTGCACATATGAACATGCAACAAGTATATATATAATCACAATTTTGTACAGAATATTTGTTGACTTTAATACTTGATTTTTCATTAACTTTTAGTTTATTTGGTCTATTTTCCGTATAGCTTGATTCAATTGATGAATTTTACATTTATATGCCTACTGTACAATGATATCAATCTTGCCGATTACATATTTACTTTTCAAAATTTATCCGATTCCTCCTTTTCTATTTGGTTATTTCAGCAACCCTTTTTTATAATTCAGCAATAATGTACATCGATCACGTTTTGATATTTTCAATACTAAAGTCCCGTAAAATAATGATTCTATAAAGGTAGTTCTCCGACCAATGACGTCATAAAAATAACAGTATCGCAAAATTGTGCTATCAGTATAATATTTATGGTGGAAACTCTTCATTATCTCTCTATACTATATTGTAAAAATAATAAAAAAGAAGACGACATAAAAAATAAGATGCCTATACATTAAATGCCCATAAATTAAACAAAGTAAACCGCACGAGGAGTGAAACTCTCGAAGACGAGCTTTGCGCGCGTCCATTATACTCGTATATGAAAATGAGAAAATCCGCAAAAAAATGTGCAAAATAAAAAATATTACTTTTGGAACATTTGCGGACGTTCATTATTCATTATTTAATTTGCTATTACTGTCGAATACTTCAAAACGTTTTTGTTGTTTGAATGTTTTAAACAAAACTATAGTAATATAATTACCTTAATGAGAAACTGAATAATTTGAAAAACTTTATTCAGTAGATGTAATAGATGAAAAAATAGCCATCGGATAAGTATATTTCCGTATATTAGCAGGGAAAATACGTATGCACCGGGCAGTTTCAATTCTGAGCAGCTTTATACAGGTTTTATATAGGCTGTATACAGACTATATATAGAATCAGTTCTTGGTACAGTCTGTATAAAGCCTATATAAAGTTTAGTATATACAATGTGTATATAAACTATATCATTTATTTTTACTGTAGTGTGATCGTGAAAAATCGCGCATGAGCGCCGATGATTTATTCCCGATTGCGTAATTTGTAGGCGAGTGGAAGAGAGGTAATGTTGGGAAAAGCGCGATAAAAACGAGAGAGAGAGAGAGAGAGAGAGAGAGAGAGAGAGAGAGAGAGAGAGAAGGCAGCTTTCTAGCGGATTATAGCGCCTCAAGATCGCATTAGACACATCGGGCCTAGTATCCGAAGACAAATTTTATCGTGCGTAATTCCGAATGATTCATGAAGGCACGTGCGTGTAACGCGTTGCGCTCTCTCGAGCACATTGCGCCGCACTTACACTTTTACCTGGTGCGGAATTTCGAGAGAGCATCACCTTGCACAAATCAAGAGTAATTCACCGTACCTTGTGTACTAATAGTAATAGTAATAGTTATTTTCACCATATATACCCTGACCGAAAGTACCACTTTCGCTTCCGGCTCCGAAATGCGAATGTGATATGTTCGGCCCGGGTATGATGAAAAATCGTATACGCAACATGGGGGTGTTTTTAACACGTAATTTCTATATATAATTCGTGATAGAATATTTTTATACCATTTTTTAATTTCGGATTTTAATTTATGAATAATTACTTCTCGTTTTTGCAAAATTCTATTGAGTGCATTCAGTTCCGACAGCACATCACTAATTAATAGTAAAAAACACTTGGTGTCGGCTAAACTTAGTAGTTCAAATACTTGCTTGCCGATCCCGTCGTTTTTCATTGCCAACGTCTCAGCAAAGATAATGAGAGCGTCGTACTCTTCAATAACTCTAGTACACGAAAATTGCATTGAAAGCCATCGTGTCATGCACATTTTCGGAATTTGGTGCGCTACCATGTACAATTCATTTTGCAACAATTCAAAATTGTGCTGTTTGTTGGAACTTCTTAGCATCGCGTGTATATTAGGAAGGAGGTTGATAATTTCCCTCGGGATCTCGTCAAGGGCATGAATTGCGCAAAGATGCGTGCTGTGGGCAGGGCATTTGATGCACACGATCCGAGGAATAGCCTCTTGTAGCAGAGTTTTCAAACCACTTGTCTCTCCAACCATTGTTGAGCAGTCATCGGAACAACTGGCAAAAATATTTTCCAAGGGTACGCCTTGCTCCTCAAATGATTGCTGGATGCAATTGAATAATCGCTGAGCTGTAGCTTTTGCTTCCTTACCCTTTTCAAACACGCGCACGATGTCCCACAATTTAGTCTGAACACGCCCATTATCTGGGTCATTAAATCTGACTATTATTGCTAAGCCTTTCTCTTTAGAAATATCCATTGATTCGTCGATGAGGATGGCGAAGAAGGTGTCTTTTAAAAGATCTCGTAAGCGTAGTCGCTCATCATCACCGATGACGTTAACGGCAATATTTCGAGCCTTGGTTCTCCCAATTTTTATTCTGCTCCAGATTTTGCTTTTTTTGTCTGTCTTTTTAAAGGTCTTGACTATCTTTGGCACACTTCGGAAAGAAATCTCCAGGGCAGTGCTCATGCCAACGACTTGCAGTTCGGCTTTTGCTCGCTCTCTTTCTTGATAGCTGTCCTTTCTTTCGGGAATTTCGAAATGATCATTTGGTGGTGTTTGATCTAGGCCAGACTTCACCAAATGACACTGGCTGAGAGCATGTTTTTTCAAATTTGAAAACATGGCCGTTATTTGAATTTTGCATATTTTGCAATAAACTACCGTGCGCTTCTTAATATTTAATTTCAGCCATGGTTTAAACCCCTCGACATCGAGCCAAATCCAACGAAACTCCCTCTTAGAGTGGCGTACGTTTCTTTCTTTTATGCTAGGTTCGTGTACTATCTGTACAGATAGGCTGATTTGTTTAACCTTAAATTAAAAATTAAATTTAATAGTTTCAGAAAACGATTCGAGATTAATATTGCACAGTTATGTATTTTTAATTATCACTATTCATTATACATACCTCTGCATTTCCATAATCTGTATAAAAAAACGCCCCGTCATGTGCCGCAAATACTCCTTCACTTTGAGGCACTGCTTGTTCTGCTCTCTGAAAAATGAAAATCACAATACGAAGTAAATATATTATATTATAAAAATACCTCATTTTTAAAGGTATTTTAACATACTTTATGTTGCAAAACTTGCATAATTTCTTCAGCGCTTGGATCAGCTGCTTCATCGGGCTCCGTTGTGCTGAATATTAGAATAGTAGTAGCTGAATATTGGACAAATAATATTTACATCAAAAAGTTACCTCTTATATACATATATTAGATATAGCCTAAGCAACGTAATTATTTGCTTATTACGATTTTTATATATGAAAAACGCTTCTTCGTGCGTTCCGTTTGGCGTTTTTCCTGCTAAGCGTTAAGTTTTTCGTCGCGAGCTTGCGGTTCCAGCGCGCGGTCAGTCTCACTTCAGATCCTTACTTTTTTTACCTCTGTTGTGCAAAAGCATCCTACAGAAAATGTTGTTAAAGCGGCTACAGCTATATATCACCAAAAAATCAATTGTTTTTATTTTATTTTTAAATTTTGTATTTTATTCTAAACTAAAAAAAGGATGGATCAAAAATTTTAAAAAATTTAAGGTGATATGACTCAAGAAGATAAACACTTTTAACAACTTTTTTTAAAAAACTAATTTTATTTTAAACAATCCGCATGTGAAACTATTTAAAATCCTCCTTAATGAGGCTCTCGGCGGCGACTTCCTCATGAGCCGGCGTGAAATCGGAATGGATCATTGATTGAGGAAGTGTTTCTATGTATACACGTACACGCGACGTGTGCGTTGCATTTATGTTCCTGTAATTTTTGTCGAGAAGGTAACCGTTCAGTGGTTTGTTTTTGCGCTCTGAGGAGGTATCGGGTAACGTATGCGCGATCAAGCGGCTGAATTGATTTTTCTTTGATCTGTGTGTATACGCCCGAGGATGAGAAATTAGTGTGGACGCGAAAGTCGAAGCGAAAATGTACAACTTTTCGTAGAGAGATATAATATCGTCACCTGGGAGAGAGAAAGTTCTATCTCGACGTCGCGTGGAAAAAGGTCTTATCTCGTTACGGCGCGTAAGAAGGTCCTATCTCGTTACGACGCGTAATAAGAAAATCCTATCTCGACGTTGCGTGGAAAAAAGTCCTATTTCGGCACGAAGCCGAAAGCCGTAATAGGACTTTTTTCCACGCGACCTCGAGATAGGATTTTCTTCCACGCGACGTCGAGATAGGATTTTCTTACGCGCGAAGCTGAAATAGGATTTTTTTCCACGCGAAGCCGAGATACAACCTTCTTATTACGCGCCGTAACGAGATAGGACCTTTTTCCACGCGACGTCGAGATAGGACTTTCTCTTTCACAACCGACGATATGTAATATAGGTTGTTATGTGTTTTTTTTTTTGTTTTCGTTGGTGAAATTAAAAAAAAATGAAAGGGTCCTCGACAACCGTTTCTGCATAGTATATAGAAACTTACAGAAGCCGCGTCCGAAATCTAACGAAACTTGCATTTCAATTCATCACACTCGTGTCATTCTTATTTAAAATACTACTTGCAAAAGTGTACTACCTCGGGAGTAGTAGGGGTACATCTCAGGCAGACAGGGGGGTGTGGCCTGGGGTACATCTCAGGCAGATCGGTCGAGGAGGGGGGAAGCGTCTGGCGCCAGAGGTCTGGGGTACAACTCAAGCAGATCGGGTGGAGCGGGTGGTGGGAGGAAGTGGGTGGTGGTGAAGGTATTGCAAAAGCATATGCAAATATTTTTTTGCAAATTTTTTTTTTTACTTTTTTCAGAATTTTATAGATATGTGGGGTACAACTCAGATCGGGTGGAGTGGATGGTGGGTGGCAGTGGGTGGTGGTGAAGTTATGCAAAAGCATATGCAAATTTTCTTTTGCAAATTTTTTTTTTTACTTTTTTTTAGAATTTTATAGATATTTAGATGCGAAATGGTATTTATGAAAATTCGAATGAAATAAAATTTAAATATTCTGAAAAGTGAATTATTAATAATAAAAGAATTTGTTAATATTTTTTGTAAATTTTTTAGATTTTGGTTATATTTTACTAATGAAAGAATTATATAAATGTGAGTTTATGAATAAATGGTAGAATTAATTTAAATATTAGAATGGTGAAAATACATTTGTGGAAAATCTTAGTGTGTGTAGAAAAGGTCTGTCGGAAGCAGGTAGAAAATCCGTTGTACAGTGGAAGGGAAAGCGGGTGAACTGCTGATAAAAAATCGGTGGATTTTCGATTTCGAGTATTTTTTAGGTTCTATTCGACGAGATTTTTGAAATTTCACACTCAAATTTATGGGATATCGGTGCTAACCCAAATGGGTAATTGGGTTATTACCCACATAACCCAAAATTACCCATATAGGTTATTACCCACATAACCCAATAACCCAAATGGGTTATTATGTTATTTACCCAAATAACCCAAATTTTTTTTCGCTTTTTTTTCAATGTTTTTTAACTCAAAATTACCCATATAGGTTATTACCCACATAACCCAATAACCCAAATGGGTTATTTACCCAAATAACCCAAATTTTTTTCGCTTTTTTTCAATGTTTTTGATTCTTTCGTTTTTTTTTTATTTTTTTCAACTTTTTTGATTCTTTTCTTCGATTTTTTCAATTTTTTTGATTTTTTCGGTTTTCTTTAATTTTTTTCAATTTCTTGGATTCTTTCATTTTTTTCAATTTCTTGGATTCTTTCGTTTTCTTTAATTTTTTTTCAACTATTTCGATTCTTTTGTTTTTTTTTTACCTTCGGTAAAACATAATTTACGTACATTTCTTTATTTCTCTCCATTTCTCTCCAATATTAACCTTTTAGCTGCGGGGCTGGTCGATATATGGACCAGCAGTCAGCTCAGCGACTCTATCTGAGATATCCAGTGATATTATGTATACATTTTACATATACTGAGAGGTCAATTTGTACTGCAATTACCCTGCAGCCTAAAGGTTAATCAGCTTTATAGAACAAAAATTTTAACTTGTGTCATTGTATAAAAATATGGTTTCTATATTTCTTAATAACTAAAATTAATTTTTAGAGGTTGTAGTGGATTTTCATAATTCTTACATAGCTTTACAAATTAATTGGGTAGTCAACCATTTCATAATAAATTAGATATTATAAGTGACTCATATTTTCATTTCTGGCTGAGGTGTCACTACTGCTACTGCTGTTGCTGCCGAAGTTGCTTCAATCTTAGTTGGAGCCTCAATGTCTACGCCTGGCCATGCCTCGGACTACTAGCATTTGTGGTAGTGTGTCATCAGTATTTATGGAGGTGCTGCAACAACATTTTCTGATATGTATTGTAGTTACATTAATGTTGCTCCGGGTGAGTAAGTTACACTTGGTATCAAAGGTTAGTTCTCCTAATAATTAATATTTGCCGCAGTCAAAAAAAAATTAATATAAAGAAATCATCCAAATAGGATGATGATGGTATACATGATTAGTTTTTTTAAAATATTTATTATTGTTTTTTTGTTGTCAATTATTGTCATCCTTAAGTAAACTAATTTTAATGTTGAATAAAATTTTTAATAAGATTTTACCTATTTGTAAAAGAATTGAAGATCTAATATGCATAATATGCTGAGTATTTCTTTCTAGTAGATTAATAATGAGACTAGAGCAGGATGGATATTGATGAGGAAGTTTGTCGACAAAATGAATTGTTTAGATACGGTGGTGTTTAATCACCAATTTTCATGAATAACTTTTTAACAATATTTTATTTTCAAAGTAATTACATTTTTATGTAACAGAAACAAATGCCAATATCTCAAGATATTAATATATTCAGATAACAATATTTTTTAATCAATTATTTGAATTGATGTTTGTAATAATTTTATTTCTTTTTAGACATATATTTTTCGTTCATTCAAATACAAATTCATAATAATAATAATTCTATTTAAATTTATAAAACATACCATTTATTACATTCGATTTGTATCATTTTTATACTTGTCCCGAACAAAGCATAACGTCTGAACACTCGCAATACAATTTATATTTTTCGGAGTATACTTAAACTATATCACATTCACACACTCATATACCCCCGATTAGATATAACCCGTCTCGCTCAATGTTCCGCTTAGGTGAAAATCGAGTTCTTATTATTATATTCGAAAATTATCGTTGAACAATGAAACGATAATTTTTCCCGTCACGAGAGAACAAAACTTTTTCTCCCTCACACCCACACACAAATCTAGCGATGTGGATTGATCGCACGTTGCAGATATTGAGGTACCTCTTTGTACACTTCGAGTCACGGCGCTGACAGTTTCTTGGACTGGAGGGACCGCCTGAAATCCTTCTTGTACTCGTCACTTATAGGTGACCCGCGGGATCGATGGATACCAATACGATGCCCAATGGTGGATAGATGGACGCCAGTTCCTACAGTACTTGTTTCTACCGTCTCGTGCCCTTACTGCGTGGCTCGGTCGGGCTGCCGTTTGTCTAAGCCCGTGACCAGGACTATAATCAGTATATTGTTTCTTTTTTACACGACAATTATTCACGCAATATGTGGCGCTCGCTATACTTCTACTTACCCCTTTCGGGATTGTCTATCATCACTTGGTGTGAGGAGTTGTCGGAGCTGGCTACTATTCAGCTCCGCCGTCGCTCTCGCAATGAGCAAGAATTTGCGATTTCGATCGCGGCGCTAATTCCTCCCCTCCCTATATCCTACATATTTACATTTCGATCTACTCGATATTTACCTCTCATACTGTCGCGAATATAATTTGCTACATGTTTTTTATTCATCTTATATTATTTTAACAATAGAGTCATTAGATATATTTGTGTTGTAGTACAAACAGTGCAAAAAGCATTGAATATTATTGTTGAAAATATTTAAAATTTTTTTGGAAAATAAGAATAGTTTTGACTTTTTTTGAGAAAATTGAGGTTCCAGAAGCCTAACCGTCTTCATATTAATTTAAAAGGCCTTTTTTATAATACAGCTATTTTTCATGCTATGAAAGAAAAATAATTGTTTACTTTTCTAATATTGTAGATTGATTCTTATTATTAATTATTTTTATATCTAGTCTCTTCTACTGTAATGCTTATCTTAACATAAAAATTAATCCAAATACATAAAATAACTTTTGCCAAAGATTTGTTTGGATTTTATTTGTTCAAATTATTTAGATTAGCCAACATGTATTATATGATAAATTTGTTTTCAGGTGAAGTCATCCAAATGAAGGTATCGCTAATTGAAGTATAATTTAAAGAACTAGATATGGTCTGTTGGCGGGTTGGAAAATTTTCCAATAATAATTTATTTATTTACTAATTTGACATTTATGGGCAATATTGCCTTTTTATATATTATTAAAATTAAATTTTAATTTTCTATTATTGAAAATACTACAATTGATTATTTAATAGAATATTTAAAAACGGATACAATAAATTGAAAAAAAGATTAAGTAATTTGAAAAAAAAAAAAAAAATAAACTAAAGAAAACAATAATTATAAGAATAATAATAAAAATCAAGAAAGATACGAAAGAATAATAATAAAAATCAAAGAAAATAATAAAAATCAAAGAGCAAGAAGCATTTTAAAAGGATGTCTGTCTATAAGTGGCTAAAGGAGTGAGCTTTTGTTACCACTGACACTGCTCGGTAAGACCTGAGTGGTGGGAGAGCTTTGGGCCCTGTCGAGATAACTCGATGATACAAGGGAAAAATTATTAAGAAAATTGCACATTTAATTATCTATTCTGTATGTATTATTGTTGAGGGAAAGCCAGGTGTGTTAATCAGTCACATACATTGCGTCGAACGTGGGGCGTTGAAGACACATCCGCGTATACGCGCTTTCTTGTCTGCATTACCACCGCGCGGTACAGCGTAGCTGATCAGAGTCGGCAGGCATTTTGTGTGCATGACTCAGCAGTCTTGAGCGGCGTTCATCTTGTGCGTTGGGGTCACTAATATGCGGTGCGAAGCTAGCATGATACGCTGCTCTTAAGTTCCTAAGGGGCAGCTAGCGCGGGCGCTCTAACGACCAATAAAAAAAATTTTATAACCAAATGTGCATGTTATTTTATATGTATAGTATATTACGCACATATAATATGGGCTGGCCAATTTTACTCCCGTGCAGCGTATACTATTTTTCCTCGCGTCAAGGCGGAAAATGCCATATTTCCGTTTCGAAGCCGGGCGGGAATGAGGCACTTTCGGCCCCGTGTGAGGAATAGTATATATTACGGCACAAGGACAGTAAAATAAGAAACGTCTTAGATCACGTGTAATTGTGATCTTTTTTACTGACCACGGTCTGTGTACTATGTTTCTGCTCAACGGCGCCGGAAAGCGGCAACTATGTTTTGCGCAGCGGCCAGAAACTTGGAGCTTTCCGGCAGCAGGGCAGAAAAAGTAATTTTTTAAAATCTGCATGTATGATGTACTTAGATATAATTTTGCATGGTTTAATTTAATACTGTAGGAATCGATTTTCGTATGGATCTACCTACAATCAAATATTATGTTTATGATATGGCATGTTATTGTAAACTACTACTGTAATTGATAATTTCTTTATTAATTTATTATTAAAGATCGTTTTGCATGTGTAATAATATTGCATGATTTTATTCAATACAACAGTGTAATTGATGATTTATTTATCAATTAATAATTAATATAATTTAGTATGATATTATTTAATACGCTGCAAATTCAGTAATAGATCAATTCTTTATTGATTTGCAATAAAAAATTTTGTATAACTAAAATGTGCATGTTATTTTATATGCAAATATTTTTTTAAATCTCGTATAAAATGCAGTAATTATAATTTTGTATGATTTTGTTCATTACTGCAGTAATCGATTTCGGTATAGATTTATAATAAAATATTAGATTTATGATATTGCATGTTACCATAAAACACTGCAATAATTGATAATTTGGTGGACGCTGTTTTGTCAGTATTCAGGCCCACGGGACCAGGCTGCACTTTCTGCACTGAAGTGAAGCCAGGGAGTGGTCGAGGCAGGCGAATCATGCACTTTCGCTAAACTGTCGAAGGTAGATGATCACCTCCTGGTGGCCCGCGCAGGCCCGGGTATCTATCTTCCTCTTCAGAATATACAGAGTGCTAGGCGGAGGGTTTCGGGGGTTTCGGGGGGTGGAGTTGCACGGTGGTCGGTGCTGCGTGTGGTCTTCCACCTCCTGGAGGTAATCAGGAGGTAATCAATTTATTAATTTGATTACCATGATACTTTCATGATACTCAAAATATTTTCATGAGTTTTTAGCGCCATCTGTTGATCTGTGAGTCAAATTTTTATACTACTATTTGGTAGTGATGACTCAGAACGGAAGGGGCGCCACATGCTAATTCTTTTTTTTATACCCTCCATCGGTCGGTACAACAGATAGCCCTAACCTCAATCAGTTGTTTTTTTCCACTAAGGCATCCCCTTAACATTCATTTCAAAAATTGAAGATTTACGGCTACGAAGTAAAATCTGAATTTTAAACCAGTTTTACAAATTCTTCAACGACGGACGACTCCACAGTCCAAAAGCCGAAAAAATACATTGCGCATCGAAGACTTCCCTCGCTGTTAAAAAGATGAAAAAGAATCGAATGATTTTTCTGTATGTTCAATTTTTTTATTCTTGAGGATATTATTTCTTTAGTCACTTGTTTATTATATGCTAATAATATATTTTTGCTACTTCACAATGTAACAATTTCACAATTCGCCGCGATCGGAAGATGCTTGAAAATAAAACAAATTGACAAAATACGTCCGAAGTTCCGAGCCCGACGTCGGAATTATTTACTTCGAAATTCATGATTTTTTTCCAGCGTTGTGAAATATCTTAGGATTGACTGACTGACTGACTGACTGACTGACTAAAGAAATAAACGTCCTATACGTGTCGATTTTCCACACTTCCAGGGATATTATTTCTTTAGTCACTTGCCCATTGTACAAATAATACATTACCACAACTTTATGAAATATCTTATAACCGACGGACTGAGCGCGAATAAAGAAAGTCCCTTAAACCGGGTTCCCTCAATCACTCACTCCCACACTAACTCACTCACGCACTCACTCACTCACTCACTCACTCACTCACTCACTCACTCACTCATTGATCCTATCCTGAAAATAGAAAGCCAGTACGACAGAGCTAGTCTCTGAAACCTGGCACACAGTAATGAAGCCTAACCTGAAAATAAAAACCAGTACGACAGGGCTCGTCCCTGAAACCTGGTTCCCTCAATCACTCACTCCATCACTCACCCACTCTCTCACTCACTCACTCACTCACTCACTCACCCACTCACTCACTCACTCACTCACTCACTCGTTCACTCCCTCATTGATCCTATCCTGAAAATAAAAGCCAGTACGACAGAGCTAGTCCCTGAAACCTGGCACACAATAATGAAGCCTAACCTGAAAATAAAAACCAGTACGACAGGGCTCGTCCCTGAAACCTGGTTCCCTCAATCACTCACTCCATCACTCACCCACTCACTCACTCACTCACTCACTCACTCACTCACACACCCATGCACTCACTCGCTCGCTCACTCACTCACTCACCCACTCACTCACTCACTCACTCACTCACACACCCATGCACTCACTCGCTCGCTCACTCACTCACTCACTCACCCACTCACTCACTCACCCACTCACTCACTCGTTCACTCACTCATTGATCCTATCCTGAAAATAGAAAGCCAGTACGACAGAGCTAGTCCCTGAAACCTGGCACACAATAATGAAGCCTAACCTGAAAATAAAAACCAGTACGACAGGGCTCGTCCCTGAAACCTGGTTCCCTCAATCACTCACTCCATTACTCACCCACTCTCTCACTCACTCACTCACTCACTCACCCACTCACTCACTCACTCACTCACTCACTCACTCGTTCAATCCCTCATTGATCCTATCCTGAAAATAAAAGCCAGTACGACAGAGCTAGTCCCTGAAACCTGGCACACAATAATGAAGCCTAACCTGAAAATAAAAACCAGTACGACAGGGCTCGTCCCTGAAACCTGGTTCCCTCAATCACTCACTCCATCACTCACCCACTCTCTCACTCACTCACACTCACTCACTCACTCACTCACTCACTCACTCACACACCCATGCACTCACTCGCTCGCTCACTCACTCAATCACCCACTCACTCACTCACTCACACACCCATGCACTCACTCGCTCGCTCACTCACTCACTCACTCACTCACCCACTCACTCACTCACTCACCCACTCACTCACTCACTCACTCACTCGTTCACTCACTCATTGATCCTATCCTGAAAATAAAAGCTAGTGCGACAGAGCTAGTCCCTGAAACCTGGCACACAATAATGAAGCCTAACCTGAAAATAAAAACCAGTACGACAGGTCTCGTCCCTGAAACCTGGTTCCCTCAATCACTCACTCCATCACTCTCTCACTCACTCTCACTTACTCACACACACTCACTCACTCACTCACTCACTCATGCACTCACTCACTCACTCACTCACTCACACACTCACTCACTCACTCACTCACTCACTCACTCACTCACTCACTCACTCACTCACTCACTCTTTCACTCACGCACGATCCTACCCTGAAAATAAAAGCCAGTACGACATAGGTAGTCCCTGAAACCTGGCATACATTAATGAAGTCGAATTTCCTCACCACCCTCGAGGTATCGACGCGGTGCGCTGGTTTTTTTTACATGGTGCCTTCGCCGGTAACCCTACATACCACGGGAATGTTGCAGGGTGGGATTTTTAAAGTAGAAAATATTTTTCGTTTATTTTTTTATAAGTAATATTTAATTATTATAAATACATTAAATGAAGTAAATGAATAAACAAAATATATAAATACATAGATTAATGTATAAGAACAAACATGACAAGAACATTTAATAAATTATCTTCGCCGACGGTTTGTGTTTTTGGTTAGGTTTCTCTTTAGGTATGCGTCTCGTGCCGAATTATAATACCCTTCAGCTTCCTCTATAGATAGACCGTACAGGGAAAACTTGCGTGGCCCTATCTCGTAAACATGTTTGTTTACGGTGTGTTGCCACGCGGTATGTGTTTTCCCCAAACGGTCGGTCTGTCTCGGAAACCGTCCGCCTGTCACGCGAAAAAAATTTGCTGCCACATATAAGGCCAACCTTACATCTGCAGCAGCAATATTTTTCGTAGTGCCGATCGGATAGTTTTCTAAGTTCGGCACGACACCTAATTCGGCTATAAAATTGGCTGCGCCTCTAAACTTGCCGTTAACTCTGGTGGTACCTCTTCTTACCCTTTCCTCCAATTCCGCTGAAATATTATGCGGTGGTAATTGTGGTGGAAGCTCCAGGTCACTAAAAACAATATAATATAGGTTATAATATAATATATTGATTCTTATATAAGATGAAACAATCTATCTACTCACACGGCTATAGCAGCATCGGCACCAAGTTCTTCTTGCTGCTCCTGTGGTTGTTGCTGCACATGTTGTTGCTCTTGGTCCCTACAAACACATAATAAATATTGAAAATTACAATACAATATTAATTGATTTTTATACAATACGATTAAATAATGTATTTACTCACTCGGCTATAGCAGCAATATCCATCTGAGGCTGCTGTTGTTGTTGTTGCTGCACATGTTGTTGCTCTTGGTCCCTACAAACACATAATAAATATTGAAAATTACAATACAATATTAATTGATTTTTATAGAATACGATTAAATAATGTATTTACTCACTCGGCTATAGCAGCAATATCCATCTGAGGCTGCTGTTGTTGTTGCTGGCTCAGCCGTAGCAACTCCTTTTGCAACTTCTGTATTTGCAGTTGCTGTTGCTGAATTTGTTGTGCTTGCAGCTGCTCTGTAGACGGCTGCGGTTGGACTGTATCGTCCTCCACCGAAGGCATAGAACGCATTATGGCATTATTGTCTGTGGCGATCGACGACCCCTCCACATTATTTTCTTTATCCCTGTAAAGAAAATCGTATCACTCTAACAAGAATAAATAACTTGTTTTCGTGAAAGTAGACTTGAAGAAATTGCTTTAACTTACGACGACGAACTGTCGTCGAAATAATCATCCCGCCCGAATTTTCTCTAAGTTTCTCTGCTGTAGATGGATCTCGAATTTCGTACCACTTGTAGCAAATATTGTGACTTTTGCTCAATAAGGCCATGGGGAACACCTCCACGTGTTTAGTGACAAAATTACTTATCAATTTCTTCCATTGATCCATAGGTTCAGGAAGATAAACAGTACTACGGATTAACATACCTATAAATATAAAAAATAAGACGTTAGTCACCTCAACAAAAATTTACAGTCAATTTTATATTATAACATTACCACATTTGGTGTTAGGTTGCAATATTAATTTAACAAGTGTGGACACCGGAATGACCCCACTTATGTACACTTTTACCGCGCTACTCCTGTCTTGTTTCAATATTTTGTCTCGTATAGCTCGTTGAGAAAACGCATGCTCGATAAAGCGAAAATGGTATTCAGAGAATCCATGATTTAATCGAGAAAATCCAATGAGCCGTGTAAACAGGAAATGAATTTTTAAATCAAGCGTTTCGTTCACTTGCTTCTTTAAATCTTCTTCTTCTTCGGGATAATACTGCACCATTTCTATAATCATATTTTTCAAGAATGGCCATCCAAAAAATTCACTACGGAACGTTACGGCAGGTTGCCGTAATCGACGTCGCTCACTTAACTTCAACATCATCTCTCCTTTTCCATGTTGTCTCAATACATATGACCCTTCGCGAACGTTCCCTCCTTTAAAGCCTTCCCTTGGATTCTTCAACAACCAAGTCATGCGTGCAAATGGAAACTTATTCCAATAGCCATGTAAAAAAAAGCGCAAACGCAATTCGGAATCATAACATTCTTCTATAGCTGCTCGTGTAAGTGAATTACCCGCTGTTGCCTTAACTGACTTGAAGCATTCAACTAAAAACGTAGATCTTCTCTGTATGGTAATTCATGTATTGTATAAAGTTGCTAGCAGCGGACACAGCTCCGCACTCGAAAAATTTTTTTGCGCTGCTAGTCAGGAAACCCAAGTTTTCGAACGAATTCTGGGCATCTTTCAGACACGTTGCACCCCTAAATGTCTTAACTTCTTCGATCCGCAAAGCAGCTGACTTTTTCAAGACGTTGCAAGCCCTTTCGTAATCGGCCAATAAACCATTTACATCAGACTCAAGCCGTCTTATATACTTGTGTTGTGGCGACGTTTTTAAAAAATAACTGAAATTTAACGTACAAAATTGTATGACTAAAATTTATTATTGGGGTAGTTTCCTCATGAGATATATATATATTTTATTTGCTACCTGAATCCTCCAGCAACTACGTATCCCGTAATGCTACCCCATCTTTTTCGGCCACGACAAATATATGCATGAATTTCAGGTAGATACGCTTGTACATAGGTGACGTTATCCCACAATACCGATGAAGAATGCAGCCTGAAAAATTATTAAAACATTTTTACATAACGACTTTGTGTGTTTGTAATGAAAATATATACTTTATTAAACATACCTCGACGTTACGTAACCATAGTTGTGTAGAAACAGCATTCTGTAACGAGAACTGTTTTTATAGAGTTTAAAAATTTTATCAAGTCTTGAATAATTTATCAATACAGCTACATCGTCCACTGGTTCGATAGTATTGGCAAGATGAATTTGCACTAATTCTCCTTTATCAGACGTTAAATCTACCATCATGTCATCTGTCATAAAACGAACAAAATTAGGACATCTTTCCAAATCAGATAACTTTAGTCCATGAGCATATCTCATAAAAAAGATATCGCTCACATGCAATTTCTTTTTCATCGTTTCAACATTCTCATCGCTGTTCAATAAAAGATCCACAGCTGAGCAAAAGTCTGTCCAGTCTTCAGGATAGACGGTAGGCATTTTCGTACTGTCATAAAGAGTGAAATTTGTTATACTACTGTACCGTATTGTTCGGCACTTGTCTGGCAAATAATCACATGCCTTTTTAACGATATCATTAAAGAAAAAGCGAAAAATACTTTTAGTTAGTCCGTCATTCAAATAATCATCTTGATCTTGTTCCTCGTCGTCGCCGTCATCATCATCAGTACAAGTCTTGTTTTTTCTCCGGTTCGGAAAGTTCTTCCGAATAACGGAAAGCAATATTTTGACCGAATGGACCGAAGAACCTCCCACTTTGAACTCCAACCACATCTTATCTCTCGCCGGATCCAGAATAGCTATCGTTTTCTTTTGGTCGCTCAATCTAACGACATTGTTTCCGATAGACAAAGAAAAACTTGATTTTATTTGAAATATACTCAAACTTCGTCCAATCACCACAATGGAATCAAGATCTGCTGTACATTTTTGGATACGTCCATCGGTGTAGTCTTCTATTACAGAATAACGCAAATAAACATCTTCTTCAGCTTCTTTTTCCTGCATTGTTCGTGAAAAAATAACTATTATATATAAGAAAGTTTTTGAGAAAAAAAGGGGTTGAAGGGGGCCCCAACCAACGCCCCCTTCTGTGAGATTCAAATCCAGCCAGTCCAGCGACTAGCCCAGGAGACACTGATGAAGATATTCAAATTTGAATATCTTAACCAATGTCACCCATAATCTCTCCAGAAGGAAAAATAGAAAGATGGAAAAATAGTAAAGTTAAAGAGAGTAACAAAAGAAGAAATTTAATAAATAGAATAAAAAGATGATGGAAGCATAGAGAAGAAAAGAATAGACATGAGAAAGGTACACAAAGACGTAGACAATATATATTATACAGTATATGATTAATTTATTTTTTAAAATTACACTATACATAGTGTAATTACACTATACAAAACTACACAAATCTCATTTCTTTTACAAAATCATAATAATCTTGAGCTTCTTCTTCTTTACATCTTAATATCGATTTAAGTTCGCGAACATTCATTTTCTGGACCGATTTTCCGACTCGTTTACGGCAAGACATTATGTGTTTTCTGGGCAAATTTAAAGTTTCCGAGTAAAACATACCGGTATTTTTATAATATTTGAATGATCTTTTAATAAGTTCCTCGATTTCATTTTGTGTGAAATTACGGCGACCTACCTATATATTACAGAAAAATATAATTCACGAGCTAAAACTACTAAAATTTATTCAGTAAATATTTCCTCACCGTCGGTTGCGCATTGCCAGACCTATCATCGCTCACTTTTGCATTATCCGCATTTGAATAGTCCTGCTCATCAAGCTGTTCTTCATCCGACTGTTGAACGGGTTGCGATGGGCTCGTATCAACCACCCCACATGCTGCTATTCCGACAGATCTACGACTATCATCTTTGTTAGAATTTTTATAGTCATCCTCGTCATCAAAGCCGAAATTGGACTTTTCATCATCGATTCTGCGTCGCTGTTAAGGGGAAAAGTATAATAATCAATAATCAATATTAATTAATTTACAATGTTTATTGCTTACTTTTGCATCGGGTTGTCCCATTATTCCGTATTCCTTTTTTGACAGCATATTATCATAAATCTAAAAGAAACATTATTGATTATTTTAAATGTATAATATATAGGAAATTTATAATTATATTATTAATAATAATAAAATACAGTTGTCCGTTGGTTATTCATCCCGCCCCTATATAAATAGCCTTGTTCATTTTTGGAATACACTGCTACTGCAGAACTCTCTATCATCACTTTATTGTTCGCTGGAATCCATTCCTGTTGACAATTAAGAGAAATGTTTAACAAATAAATGAAAAATTAATTTTCCTTCCAATTACCTTAATACGTGGTAGATCATTTCTACGTGTTTGTTGTTGATTCCGTGATGGTACCGGCAATAACGCCGACGGTGCCGACGGTGCCGACGGTGTTTTATCAATCTGATTACCTCTCTGGTTCCTACAGTACGACGTCGAGGGCTGAAAAGTGATTTTTCGTGATTTTTAGCGATTTTCGTAATTTTGGTGATTTTTCGTGATTTTGGCGATCGTGGTGATTTTTTTCGTGATTTTGTAATGATTTTTCGCGACTTTCGTGATTTTTACGAGATTTTTGGCGATTTTCGTGATTTTCGTGATTTTTTTTTGTGATTTCTAGTGATTTTTGGTGATTTTTCGTGATTATTCGTGATTTTTGGTAATTTTTGTGTTTTAAGTGTTTTTTTGTGCTTTTCGTGATTTTTCGCTATTTTTTTCGCAATTTTTTGGTAATTTTTTGTGTTTTCAGTGATTTTCGGCGATGTTCGTGATTTTTGGTGATTTTGGTGATATTAGGTTTTTTTTTTATTTTTGGCGCTTTTTCGTCATTTTTCGTGATTTTTTCGTGATTTTCTTGGTAATTTTTGGTAATTTGTGTTTTCAGTGATTTTCGTGATTTTCGTGATTTTTGGCGATTTTTTAAATTTTTGTGTTTTCTGCTTTCAGTTATTTTTTTGTGGTTTTCGTGATTTCTCGTTATTTTTTTGGCAATTTTTTGGTAATTTTTGCGTTTTCAGTGATTTTTGGCGATGGTCGTGATTTTTGGCAATTTTTGGGATTTTTGGTGATTTTTTTACTTTTGTTACTTTTGGTGACTTTTTGTGACTTTTGAGGACTTTTGCTGATTTTTTGTAGTTTTCACCTATTTCTTGTGATTTTTTTGTTTATTTGCGTCAATTTTCGTGAATTTAGTCGATTTTTGGTGATTTTCCTGAAATTACTGAGAATTTGCCTCTACATTTCTCGAGATACGCAATGTTTTCTAATTCTGGTTGTTTGAACTTCCATGTTAGAAGAGGGCGCCGCAGGCCCCCTCCGAAAGTCAATACTCTGAGGGTCACTATTTCTTTAGTCACTTGTTTATTATTAATGATGAATTATTCTGTTTATATACATTGTAGAATGATGATCCTGGTCGGTTTAACATTGGAGTCAGTCCCCCTAGATACTGCCGCCGTAATATATGATTATATGTATATAGTTTTGGTGACTTGTAATAATAACTTTTATTGCTAATCTACCAGTTTCCCACCAAATAAGAATTACGTAAATGATTACGTAATAGTTACGAAATTGAGGAAGTTATACCACATTTTCTGATAACGTGTTCAGAAATTTCTGAATTTTTTTCTCCGAACTGGCTGGTTCGATTGATCTGAAACACATAGGCTTAAATAGACTAGATGTCTTCTTCACTTGTGATTTTTTCTATGAAAATCGCTAGGTAATTAAGGATGTTGAACCACCTTCCCTGATTACGTGTTTGCAAACTTATGAATTTTTGTCTCCGAACTGGCTCGTTTGATTGACCAGAAATTTGCAGCCATAATTAGGCCTGACGTCTTTGTTACTGATGATTTTTTCCAGGAAAATCGCTACGTAATTAGAAAAGTTGTACCACCTTCCCTGATTTCGAGTTTGGAAATTTGTGAATTTTTTCTCCGAACTGGCTCGTTTGATTGACCTTAAATTTGCCGGCATAATTGGGTCTGACGTCTTTGTTATTTATGATTTTTTCCATGAAAATCGCTACGTAATTGAGGAACTTCTACCACCTTTCCTGATTACGTGTTCACATTTTTTCTTAATTTTTTTCTCCGAACTGGCTCGTTTGATTGACCTTAAATTTGGCGGCATAATTGGGTCTGACGTCTTTGTTATTTATGATTTTTTCCATGAAAATCGCTACGTAATTGAGGAACTTCTACCACCTTTCCTGATTACGTGTTTACAAATTTCTGATTTTTTTTCTCCGAACTGGCTCGTTCGTTGAACCTGAAATTTGGAGGCAGCATTAGGCCTGACGACTTTCTTACTAATGATTTTTTTCAGGAAAATCTCTACGTAATTGAGGAAGTTTTGCTTCGAAATTTTCAGAGATACGGAACTTTTTCAGATAATGGTTGCTCTAACTTTGACATTTTTTTTCTCGCCAATTGTTCGTTCGTTTGACCTGCACGTCCGAGGATACATTGCCATGGATGTCCCCTACCGTGTCGAATTTACCTGGGAAATTTGCTTCGAAATTTTCCGAGATACGGAACTTTTCCCGATTCTTGTTTCCGAACTTTTCTCGATATTGGTGGTTGACTCTGACTTGTGATTTCGAATGATTTTCGGTATTTTGCCGTTTTTGTGATTTTGATTTTAGGTGATTTTTTTTTTGTGATTTTGGTGATTTCATTCTACTCGATAATCCCTAACGAAATATCGGATCGGATTTTTCAATTTTTTGATTTTTTTTTTATCATAAACATCGGAGGAAAGTAAGGTGAAATGGTATTTAGCATTATTTTCTGGCAAATCGTTCAGCTAAATTCTTTCAAATAATTCTCCACCGTCCACATCTTGTTGCTACAGCATGTGTCTATATGAATATACACAAATGCTGTAGCAGCAAGATGTGGAAGGTGGAGAATTATTTGAAAGCATTGAGGTGAATGATTTGCCAGAAAATAATACTAAATTGAGATGATGTGGTACTATAATTTTATACTTTCATTGTAACTTTCATCCAAGTGGTGGTGGTGGTGGTGGTCGCGGTGAGGGGGACAGGAAGGGGTCCAGGGGCGAAGCCCCTGGTGGGGGCGCAGGGGGCGAAGCCCCCGCCGGGGGGTTCGGGGGGCGGAGCCCCCCGCATAGAAAAAAAAAGATTAATTAAAAAAAAAAAAAATTACATATGAAAACAAAAAATGAAATAAATAATGTTAGAAAATAAATAAATAAATATATATATATAGTAAATAAAAAAAATAATAGAAACAAAACAAAAAGATAACGATAAAACTATAAAAAAAAATAAATATATAAACAAAAAATATATACATATATATGTATATATATATCAAAGTGAAAACGTTGCTGAAACTTTGCCGAAGATTTTTTTTTCGATCGGGATGAAATTGTGAGGATACATGGCTACCGATGTTCCATACCCGCTTGAAATTATTGGAAGAATTTGTAATCGATGGTGGTGGTGGTGGTGGTGGTGGTGGTGTTCGTGGTGTTGTTGTTGTGATTGTTGTTGTTGTTGTTGTTGTTGTGTTGTTGTTAACTTTGACATTTATTTTTTTTCGTCAACTATCCGTTCGATTGAGCTGAAATTTGGAGGACACATTGCCGCTGATGTCCGCTATCCGCTCGAATTTCCCTGCGAAATTTGCTTTGAAATTTTTTTAGATACGGACCTTTTTCGGATATTCGTCCATTGTCGTCAAATCTTACATTTTTTTTCTTGGTAACTGTCCACTCGATCGGGCTGAACTTTTGAGAGTATATTGCTATCGATGTTCCCTACCCTCTCGAATTTACCAGGGAAATTTGCTTCAAAATTATTATTTTCCGATACGGAACGTTTTCCGATACTCGTTGTTTCTTTCCGAAATTTGATATTTTTTTTCTCCGTAACTATCCGTCCGATCGAGCTGAAATTTGAGGATACGTTGCCACCGGTGTCTCTTTGGATGTACCCTACCGTAATGAGGCGGCGGCAGCAGCTTTAGACATCTCAAGCTGTCAGAGACACTGAAAAGGTCATTTCACATCAGCTCGGCGTATCTGTGGAACTCCTTACCACCTCACCTTCGCGATATCACTTCCATCCCCCGCTTCAAATCACGACTTTATCATCATCATCATCATCATCATCATCATCATCTCCATGAATCCATTTATGCAATTATATTCTGTCTGAGCAATTAACTGTATTTAGCTTCTCTCACACTGTTTATGATTCTTTAACTTTATACTTGGCTCCTTTAAAACTATATTTTGCCTTGCGCAAGACATTTATATATTGTAAAATGTTTGCTCCATGTACTCCGTATTTTTACTTGCGTTAAACTTAAAACTTGTAAATTTATATATATATATATATATATATTTATCCATATCGCAACCTTCTGGGTCGGATCCATACACGTAACGCATGCTTCTGGGCTTTCGGCATCTTTCTGGGACGTCCTAGAAGAATTCTATCCGTAGCGCATGCTTCCGGGCTCATCCAAGGTCGTTCTTGCTATAGAGATATTATTTCTTTAATAAGTTTTACGTATCTTTTTTCCGTTTTTTCGGTAGTAAAGCGGGCGCCGCAGGCGTTGCTGCGAAAGACAATAACCTGAGGGTCATTATTTCTTTAGTCAAGTATATTCTACAATGTTTTCCATTATAAGACACTTTTCCATTGTAGACTGACCCTAAGAAAATCTGTCAATATCCCAGAACAACCCAGAACAACGCATTCTGGATACTTATATATATTACTCTTTATTTAACTTGTACAACGTAATGTACAGATAAAGCTATATAATCTAATCTAATCTACGCCCTCACGAATTTACCTGGGAAATTTGCTTCGAAGTTTACAGAAATACGAAGCTTTTCCCCCCCAATATTCGTTTCCGAAGTTTGATATTTTTTTTCTCGGTAACGGCCCGTTCGTTGGACCTTAAGTTCCGAGGATATATTGCCATGGATATCCCCTACTCTCTCGAATTTACCTAGGAAATTTGATTCGAAATTTACGGAGATACGGAACTTTTCCCGATATTGGTTGTTTGAACTTTGACATTTCTTTTCTCGGTAACCGCCCGTTCGTTGGACCCGAAATTCAGAGGATACATTGCCGTGGATGTCCCCTACCCTGTCGAATTTACCTGGGAAATTTGCTTCGAAATTTATCGAGATACGGAACTTTTCCCGATACTCGCTTCCGAAGTTTCACATTTTTTTTCTCGGTAACCGTCCGTTCGTTGGACCCGAAATTCAGAGGATACATTGCCATGGATGTCCCCTACCCTGTCGAATTTACCTGGAAAATTTGCTTCGAAATTTACCGAGATAGGGAACTTTTCCCGATACTCGTTTCCGAAGTCAGACATTTTTTTTCTCGGTAACGGCCCGTTCGTTCGATTTGAAATTCCGAGGATACATTGCCATGTATATCCCCTACTCTCTCGAATTTACCTGGGAAATTTGCTTCGAAATTTACCGAGATACGGAACTTTTCCCGATATTGGTTGCTTGAACTTTGACTTTTTTTTTCTCGGTAACTGCCCGTTCGTTTGACCTGCACTTTCGAGGATACATTGCTATCGCTGTCTCCTACCTTCTTGAATTCACCTGGTAAATTTGTTTCGAAATTTTCCGAGATACCGAACTTTTTCCGATAATGGTTGCTCGAACTTTGACATTTTTTTCTCGGTAATTGTTCGTTCGTTTGATCGGCACTTCCGAGCTACATTGCCATCGATGTCTCCTATGCTCTGAAATTTACCTGGGAAATTTGCTTCGAAGTTTTCCGAGATACGGAACTTTTCCCGATAATGGTTGTTTGAACTTTGACTTTTTTTTTCTCGGTAACTGCTCGTTTGTTTGACCTGCACTTCCGAGGATACATTGCTATCGATGTCTACTACTCTCTGGAATTTATCTGGGAAATTTGCTTGGTAATTTTCCGAGATACGGCACTTTTCCCCATAATGGCTGTTTGAAATTTGACATTTTTTCTCGGTAATTGTCCGTTCGTCTCATCTGCACTTCCGTGCATACATTGCCATCGATGTCTCCTATGCTCCGGAATTTACCTGGAAAATTTGCTTCGAAATTTTCCGAAATACGGAACTTTTCCCGATAATGGTTGCTCGAATTTTGACTTTTTTTTTTCTCGGTAACTGTCCGTTCGTTTGACCTCCACTTCTGAGGATACATTGCTATCGATGTCTACTACCCTCTGGAATTTACCTGGGAAATTTGCTTCGAAATTTTCAGAGATACGGAACATTTCCCGATAATGGTTGCTCGAACTTTGACTTTTTTTTCTCGATAACTGCCCGTTCGTTTGACCTCCACTTCCGAGGATACATTGATATCGATGTCTACTACCCTCTGGAATTTACCTGGGAAATTTGCTTCGAAATTTTCAGAGATACGGAACTTTTTCAGATAATGGTTGCTCGAACTTTGACATTTTTTTTCTCGGTAATTGTCCGTTCGTTTGATCTGCACTTCCGAGGATACAGCTGCTTTGCCTTGTCTCTCTTGTAGCGAACGGATTCTCGTTTCGTCTCGAACTCTTTCTTCTCGAGTACTCCTAGACAGCGTGACCACGCTCCTCTTTCGCGATTCCCTTGTCAACCCCGCAATTCACACAGAACAAAGATGGCTGTCACTTCATGACACTCGCGATCAGCCCTTGTCCTTATCCCACTTCTGATATTGTAAGACTTATGATCAGGATGGATGAGTCACACAAATAATGGAGTCGAGCGTACGAACAAAATAGGTTTATTAGTACGTTTGAAATTGATACAGGTTTTGTCGGTTGACTGTCTGCACTGTGATGCGTATGTCACGCTAGCTCTCGCCGGGAGCAACTGCCGATCCTTCTCGCTCTCTCCGCAATCCTTCGCGAGCGCGGCGCTCTACACCAGTCGATACGGGATATCGACAGTAGATATACGGTGGCGCATTCTGTTTTTCGCAACCCTTACATTTCGATCATTTTTTTCTTGAAAATAGCTTAGGTCTATGCTAAAAATGCTATACTGCAAAAATCAGCGAAAAACCATGATTTTCAGTACCTTTTGTTCTTAATCTCCAGGAAATATGGATTTCGATCATTGTTTTCGTCAAAATAACTTAGTTCTATGCCAAAATGTCTGTTTTACCATTATTTCACAAGTATATGGTGAAAAGTTCGTTGTATCCTGCAAATACAGCGAAAAACCATGATTTTCGGTACTTTTTGTTCTTAATGTGCCGGAAATATGTGTGTCGATCATAGTTTTCTTCAAAATACATTAGCTCTATGCTAAAAATGCCTGTTTTTACCAACATTTTACAAGTATATGGTGAAAGGTACGTTGTATCATGAAAGAGACAGCAAAAACCATGATTGTCTGTACTTTTTGTTCTTAATCTGCTGGAAATATGGATTTCGGTCATTGTATTCGTCAAAATAACTTAGGTCCACGCTAAAAATGCCTGTTTTTTCCAACACGTTCCTAGTATATGGTGAAAAGTGCGTGATATCCTGCAAAAAACAGCGGAAAACATGGATTTTCTGTACTTATTGTTCTTAATCTGCTGGGAATAAGCATTTGGAATATTGTCAAATTGAGGAAGTTTAATGCTAAATATGGCTGTTTTTACCATTATTTTCATAATATATGGTGAAAAGAACGATGTATCCTGAAAAAATCAGCGAAAAACAACGATTTTCAGTACTTTTTGTACTTATTATGCTGGAAATATGGATTTCGATCATTGTTTTCGTCAAAATAACTTAGGTCTATGCTAAAAATGCCGGTTTTCCCCAATATATTCCTATTTTATTGTGAAAAGTACGTGGTATCCTGCAAAGAACAGCGAAAAACCATGATTTTCGGTACTTTTTGTTCGTAATCTGCTGGAAATATGGATTTATATCATTGTTTTCGTCAAAATAACTTAGGTCTATACTAGAAATGCCTGTTTTTATCAATATTTTCCCAGTATATGGTGAAAAGTGCGGGGTATCCTGCAAAAAAAAGCGAAAAATCATGATGTTCTGTACTTTGTGTTATTAATCTGCTGGAAATATGGATTTAGATCATTGTTTTCGTCAAAATAACTTAGGTCTATACTAGAAATGCCTGTTTTTATCAATATTTTCATAGTATATGGTGAAAAGTGCGAGCTACCCTGCAAAAAACAGCGAAAAACCATGATTTTCAGTACTTTTTGTTCCTAATCTGCTGGAAATATGGAATTCGATCATTGTTTTCGTCAAAGTAACTTAGGTCTATGCCAAAATGTCTGTTTTAACAATATTTCACAAGTATATGGTGAAAAGTTCGTTGTATCCTGCAAAAAACAGCGAAAAACGATGATTTTCGGTAATTTTTGGTTCGTAATGTGCTGGAAATATGTGTGTCGATCATTGTTTTCGTCAAAATACATTAGCTCTATGCTAAAAATGCCTGTTTTTACCAACATTTCCCAAGTATATGGTGAAAGGTACGTTGTATCATGAAAGAGACAGCGAAAAACCATGATTGTCTGTACTTTTTATTCTTAATCTGCTGGACATATGAATTTCGGTCATTGTTTTCGTCAAAATAACTTAGATCTATGCTAAAAATGCCTATTTTTACCAAAATTTTCCTAGTATATGGTGAAAAGTGTGTGGAATCCTGCAAAAACCAGCGAGAAACCATGATTTTCAGTACTTTTTGTCCTTAATCTGCTGGAAATTTGGACTTGGGTCATTGTCTTCGTCAAAATAACTTAGGTCCATGCTAAACATGCCTGTTTTTACCAATATTTCCCAAGTGTATGGTGAAAAGTTCGTTGTATCCTGCAAAAAACCGCGAGAAACCATGATTATCGTTACTTTTTGTTCTTAATCTGTTGGGAATATGGATTTCGATCATTTTTTTCTTGAAAATAACTTAGGTCTTCGCTAAAAATGACTGTTTTTACCAATATTATCCTAGTATATGGTGAAAAGTGGGTGGTATCCTGCAAAAAAAAGCGGAAAACCACGATTTTCGGTAATTTTTCTTCGTAATCTGCTGGAAATATGATTTCCGATCATTGTTTTCGTCAAAATAACTTAGGTCTATGCTAAAAATGCCTGTTTCTACCATTATTTTCCAAGTATATGGTGGAAAGTCCGTGGTAACCTGAAAAAAAGAACGAAAAACCATGATTTTCAGTACTTTTTGTTCTTAATCTGCTGGAAATATGGACTTGGGCCATTGTTTTCGTCAAAATAACTTAGGTCTATGCTAAAAATGCTTGTTTTTAACAATATTTTCCTAGGATATGGTGAAAAGTGCGGGGTATCCTGCAAAAAACAGCGAAAAATCATGATTTTCTGTACTTTTTGTTCTTAATCTGCTGGAAATATGGATTTTGATCATTGTTTTCGTCAAAATAACTTAGGCCTATGCTAAACATACCTGTTTTTACGAATATTTCCCAAGTATATGGTGAAAAGTTCGTTGTATCCTGCAAAAAACAGCGAAAAATCATGATTTTCGGTACTTTTTCTTCGCAATCTGCTGGAAATATGGTTTCCGATCATTGTTTTCGTTAAAATAACTTAGGTCCATGCTAAAAATGCCTATTTTTTCCAATACGTTGCTAGTGTATGGTGAAAAGTGCGTGGTATCCTGCAAAAAACAGCGAAAACCCATGATTTTCGGTACTTATAGTTCTTAATCAGCTGGAAATATGGATTTCAATCATTGTTTTCGTCAAAATAACTTCAGGTCCATGCTAAAAATGCCTTTTTTTTCCAATAGATTGCTAGTGTATGGTGAAAAGTGCGTGCTATCCTGCAAAAAACAGCGAAAAACCATGATTTTCGGTACTTTTTGTTTTTAATTTGCTGGAAATATGGATTTCGATCATTATTTTCCTCAAAATGAGGAAGTTTTATGCTAAATATGGCTGTTTGCACCAATATTTTCATAATATATGGTTAAAAATGCCTGTTTTTACCAATATTTTCCAAGTATATGGTGAAAATTACGATGTATCCTGAAAAAAACAGCGAAAAACAATGTTTTTCAGTACTTTTTCTACTTATTCTGCTGGAAATATGGATTTCGATCATGGTTTTCGTCAAAATAACTTAGGTCTATGCTAAAAATACCGGTTTTCACCAACATATTCCTATTTTATTGTGAAAAGTGCGTGGTATCCTGCAAAGAACAGCGAAAAAAGATGATTTTCGGTACTTTTAGTTCTTAATCTGCTTGAAATATGGATTTCGATCATTGTTTTAGTCAAAATAACTTAAGGTCCATGCTAAAAATGCCTTTTTTTCCAATACATTGCTAGTATATGGTGAAAAGTGCGGCGTATTGATGTTAGGGAAGCAAACGAACGGACAAATACACTTGTTCAGAGTTTAAAATAATTACAACTTTTATTTCTACCGTTACATTTTAAATAGAGTTAAGAGAGAGAGATTGACGCGAAGCTAGTTGCTCATCAAGAGCCGGTACACGAGTGAACGAGTAGTTCGTATAAAGGGAGCGTTGACGCTCGCTGTAAAGATTATATAATCCTAACTACGCATAACAAGTTGGTGCTATCCAAATTTACCCGCGAATATTTAAACATCTTAAATTATTAATTGATTCTTAATTTACAAATTACAACACACCCCCTCAATTAATTAATTTAAGATACATTAGATACATATATATGTAATAAAATCTACAATGCAGGTACATTTATCGCAGTTAAAACATGTTTACACAAGATAAAAATTAATAAATAAAAACATTGTTTATAGTCTCTTCTTCTCTTCTTTCTTGAGTCCAATACCATCTATAAATTCTTTCAGTTTCGGGCTGTTGGTGGCTTTGGTGAGAGCGTCAGCTAACATGTGTGTTGAGGGCACGAATTCAACTTTTATTTCTTGGTTGTCGATTTTCTCCTTCACAAAGTGGTGACGAACGTTAATGTGCTTCGTCCTGCCACTAAAACGAGAATGCTGACCTAAATCAATTGCACCTTTGTTATCGCACAGGATTAGTAGGGGTTGATTTAGTTGCATTATCTGCAGATTTGAGGCGAGTCTCTTTAACCACAGTGCTTCCTGCGTAGCTGCCGAGAGAGAAAGGTACTCAGCCTCTGTACTTGAAAGTGCCACTGTGTTCTGGCGTCTGCTGTTCCATGATATGGCTCCTCCCTGAAACATAAATGTGTACCCGGTCGTTGAACGTGGGTCATCAGGATCTGTGGCATAGCTAGCATCACAATAGCCTATGATTTCAGAGTTGCCATCCCTGGTGTATGTTAGCTTCAGATCCTTAGTTCCTTCGAGGTAGCGGAACACTCTTTTAACACTCTTCCAATGAAACTCCTCAAACGATTGGTTGTGCCTGCTTAATTGGCTGACGACGTATGCCAAGTCTGGTCTAGTAGCCTGAACTAGATATAACAATGAACCCACGGCACTTTGGTATGGAACTTCATTCAGATTGAATCTTGACTCTGGAGAAACACTTGAATCTGATGTTGTCTTGATTTCTATTGGTGTACTACTGCTCCTGCAGTCCTTCATTCCAAAGTTGGCTAAAAGTGAGTTGATGTAAGCAGTTTGTTCAAGCTGTATGGTGCCACGAGCTCTGTCTTGGTGTACGTCTATTCCTAGATATCTCTTGAGAGGGCCAAGGTCCTTTATTTTGCAAATTGCTCCAGTCCTTTCTTGAGTAGATGATAATAATCAATGCTATAGGCGTCATAATCTGACTGTTTAAGATTTAATTCCTTTAAAGTTGCATTCAATTTCAAATTCCAGTTACGCCCATAGATAGCCTTCCTGTGCTGGCTTGGGATGTATGCTCGTGCACGACAACCAAACACTCTTATGTGGTTGAGGTTAGGTTTCTGGTTACTCCACATTTCTTCTGGAGTTCTTCCTCCTAAACACCTTTTGGGGCTCCTGTTTGTGAGGTAACATGCCGTCGACACAGCCTCTGCCCAAAACTTGTTGTCAAGTTGAGATTCATGTAGCATACAGCGTACTTTCTCCAACAAGGTACGGTTAACACGTTCTGCCCTGCCATTCTGCTGGGGCTGGTACGCAATAGAGGTTTGATGCTTGACTCCTAGTGCTTCCAGTGTTGAGTTTAGTGAAGAGTTCAGATACTCACGACCATTATCAGTCCTTAAAATTTTAACTCTTTTGCCTGTCTCATTTTGAACCAATTTAATAAATTTCTGAACAATCTGTGGCACTTCATCCTTCCTCTTGAGAAAATAGACAAACAATTTTCTTGAGTGATCATCCAAGAAGGTAATAAAATACTTGTGCTGCCCAATGGAGAAATCTTCAATCTGGCATACATCACTGTGCACAAGCTCAAGAATCTTACTGGCACGGTTCTGGCTCTTTTTGAAAGGTTTCTGCACTAACTTGCCTGCTACACACACCTCACACTGGTTAATCTGGTTCTCTGGAAAGTCTATCCCTGTAGCAGTGTTGCGTAGCTGTTGCAAATAAGTACTATTCATGTGTCCCATCCTCCTGTGCCACAATGTGATGCTGCCTGGTATTGATGTCTTGAGCACTGTCTCCACTTTTAATGCATTTGCTAAAGTTACACTGGGCTCGAGCTTTATTTTATAAATGTTTTGAGTACTTAACTTTCCTTCTAAAATCACATCACCTTCCTTTCCAAAAACTTGACAGCGAGAGCCATCAAACACTACCTTGCCACCTTTCTTCGCAATGGCACTAACCGATATAAGGTTAGAGTGTATATCTGGCACATGCAGTACATCTTGTAGTAGAACTTTCTTGTGTTTTCTTTGTCCATTGTACTGCAATAGGATTTTTCCCACTCCACTCACCGGTACCTTAGATTTATTTGCTGCTGTGACACTCACTATTTGTGACCTGCAAACATCAGTCATATACTTTTGACTGGAACACATATGCGTCGAGGCGCCGGAATCGAGAATCCAATCTCCTCGATCTATGTTGTTTGATGACTGAACTGCGAGGAAATTACTGCCTGCTGCTGCCACTGACATCTCAGCGTCGACGAGAACGGCGTCTTGATCCACTGACTGTGTGTCCAGCGTTGATAGCGTGGAGAAAAGCGCACAGACAGTATCGTTGTCTTCGCTCTCGTCGTCTGCAGCTGCCGTGCACGCGCTCGTATCAGTAGTTTTTGGAGCGCGACACCGGTTCGCATAATGGCCGACTCGTTTGCACTTATAGCACCTAACCTTGTAATTCTTCCGGGAGCGCTGTTGCTGATCCACCGTGTAGCGTCCTCTATTGGCGTTGCCGTGAGCCGAGAAATGCGCAGGAAACGCTTGCGCACGAAGCGCTTGCGTTTGAAAAATTTTACCGTTACCAGCATCTTCGGGTTCTTCTAATAACTTGGTTTTCACCAAATCAGCGGTGATATCCGTTCCTGAATTGCTCAATGCCATAACCATGGGTTTATAAGATGCGGGTAACCCAGTGAGCAACAGGGCACCAACTAGATCCTCTGGTAACTTAGTCCCGATTAGGTTCAGCTTTTGCGATGCAGAGACAATCCGTGAAACATAATCTTGCATCGATTTGAAATCTTCAAGTTTCGTTGTAGATACTTCCCGTAAAAGAGTTACCTTACTTATCAGACTTCTGTCGTCAAAGGTTTTTGCTAATGCGTCCCAGGCTTCCTTGGCGGAGTCATCATCTTTGATGTATACGTAGACTTCCGGTTCCACTGATAAAATGATGCGGCCATGAGCTTTGGCATTTTTCTTAGCGTCCGTCGATATTGCTCCATTTGCGGGAGCCTCGATGGTGTCCCAAAGATCCTCTACCTTGAGGTAAGCTCGCATCGCCACTGCCCACGATCTGTAGTTTTGCCGACCAGCTAGTTTCTCAACGGGCAGGAAAAAACCACTACCTGTTCGCTGCGCCATTTTGTCTCTCTGAGTGCTGCGTACTTGCTCCAAAAGAAAGTTCAAAACTGCAAGTCACGTACTGCGCACTTACACTCTAACAGCAATGAAAAACTTGTTCAGAATTTCATTTATGCAGTTCTGGGCCCATAACCTGATGTTAGGGAAGCAAATGAACGGACAAATACACTTGTTCAGAGTTTAAAATAATTACAACTTTTATTTCTACCGTTACATTTTAAATAGAGTTAAGAGAGAGAGATTGACGCGAAGCTAGTTGCTCATCAAGAGCCGGTACACGAGTGAACGAGTAGTTCGTATAAAGGGAGCGTTGACGCTCGCTGTAAAGATTATATAATCCTAACTACGCATAACAAGTTGGTGCTATCCAAATTTACCCGCGAATATTTAAACATCTTAAATTATTAATTGATTCTTAATTTACAAATTACAACACGTATCCTGCAAAAAACAGCGAAAAACCACGATTTACGGTACTTTTTGTTTTTAATCTGCTGGAAATATGAATTTCGATCATTCTTTTCGTATACATGGTGAAAAGTACGTTTTATCCTGCAAAAGTCAGCGAAAAACCGTGATTTGCAGTACATTTTGTTCTTAATCTGCTGGAAATATGGTTTTCGGTCATTGTTTTCGTCAAAACGACTAAGGTCTATGCGAAAAATGGCTGTTTTTACCAATATCTTCCTATTATATGGTGAAAAGTGCGTGGTATCCTGCAAAGAACAGCGAAAAACCATGATTTTCGGTACTTTTTGTTCTTAAAGTGCTGGATATATGGGTGTCGATCATTGTTTTCATCAAAATACATTAGCTCTATGCTAAAAATGCCTGTTTTTACCAACAATTTCCTAGTATATGGTGAAAAAGTGTGGTATCCTGCAAAAAACAGCGAAAAACCATGATTTTCAGTACTTTTTGTTCTTAATCTTCTGGAAATATGGATTTCGATCATTTTTTTCGTGAAAGTAACTTAGGTGTATGCTAAATATGTCTGTTTCAACCAACATTTTCTTAGTATATGGCGAAAAGTGCGTGGTGTCCATCAAGGAACAGCGAAAATCCTTGATTTTCGGTACATTTGTTCTTAATCTGCTGGAAATATGGATTTGCAATATTCCTTTCCTCAAAATGAGGAAGTTTTATGCTAAATATGCCAACATTTTCAAAAGATATGGTCAAAAATTTCTGTTTTTACCAATATTTTTCAAGTATATGGTGAAAAGTACGTTGTATCCTGAAAAAAACTGCGAAAAACAGATTTTCAGTACTTTTTGTCCTTAAGCTGCTGGAAATATGGATTTGGATAATTTGTTTTCGTCAAAATAACTTAGGTCTATGCTAAAAATGCCCGTTTTTACAAAAATTTTCCTAGTGTATCGTGAAAAGTGTGTGGTATCCTGCAAAAAACAGCGAAAAACCACGATTTACGGTACTTTTTGTTTTTAATCTGCTGGAAATATGAATTTCGATCATTCTTTTCGTATACATGGTGAAAAGTACGTTTTATCCTGCAAAAGTCAGCGAAAAACCGTGATTTGCAGTACATTTTGTTCTTAATCTGCTGGAAATATGGTTTTCGGTCATTGTTTTCGTCAAAACGACTAAGGTCTATGCGAAAAATGGCTGTTTTTACCAATATCTTCCTATTATATGGTGAAAAGTGCGTGGTATCCTGCAAAGAACAGCGAAAAACCATGATTTTCGGTACTTTTTGTTCTTAAAGTGCTGGATATATGGGTGTCGATCATTGTTTTCATCAAAATACATTAGCTCTATGCTAAAAATGCCTGTTTTTACCAACAATTTCCTAGTATATGGTGAAAAGTGTGTGGTATCCTGCAAAAAACAGCGAAAAACCATGATTTTCAGTACTTTTTGTTCTTAATCTTCTGGAAATATGGATTTCGATCATTTTTTTCGTGAAAGTAACTTAGGTGTATGCTAAATATGTCTGTTTCAACCAACATTTTCTTAGTATATGGCGAAAAGTGCGTGGTGTCCATCAAGGAACAGCGAAAATCCTTGATTTTCGGTACATTTGTTCTTAATCTGCTGGAAATATGGATTTGCAATATTCCTTTCCTCAAAATGAGGAAGTTTTATGCTAAATATGCCAACATTTTCAAAAGATATGGTCAAAAATTTCTGTTTTTACCAATATTTTTCAAGTATATGGTGAAAAGTACGTTGTATCCTGAAAAAAACTGCGAAAAACAGATTTTCAGTACTTTTTGTCCTTAAGCTGCTGGAAATATGGATTTGGATAATTTGTTTTCGTCAAAATAACTTAGGTCTATGCTAAAAATGCCCGTTTTTACAAAAATTTTCCTAGTGTATCGTGAAAAGTGTGTGGTATCCTGCAAAACAGCGAAAAGCCATGATTTTCAGTACTTTTTGTTCTTAATCTTCTGGAAATATGGATTTCGATCATTTTTTTCGTGAAAGTAACTTAGGTGTATGCTAAATATGTCTGTTTCAACCAACATTTTCTTAGTATATGGCGAAAAGTGCGTGGTGTCCATCAAGGAACAGCGAAAATCCTTGATTTTCGGTACATTTGTTCTTAATCTGCTGGAAATATGGATTTGCAATATTCCTTTCCTCAAAATGAGGAAGTTTTATGCTAAATATGCCAACATTTTCAAAAGATATGGTCAAAAATTTCTGTTTTTACCAATATTTTTCAAGTATATGGTGAAAAGTACGTTGTATCCTGAAAAAAACTGCGAAAAACAGATTTTCAGTACTTTTTGTCCTTAAGCTGCTGGAAATATGGATTTGGATAATTTGTTTTCGTCAAAATAATTTAGGTCTATGCTAAAAATGCCCGTTTTTACAAAAATTTTCCTAGTGTATCGTGAAAAGTGTGTGGTATCCTGCAAAAAACAGCGAAAAGCCATGATTTTCAGTACTTTTTGTTCTTAATCTTCTGGAAATATGGATTTCGATCATTTTTTTCGTGAAAGTAACTTAGGTGTATGCTAAATATGTCTGTTTCAACCAACATTTTCTTAGTATATGGCGAAAAGTGCGTGGTGTCCATCAAGGAACAGCGAAAATCCTTGATTTTCGGTACATTTGTTCTTAATCTGCTGGAAATATGGATTTGCAATATTCCTTTCCTCAAAATGAGGAAGTTTTATGCTAAATATGCCAACATTTTCAAAAGATATGGTCAAAAATTTCTGTTTTTACCAATATTTTTCAAGTATATGGTGAAAAGTACGTTGTATCCTGAAAAAAACTGCGAAAAACAGATTTTCAGTACTTTTTGTCCTTAAGCTGCTGGAAATATGGATTTGGATAATTTGTTTTCGTCAAAATAACTTAGGTCTATGCTAAAAATGCCCGTTTTTACAAAAATTTTCCTAGTGTATCGTGAAAAGTGTGTGGTATCCTGCAAAAAACAGCGAAAAGCCATGATTTTCAGTACTTTTTGTCCTTAATCTGCTGGAAATATGGATTTGGATCATTGTTTTCCCCAAAACGCCGGAATTTTATGCTAAATATCCCTATTTTCATCAATATTTTCCTAATATATGTTGAGGAGTACGTGGTATTCCGCAAAAAACAGCGAAGAACCACGATTTACGGTACTTTTTGTTTTTAATCTGCTGGAAATCTGGATTTCGATCATTATTTTCATCAAAATGAGGAAATTTTATGCTAAATATGCCTGTTTTTACCAATATTTCCCAAGTATATGGTGAAAAGTTCGTTGTATCCTGCAAAAAACCGCGAAAAACCATGACTATCAGTACTTTTTGTTCTTAATCTGTTGGAAATATGGATTTCGATCATTTTTCTCTTGAAAATAGCTAAGGTCTATGCTAAAAATGCCTGTTTTTACCAATATTTTCCAAGTATATGGTTAAAAGAACGTTGTATCCTGAAAAAAAGAGCAAAAACCATGATTTTCAGTACTTTTTCTTCGTAATCTGCTGGAAATATGGTTTTCGATCATTGTTTTCGTTAAAATAACTTAGGTCCATGCTAAAATTTCCTGTTTTATCCAACACGTTCCTAGTATATGGTGAAAAGTGCGTGGTATCCTGCAAAAAACTGCGAAAAACCATGATTTTCAGTACTTTTTGTTCGTAATCTGTCTGTCTATTGTGTAATTTTTGTCTTTTATAATCGTGTCTTCAGTATTCTTTATTATCTTCGGTCTTTTTTATTGTCTTTAGTCATGAAAGTATCTGTCTATAGTCTTTAGTTTTTGTCTTTATAGTCTCTATAGTCTCTTCGCCTTTATATAATAGTCTTGTCTTTATTATCTTTGTCTTTATAGTGTCTAGTCTTTTCGTCTTTATACTACAGTCTTTATAGTCTTTATCGTCTTTATAAGTGTCTTTATAGTCTCTATTATAGTCTTTATCGTCTTTATAAGTGTCTTTATAGTCTCTATATAGTCTTTATCGTCTTTATTTAGTGTCGTCTTTTATTTTTTCTAATAAAAATTAATCCCCGCAATTCGGGGGATGGGGGGTAGGGTGGGGTAGCGGCCACGCATAATAACCCTAATAAGCCGAATAACCCAATAACCCAACTTACCGACACCCTGTTTTACCGACCGATGGTAAGGTAGGATCCACGTTACCATCAGTCGGTAAAGCAGAATGTCGGTAACTTACCATCAGTCGGTAAAACAGGAATCTTCCTTACCATCAGTCGGTAAAGCAGAATCTTCCTTACATCCGTTGGTAAAACAGAATGTCGGTAAAGTAGGAATCTACGTTACCATCAGTCGGTAAAACAGAATGTCGGTAACGTAGGAATCTACGTTACCATCAGTCGGAAAAACAGGAATCTTCCTTACCATCAGTCGGTAAAACAGAAATCTTCCTTTATTGGGATATAATGCGTTCCCGTCTATATCATCCTGTTCTAGTGGATGGAATATCCTTTGGGGTCGAAGGACCTAGCGGAGATGAGCAATTTTGAAAAATGTTCTACATTTCATCGTTTATTTGGGCCAAATCGACTTCAAATCGCTTGAAACCCCCAAAATATCCATTTTTTAATCCCACCAATCACTATACGCGACTATTTTTTCCGCTCTATCGAATGGAAAAGGTTTTAGGGCCGTAGAGCCAATAGGAAAAAATAATTTTCAAAAATTTTCAGATATTGCAAAAATCATAGCGCCAATCGAAAGAGCAGCGCAAAATACCCCTATATATGAATTTTGGCTAAATTTGGAGAAAAAAATTTTTCTTCGTTTATTGGGATATAATGCGTTGAAAATCGCTCAAAAATACCAAATTTCAATTTTCTCAGCCTACTAGTCACAATACCCGTCTATATCATCCTGTTCTAGTGGATGGAATATCCTTTGGGGTCGATGACCTAGCGGAGATGAGCAATTTTGAAAAATGTTCTACATTTCATCGTTTATTTGGGCCAAATCGACTTCAAATCGCTTGGAAGCCCCAAAATATCCATTTTTTAATCCCACCAATCACTATACGCGACTATTTTTTTCCGCTCTATCGAATGGAAAAGGTTTTAGGGCCGTAGAGCCAATAGGAAAAAAATAATTTTCAAAAATTTTCAGATATTGTAAAAATCATAGCGCCAATCGAAAGAACAGCGCAAAATACCCCTATATATGAATTTTGGCTAAATTTGGAGAAAAAATTTTTCTTCGTTTATTGGGATATAATGCGTTGAAAATCGCTCAAAAATACCAAATTTCAATTTTCTCAGCCTACTAGTCACAATACCCGTCTATATCATCCTGTTCTAGTGGATGGAATATCCTTTGGGGTCGAAGGACCTAGCGGAGATGAGCAATTTTGAAAAATGTTCTACATTTCATCGTTTATTTGGGCCAAATCGACTTCAAATCGCTTGAAACCCCAAAATATCCATTTTTTAATCCCACCAATCACTATACGCGACTATTTTTTCCGCTCTATCGAATGGAAAAGGTTTTAGGGCCGTAGAGCCAATAGGAAGAAAATAATTTTCAAAAATTTTCAGATATTGCAAAAATCATAGCGCCAATCGAAAGAGCAGCGCAAAATACCCCTATATATGAATTTTGGCTAAATTTGGAGGAAAAAATTTTTCTTCGTTTATTGGGATATAATGCGTTGAAAATCGCTCAAAAATACCAAATTTCAATTTTCTCAGCCTACTAGTCACAATACCCGTCTATATCATCCTGTTCTAGTGGATGGAATATCCTTTGGGGTCGAAGGACCTAGCGGAGATGAGCAATTTTGAAAAATGTTCTACATTTCATCGTTTATTTGGGCCAAATCGACTTCAAATCGCTTGAAACCCCCAAAATATCCATTTTTAATCCCACCAATCACTATACGCGACTATTTTTTTCCGCTCTATCGAATGGAAAAGGTTTTAGGGCCGTAGAGCCAATAGGAAAAAAATAATTTTCAAAAATTTTCAGATATTGCAAAAATCATAGCGCCAATCGAAAGAGCAGCGCAAAATACCCCTATATATGAATTTTGGCTAAATTTGGAGAAGAAAAAATTTCTTCGTTTATTGGGATATAATGCGTTGAAAATCGCTCAAAAATACCAAATTTCAATTTTCTCAGCCTACTAGTCACAATACCCGTCTATATCATCCTGTTCTAGTGGATGGAATATCCTTTGGGGTCGAAGGACCTAGCGGAGATGAGCAATTTTGAAAAATGTTCTACATTTCATCGTTTATTTGGGCCAAATCGACTTCAAATCGCTTGAAACCCCAAAATATCCATTTTTTAATCCCACCAATCACTATACGCGACTATTTTTTTCCGCTCTATCGAATGGAAAAGGTTTTAGGGCCGTAGAGCCAATAGGAAAAAAATAATTTTCAAAAATTTTCAGATATTGCAAAAATCATAGCGCCAATCGAAAGAGCAGCGCAAAATACCCCTATATATGAATTTTGGCTAAATTTGGAGAAAAAAATTTTTCTTCGTTTATTGGGATATAATGCGTTGAAAATCGCTCAAAAATACCAAATTTCAATTTTCTCAGCCTACTAGTCACAATACCCGTCTATATCATCCTGTTCTAGTGGATGGAATATCCTTTGGGGTCGAAGGACCTAGCGGAGATGAGCAATTTTGAAAAATGTTCTACATTTCATCGTTTATTTGGGCCAAATCGACTTCAAATCGCTTGAAACCCCAAAATATCCATTTTTTAATCCCACCAATCACTATACGCGACTATTTTTTTCCGCTCTATCGAATGGAAAAGGTTTTAGGGCCGTAGAGCCAATAGGAAAAAATAATTTTCAAAAATTTTCAGATATTGCAAAAATCATAGCGCCAATCGAAAGAGCAGCGCAAAATACCCTATATATGAATTTTGGCTAAATTTGGAGAAAAAATTTTTCTTCGTTTATTGGGATATAATGCGTTGAAAATCGCTCAAAAATACCAAATTTCAATTTTCTCAGCCTACTAGTCACAATACCCGTCTATATCATCCTGTTCTAGTGGATGGAATATCCTTTGGGGTCGAAGGACCTAGCGGAGATGAGCAATTTTGAAAAATGTTCTACATTTCATCGTTTATTTGGGCCAAATCGACTTCAAATCGCTTGAAACCCCAAAATATCCATTTTTTAATCCCACCAATCACTATACGCGACTATTTTTTTCCGCTCTATCGAATGGAAAAGGTTTTAGGGCCGTAGAGCCAATAGGAAAAAAATAATTTTCAAAAATTTTCAGATATTGCAAAAATCATAGCGCCAATCGAAAGAGCAGCGCAAAATACCCCTATATATGAATTTTGGCTAAATTTGGAGGAAAAAATTTTTCTTCGTTTATTGGGATATAATGCGTTGAAAATCGCTCAAAAATACCAAATTTCAATTTTCTCAGCCTACTAGTCACAATACCCGTCTATATCATCCTGTTCTAGTGGATGGAATATCCTTTGGGGTCGAAGGACCTAGCGGAGATGAGCAATTTTGAAAAATGTTCTACATTTCATCGTTTATTTGGGCCAAATCGACTTCAAATCGCTTGAAACCCCCAAAATATCCATTTTTTAATCCCACCAATCACTATACGCGACTATTTTTTTCCGCTCTATCGAATGGAAAAGGTTTTAGGGCCGTAGAGCCAAAAAAAATAATTTTCAAAAATTTTCAGATATTGCAAAAATCATAGCGCCAATCGAAAGAGCAGCGCAAAATACCCCTATATATGAATTTTGGCTAAATTTGGAGAAAAAAATTTTTCTTCGTTTATTGGGATATAATGCGTTGAAAATCGCTCAAAAATACCAAATTTCAATTTTCTCAGCCTACTAGTCACAATACCCGTCTATATCATCCTGTTCTAGTGGATGGAATATCCTTTGGGGTCGAAGGACCTAGCGGAGATGAGCAATTTTGAAAAATGTTCTACATTTCATCGTTTATTTGGGCCAAATCGACTTCAAATCGCTTGAAACCCCCAAAATATCCATTTTTTAATCCCACCAATCACTATACGCGACTATTTTTTTCCGCTCTATCGAATGGAAAAGGTTTTAGGGCCGTAGAGCCAATAGGAAAAAAATAATTTTCAAAAATTTTCAGATATTGCAAAAATCATAGCGCCAATCGAAAGAGCAGCGCAAAATACCCCTATATATGAATTTTGGCTAAATTTGGAGAAAAAATTTTTCTTCGTTTATTGGGATATAATGCGTTGAAAATCGCTCAAAAATACCAAATTTCAATTTTCTCAGCCTACTAGTCACAATACCCGTCTATATCATCCTGTTCTAGTGGATGGAATATCCTTTGGGGTCGAAGGACCTAGCGGAGATGAGCAATTTTGAAAAATGTTCTACATTTCATCGTTTATTTGGGCCAAATCGACTTCAAATCGCTTGAAACCCCAAAATATCCATTTTTTAATCCCACCAATCACTATACGCGACTATTTTTTTCCGCTCTATCGAATGGAAAAGGTTTTAGGGCCGTAGAGACAATAGGAAAAAATAATTTTCAAAAATTTTCAGATATTGCAAAAATCATAGCGCCAATCGAAAGAGCAGCGCAAAATACCCCTATATATGAATTTTGGCTAAATTTGGAGAAAAAAATTTTTCTTCGTTTATTGGGATATAATGCGTTGAAAATCGCTCAAAAATACCAAATTTCAATTTTCTCAGCCTACTAGTCACAATACCCGTCTATATCATCCTGTTCTAGTGGATGGAATATCCTTTGGGGTCGAAGGACCTAGCGGAGATGAGCAATTTTGAAAAATGTTCTACATTTCATCGTTTATTTGGGCCAAATCGACTTCAAATCGCTTGAAACCCCCAAAATATCCATTTTTTAATCCCACCAATCACTATACGCGACTATTTTTTTCCGCTCAATCGAATGGAAAAGGTTTTAGGGCCGTAGAGCCAAAAAAAATAATTTTCAAAAATTTTCAGATATTGCAAAAATCATAGCGCCAATCGAAAGAGCAGCGCAAAATACCCCTATATATGAATTTTGGCTAAATTTGGAGAAAAAAATTTTTCTTCGTTTATTGGGATATAATGCGTTGAAAATCGCTCAAAAATACCAAATTTCAATTTTCTCAGCCTACTAGTCACAATACCCGTCTATATCATCCTGTTCTAGTGGATGGAATATCCTTTGGGGTCGAAGGACCTAGCGGAGATGAGCAATTTTGAAAAATGTTCTACATTTCATCGTTTATTTGGGCCAAATCGACTTCAAATCGCTTGAAACCCACAAAATATCCATTTTTTAATCCCACCAATCACTATACGGGACTATTTTTTTCCGCTCTATCGAATGGAAAAGGTTTTAGGGCCGTAGAGCCAATAGGAAAAAAATAATTTTCAAAAATTTTCAGATATTGCAAAAATCATAGCGCCAATCGAAAGAGCAGCGCAAAATACCCCTATATATGAATTTTGGCTAAATTTGGAGAAAAAATTTTTCTTCGTTTATTGGGATATAATGCGTTGAAAATCGCTCAAAAATACCAAATTTCAATTTTCTCAGCCTACTAGTCACAATACCCGTCTATATCATCCTGTTCTAGTGGATGGAATATCCTTTGGGGTCGAAGGACCTAGCGGAGATGAGCAATTTTGAAAAATGTTCTACATTTCATCGTTTATTTGGGCCAAATCGACTTCAAATCGCTTGAAACCCCAAAATATCCATTTTTAATCCCACCAATCACTATACGCGACTATTTTTTTCCGCTCTATCGAATGGAAAAGGTTTTAGGGCCGTAGAGCCAATAGGAAAAAAATAATTTTCAAAAATTTTCAGATATTGCAAAAATCATAGCGCCAATCGAAAGAGCAGCGCAAAATACCCCTATATATGAATTTTGGCTAAATTGGAGCCTAATCGACTTCAAATCGATTGAAACCCCAAAATATCCATTTTTAATCCCACCAATCACTATACGCGACTATTTTTTCCGCTCTATCGAATGGAAAAGGTTTTAGGGCCGTGGAGAAAAAATTTTTCTTCGTTTATTGGGATATAATGCGTTGAAAATCGCTCAAAAATACCAAATTTCAATTTTCTCAGCCTACTAGTCACAATACCCGTCTATATCATCCTGTTCTAGTGGATGGAATATCCTTTGGGGTCGAAGGACCTAGCGGAGATGAGCAATTTTGAAAAATGTTCTACATTTCATCGTTTATTTGGGCCAAATCGACTTCAAATCGCTTGAAACCCCCAAAATATCCATTTTTTAATCCCACCAATCACTATACGCGACTATTTTTTTCCGCTCTATCGAATGGAAAAGGTTTTAGGGCCGTAGAGCCAATAGGAAAAAAATAATTTTCAAAAATTTTCAGATATTGCAAAAATCATAGCGCCAATCGAAAGAGCAGCGCAAAATACCCCTATATATGAATTTTGGCTAAATTTGGAGAAAAAATTTTTCTTCGTTTATTGGGATATAATGCGTTGAAAATCGCTCAAAAATACCAAAACTTCAATTTTCTCAGCCTACTAGTCACAATACCCGTCTATATCATCCTGTTCTAGTGGATGGAATATCCTTTGGGGTCGAAGGACCTAGCGGAGATGAGCAATTTTGAAAAATGTTCTACATTTCATCGTTTATTTGGGCCAAATCGACTTCAAATCGCTTGAAACCCCAAAATATCCATTTTTTAATCCCACCAATCACTATACGCGACTATTTTTTTCCGCTCTATCGAATGGAAAAGGTTTTAGGGCCGTAGAGCCAATAGGAAAAAATAATTTTCAAAAATTTTCAGATATTGCAAAAATCATAGCGCCAATCGAAAGAGCAGCGCAAAATACCCCTATATATGAATTTTGGCTAAATTTGGACAAAAAATTTTTCTTCGTTTATTGGGATATAATGCGTTGAAAATCGCTCAAAAATACCAAATTTCAATTTTCTCAGCCTACTAGTCACAATACCCGTCTATATCATCCTGTTCTAGTGGATCTAGTGGATGGAATACCTTTGGGGTCGAAGGACCTAGCAGAGATGAGCAATTTTGAAAAATGTTCTACATTTCATCGTTTATTTGGGCCAAATCGACTTCAAATCGCTTGAAACCCCCAAAATATCCATTTTTAATCCCACCAATCACTATACGCGACTATTTTTTTCCGCTCTATCGAATGGAAAAGGTTTTAGGGCCGTAGAGCCAATAGGAAAAAATAATTTTCAAAAATTTTCAGATATTGCAAAAATCATAGCGCCAATCGAAAGAGCAGCGCAAAATACCCCTATATATGAATTTTGGCTAAATTTGGAGAAAAAAATTTTTCTTCGTTTATTGGGATATAATGCGTTGAAAATCGCTCAAAAATACCAAATTTCAATTTTCTCAGCCTACTAGTCACAATACCCGTCTATATCATCCTGTTCTAGTGGATGGAATATCCTTTGGGGTCGAAGGACCTAGCGGAGATGAGCAATTTTGAAAAATGTTCTACATTTCATCGTTTATTTGGCCAAATCGACTTCAAATCGCTTGAAACCCCCAAAATATCCATTTTTTAATCCCACCAATCACTATACGCGACTATTTTTTTCCGCTCTATCGAATGGAAAAGGTTTTAGGGCCGTAGAGCCAATAGGAAAAAAATAATTTTCAAAAATTTTCAGATATTGCAAAAATCATAGCGCCAATCGAAAGAGCAGCGCAAAATACCCCTATATATGAATTTTGGCTAAATTTGAGAAAAAAATTTTTCTTCGTTTATTGGGATATAATGCGTTGAAAATCGCTCAAAAATACCAAATTTCAATTTTCTCAGCCTACTAGTCACAATACCCGTCTATATCATCCTGTTCTAGTGGATGGAATATCCTTTGGGGTCGAAGGACCTAGCGGAGATGAGCAATTTTGAAAAATGTTCTACATTTCATCGTTTATTTGGGCCAAATCGACTTCAAATCGCTTGAAACCCCCAAAATATCCATTTTTTAATCCCACCAATCACTATACGCGACTATTTTTTTCCGCTCTATCGAATGGAAAAGGTTTTAGGGCCGTAGAGCCAATAGGAAAAAATAATTTTCAAAAATTTTCAGATATTGCAAAAATCATAGCGCCAATCGAAAGAGCAGCGCAAAATACCCCTATATATGAATTTTGGCTAAATTTGGAGAAAAAAATTTTTCTTCGTTTATTGGGATATAATGCGTTGAAAATCGCTCAAAAATACCAAATTTCAATTTTCTCAGCCTACTAGTCACAATACCCGTCTATATCATCCTGTTCTAGTGGATGGAATATCCTTTGGGGTCGAAGGACCTAGCGGAGATGAGCAATTTTGAAAAATGTTCTACATTTCATCGTTTATTTGGGCCAAATCGACTTCAAATCGCTTGAAACCCCCAAAATATCCATTTTTTAATCCCACCAATCACTATACGCGACTATTTTTTTCCGCTCTATCGAATGGAAAAGGTTTTAGGGCCGTAGAGCCAATAGAAAAAAATTATTGTTCAAAAATTTTCAGATATTGCAAAAATCATAGCGCCAATCGAAAGAGCAGCGCAAAATACCCCTATATATGAATTTTGGCTAAATTTGGAGAAAAAAATTTTTCTTCGTTTATTGGGATATAATGCGTTGAAAATCGCTCAAAAATACCAAATTTCAATTTTCTCAGCCTACTAGTCACAATACCCGTCTATATCATCCTGTTCTAGTGGATGGAATATCCTTTGGGGTCGAAGGACCTAGCGGAGATGAGCAATTTTGAAAAATGTTCTACATTTCATCGTTTATTTGGGCCAAATCGACTTCAAATCGCTTGAAACCCCCAAAATATCCATTTTTTAATCCCACCAATCACTATACGCGACTATTTTTTTCCGCTCTATCGAATGGAAAAGGTTTTAGGGCCGTAGAGCCAATAGGAAAAAAATAATTTTCAAAAATTTTCAGATATTGCAAAAATCATAGCGCCAATCGAAAGAGCAGCGCAAAATACCCCTATATATGAATTTTGGCTAAATTTGGAGAAAAAAATTTTTCTTCGTTTATTGGGATATAATGCGTTGAAAATCGCTCAAAAATACCAAATTTCAATTTTCTCAGCCTACTAGTCACAATACCCGTCTATATCATCCTGTTCTAGTGGATGGAATATCCTTTGGGGTCGAAGGACCTAGCGGAGATGAGCAATTTTGAAAAATGTTCTACATTTCATCGTTTATTTGGGCCAAATCGACTTCAAATCGCTTGAAACCCCAAAATATCCATTTTTTAATCCCACCAATCACTATTCGCGACTATTTTTTTCCGCTCTATCGAATGGAAAAGGTTTTAGGGCCGTAGAGCCAATAGGAAAAAAATAATTTTCAAAAATTTTCAGATATTGCAAAAATCATAGCGCCAATCGAAAGAGCAGCGCAAAATACCCCTATATATGAATTTTGGCTAATTATGGAGAAAAAAATTTTTCTTCGTTTATTGGGATATAATGCGTTGAAACTCGCTCAAAAATACCAAATTTCAATTTTCTCAGCCTACTAGTCACAATACCCGTCTATATCATCCTGTTCTAGTGGATGGAATATCCTTTGGGGTCGAAGGACCTAGCGGAGATGAGCAATTTTGAAAAATGTTCTACATTTCATCGTTTATTTGGGCCAAATCGACTTCAAATCGATTGAAACCCCCAAAATATCCATTTTTTAATCCCACCAATCACTATACGCGACTATTTTTTTCCGCTCTATCGAATGGAAAAGGTTTTAGGGCCGTAGAGCCAATAGGAAAAAAATAATTTTCAAAAATTTTCAGATATTGCAAAAATCATAGCGCCAATCGAAAGAGCAGCGCAAAATACCCCTATATATGAATTTTGGCTAAATTTGGAGAAAAAAATTTTTCTTCGTTTATTGGGATATAATGCGTTGAAAATCGCTCAAAAATACCAAATTTCAATTTTCTCAGCCTACTAGTCACAATACCCGTCTATATCATCCTGTTCAGTGGATGGAATATCCTTTGGGGTCGAAGGACCTAGCGGAGATGAGCAATTTTGAAAAATGTTCTACATTTCATCGTTTATTTGGGCCAAATCGACTTCAAATCGCTTGAAACCCCCAAAATATCCATTTTTTAATCCCACCAATCACTATACGCGACTATTTTTTTCCGCTCTATCGAATGGAAAAGGTTTTAGGGCCGTAGAGCCAATAGGAAAAAATAATTTTCAAAAATTTTCAGATATTGCAAAAATCATAGCGCCAATCGAAAGAGCAGCGCAAAATACCCCTATATATGAATTTTGGCTAAATTTGGAGAAAAAAATTTTTCTTCGTTTATTGGGATATAATGCGTTGAAAATCGCTCAAAAATACCAAATTTCAATTTTCTCAGCCTACTAGTCACAATACCCGTCTATATCATCCTGTTCTAGTGGATGGAATATCCTTTGGGGTCGAAGGACCTAGCGGAGATGAGCAATTTTGAAAAATGTTCTACATTTCATCGTTTATTTGGGCCAAATCGACTTCAAATCGCTTGAAACCTCAAAATATCCATTTTTTAATCCCACCAATCACTATACGCGACTATTTTTTTCCGCTCTATCGAATGGAAAAGGTTTTAGGGCCGTACAGTCAATAGGGAAAAAATAATTTTCAAAAATTTTCAGATATTGCAAAAATCATAGCGCCAATCGAAAGAGCAGCGCAAAATACCCCTATATATGAATTTTGGCTAAATTTGGAGGAAAAAATTTTTCTTCGTTTATTGGGATATAATGCGTTGAAAATCGCTCAAAAATACCAAATTTCAATTTTCTCAGCCTACTAGTCACAATACCCGTCTATATCATCCTGTTCTAGTGGATGGAATATCCTTTGGGGTCGAAGGACCTAGCGGAGATGAGCAATTTTGAAAAATGTTCTACATTTCATCGTTTATTTGGGCCTAATCGACTTCAAATCGATTGAAACCCCAAAATATCCATTTTTTAATCCCCCCAATCACTATACGCGACTATTTTTTTCCGCTCTATCGAATGGAAAAGGTTTTAGGGCCGTAGAGCCAATAGGGAAAAAATAATTTTCAAAAATTTTCAGATATTGCAAAAATCATAGCGCCAATCGAAAGAGCAGCGCAAAATACCCCTATATATGAATTTTGGCTAAATTTGGAGAAAAAAATTTTTCTTCGTTTATTGGGATATAATGCGTTGAAAATCGCTCAAAAATACCAAATTTCAATTTTCTCAGCCTACTAGTCACAATACCCGTCTATATCATCCTGTTCTAGTGGATGGAATATCCTTTGGGGTCGAAGGACCTAGCGGAGATGAGCAATTTTGAAAAATGTTCTACATTTCATCGTTTATTTGGGCCAAATCGACTTCAAATCGCTTGAAACCCCCAAAATATCCATTTTTTAATCCCACCAATCACTATACGCGACTATTTTTTTCCGCTCTATCGAATGGAAAAGGTTTTAGGGCCGTAGAGCCAATAGGAAAAAAAATAATTTTCAAAAATTTTCAGATATTGCAAAAATCATAGCGCCAATCGAAAGAGCAGCGCAAAATACCCCTATATATGAATTTTGGCTAAATTTGGAGAAAAAAATTTTTCTTCGTTTATTGGGATATAATGCGTTGAAAATCGCTCAAAAATACCAAATTTCAATTTTCTCAGCCTACTAGTCACAATACCCGTCTATATCATCCTGTTCTAGTGGATGGAATATCCTTTGGGGTCGAAGGACCTAGCGGAGATGAGCAATTTTGAAAAATGTTCTACATTTCATCGTTTATTTGGGCCAAATCGACTTCAAATCGCTTGAAACCCCAAAATATCCATTTTTTAATCCCACCAATCACTATACGCGACTATTTTTTTCCGCTCTATCGAATGGAAAAGGTTTTAGGGCCGTAGAGCCAATAGGAAAAAAATAATTTTCAAAAATTTTCAGATATTGCAAAAATCATAGCGCCAATCGAAAGAGCAGCGAAAAATACCCCTATATATGAATTTTGGCTAAATTTGGAGAAAAAAATTTTTCTTCGTTTATTGGGATATAATGCGTTGAAAATCGCTCAAAAATACCAAATTTCAATTTTCTCAGCCTACTAGTCACAATACCCGTCTATATCATCCTGTTCTAGTGGATGGAATATCCTTTGGGGTCGAAGGACCTAGCGGAGATGAGCAATTTTGAAAAATGTTCTACATTTCATCGTTTATTTGGGCCTAATCGACTTCAAATCGATTGAAACCCCCAAAATATCCATTTTTTAATCCCACCAATCACTATACGCGACTATTTTTTTCCGCTCTATCGAATGGAAAAGGTTTTAGGGCCGTAGAGCCAATAGGAAAAAAATAATTTTCAAAAATTTTCAGATATTGCAAAAATCATAGCGCCAATCGAAAGAGCAGCGCAAAATACCCCTATATATGAATTTTGGCTAAATTTGGAGAAAAAAATTTTTCTTCGTTTATTGGGATATAATGCGTTGAAAATCGCTCAAAAATACCAAATTTCAATTTTCTCAGCCTACTAGTCACAATACCCGTCTATATCATCCTGTTCTAGTGGATGGAATATCCTTTGGGGTCGAAGGACCTAGCGGAGATGAGCAATTTTGAAAAATGTTCTACATTTCATCGTTTATTTGGGCCAAATCGACTTCAAATCGCTTGAAACCCCCAAAATATCCATTTTTTAATCCCACCAATCACTATACGCGACTATTTTTTTCCGCTCTATCGAATGGAAAAGGTTTTAGGGCCGTAGAGCCAATAGGAAAAAAATAATTTTCAAAAATTTTCAGATATTGCAAAAATCATAGCGCCAATCGAAAGAGCAGCGCAAAATACCCCTATATATGAATTTTGGCTAAATTTGGAGAAAAAAATTTTTCTTCGTTTATTGGGATATAATGCGTTGAAAATCGCTCAAAAATACCAAATTTCAATTTTCTCAGCCTACTAGTCACAATACCCGTCTATATCATCCTGTTCTAGTGGATGGAATATCCTTTGGGGTCGAAGGACCTAGCGGAGATGAGCAATTTTGAAAAATGTTCTACATTTCATCGTTTATTTGGGCCAAATCGACTTCAAATCGCTTGAAACCCCAAAATATCCATTTTTAATCCCACCAATCACTATACGCGACTATTTTTTTCCGCTCTATCGAATGGAAAAGGTTTTAGGGCCGTAGAGCCAATAGGAAAAAATAATTTTCAAAAATTTTCAGATATTGCAAAAATCATAGCGCCAATCGAAAGAGCAGCGCAAAATACCCCTATATATGAATTTTGGCTAAATTTGGAGAAAAAAATTTTTCTTCGTTTATTGGGATATAATGCGTTGAAAATCGCTCAAAAATACCAAATTTCAATTTTCTCAGCCTACTAGTCACAATACCCGTCTATATCATCCTGTTCTAGTGGATGGAATATCCTTTGGGGTCGAAGGACCTAGCGGAGATGAGCAATTTTGAAAAATGTTCTACATTTCATCGTTTATTTGGGCCAAATCGACTTCAAATCGCTTGAAACCCCCAAAATATCCATTTTTTAATCCCACCAATCACTATACGCGACTATTTTTTCCGCTCTATCGAATGGAAAAGGTTTTAGGGCCGTAGAGCCAATAGGAAAAAATAATTTTCAAAAATTTTCAGATATTGCAAAAATCATAGCGCCAATCGAAAGAGCAGCGCAAAATACCCCTATATATGAATTTTGGCTAAATTTGGAGAAAAAAATTTTTCTTCGTTTATTGGGATATAATGCGTTGAAAATCGCTCAAAAATACCAAATTTCAATTTTCTCAGCCTACTAGTCACAATACCCGTCTATATCATCCTGTTCTAGTGGATGGAATATCCTTTGGGGTCGAAGGACCTAGCGGAGATGAGCAATTTTGAAAAATGTTCTACATTTCATCGTTTATTTGGGCCTAATCGACTTCAAATCGATTGAAACCCCCAAAATATCCATTTTTTAATCCCACCAATCACTATACGCGACTATTTTTTTCCGCTCTATCGAATGGAAAAGGTTTTAGGGCCGTAGAGCCAATAGGAAAAAATAATTTTCAAAAATTTTCAGATATTGCAAAAATCATAGCGCCAATCGAAAGAGCAGCGCAAAATACCCCTATATATGAATTTTGGCTAAATTTGGAGAAAAAATTTTTCTTCGTTTATTGGGATATAATGCGTTGAAAATCGCTCAAAAATACCAAATTTCAATTTTCTCAGCCTACTAGTCACAATACCCGTCTATATCATCCTGTTCTAGTGGATGGAATATCCTTTGGGGTCGAAGGACCTAGCGGAGATGAGCAATTTTGAAAAATGTTCTACATTTCATCGTTTATTTGGGCCAAATCGACTTCAAATCGCTTGAAACCCCCAAAATATCCATTTTTTAATCCCACCAATCACTATACGCGACTATTTTTTTCCGCTCTATCGAATGGAAAAGGTTTTAGGGCCGTAGACACAATAGGAAAAAAATAATTTTCAAAAATTTTCAGATATTGCAAAAATCATAGCGCCAATCGAAAGAGCAGCGCAAAATACCCCTATATATGAATTTTGGCTAAATTTGGAGAAAAAAATTTTTCTTCGTTTATTGGGATATAATGCGTTGAAAATCGCTCAAAAATACCAAATTTCAATTTTCTCAGCCTACTAGTCACAATACCCGTCTATATCATCCTGTTCTAGTGGATGGAATATCCTTTGGGGTCGAAGGACCTAGCGGAGATGAGCAATTTTGAAAAATGTTCTACATTTCATCGTTTATTTGGGCCTAATCGACTTCAAATCGATTGAAACCCCAAAATATCCATTTTTTAATCCCACCAATCACTATACGCGACTATTTTTTTCCGCTCTATCGAATGGAAAAGGTTTTAGGGCCGTAGAGCCAATATAGGAAAAAATAATTTTCAAAAATTTTCAGATATTGCAAAAATCATAGCGCCAATCGAAAGAGCAGCGCAAAATACCCCTATATATGAATTTTGGCTAAATTTGGAGAAAAAAATTTTTCTTCGTTTATTGGGATATAATGCGTTGAAAATCGCTCAAAAATACCAAATTTCAATTTTCTCAGCCTACTAGTCACAATACCCGTCTATATCATCCTGTTCTAGTGGATGGAATATCCTTTGGGGTCGAAGGACCTAGCGGAGATGAGCAATTTTGAAAAATGTTCTACATTTCATCGTTTATTTGGGCCTAATCGACTTCAAATCGATTGAAACCCCCAAAATATCCATTTTTTAATCCCACCAATCACTATACGCGACTATTTTTTTCCGCTCTATCGAATGGAAAAGGTTTTAGGGCCGTAGAGCCAATAGGAAAAAATAATTTTCAAAAATTTTCAGATATTGCAAAAATCATAGCGCCAATCGAAAGAGCAGCGCAAAATACCCCTATATATGAATTTTGGCTAAATTTGGAGAAAAAAATTTTTCTTCGTTTATTGGGATATAATGCGTTGAAAATCGCTCAAAAATACCAAATTTCAATTTTCTCAGCCTACTAGTCACAATACCCGTCTATATCATCCTGTTCTAGTGGATGGAATATCCTTTGGGGTCGAAGGACCTAGCGGAGATGAGCAATTTTGAAAAATGTTCTACATTTCATCGTTTATTTGGGCCAAATCGACTTCAAATCGCTTGAAACCCCTAAATATCCATTTTTTAATCCCACCAATCACTATACGCGACTATTTTTTTCCGCTCTATCGAATGGAAAAGGTTTTAGGGCCGTAGGGGCAATAGGAAAAAATAATTTTCAAAAATTTTCAGATATTGCAAAAATCATAGCGCCAATCGAAAGAGCAGCGCAAAATACCCCTATATATGAATTTTGGCTAAATTTGGAGAAAAAAATTTTTCTTCGTTTATTGGGATATAATGCGTTGAAAATCGCTCAAAAATACCAAATTTCAATTTTCTCAGCCTACTAGTCACAATACCCGTCTATATCATCCTGTTCTAGTGGATGGAATATCCTTTGGGGTCGAAGGACCTAGCGGAGATGAGCAATTTTGAAAAATGTTCTACATTTCATCGTTTATTTGGGCCAAATCGACTTCAAATCGCTTGAAACCCCCAAAATATCCATTTTTTAATCCCACCAATCACTATACGCGACTATTTTTTTCCGCTCTATCGAATGGAAAAGGTTTTAGGGCCGTAGAGCCAATAGGAAAAAAATAATTTTCAAAAATTTTCAGATATTGCAAAAATCATAGCGCCAATCGAAAGAGCAGCGCAAAATACCCCTATATATGAATTTTGGCTAAATTTGGAGAAAAAAATTTTTCTTCGTTTATTGGGATATAATGCGTTGAAAATCGCTCAAAAATACCAAATTTCAATTTTCTCAGCCTACTAGTCACAATACCCGACTATATCATCCTGCTCTAGTGGATGGAATATCCTTTGGGGTCGAAGGACCTAGCGGAGATGAGCAATTTTGAAAAATGTTCTACATTTCATCGTTTATTTGGGCCTAATCGACTTCAAATCGATTGAAACCCCCAAAATATCCATTTTTTAATCCCACCAATCACTATACGCGTCTATTTTTTTCCGCTCTATCGAATGGAAAAGGTTTTAGGGCCGTAGAGCCAATAGGAAAAAAATAATTTTCAAAAATTTTCAGATATTGCAAAAATCATAGCGCCAATCGAAAGAGCAGCGCAAAATACCCCTATATATGAATTTTGGCTAAATTTGGAGAAAAAAATTTTTCTTCGTTTATTGGGATATAATGCGTTGAAAATCGCTCAAAAATACCAAATTTCAATTTTCTCAGCCTACTAGTCACAATACCCGTCTATATCATCCTGTTCTAGTGGATGGAATATCCTTTGGGGTCGAAGGACCTAGCGGAGATGAGCAATTTTGAAAAATGTTCTACATTTCATCGTTTATTTGGGCCAAATCGACTTCAAATCGCTTGAAACCCCAAAATATCCATTTTTTAATCCCACCAATCACTATACGCGACTATTTTTTTCCGCTCTATCGAATGGAAAAGGTTTTAGGGCCGTAGAGCCAATAGGAAAAAAATAATTTTCAAAAATTTTCAGATATTGCAAAAATCATAGCGCCAATCGAAAGAGCAGCGCAAAATACCCCTATATATGAATTTTGGCTAAATTTGGAGAAAAAAATTTTTCTTCGTTTATTGGGATATAATGCGTTGAAAATCGCTCAAAAATACCAAATTTCAATTTTCTCAGCCTACTAGTCACAATACCCGTCTATATCATCCTGTTCTAGTGGATGGAATATCCTTTGGGGTCGAAGGACCTAGCGGAGATGAGCAATTTTGAAAAATGTTCTACATTTCATCGTTTATTTGGGCCTAATCGACTTCAAATCGATTGAAACCCCCAAAATATCCATTTTTTAATCCCACCAATCACTATACGCGACTATTTTTTTCCGCTCTATCGAATGGAAAAGGTTTTAGGGCCGTAGAGCCAATAGGAAAAAAATAATTTTCAAAAATTTTCAGATATTGCAAAAATCATAGCGCCAATCGAAAGAGCAGCGCAAAATACCCCTATATATGAATTTTGGCTAAATTTGGAGAAAAAATTTTTCTTCGTTTATTGGGATATAATGCGTTGAAAATCGCTCAAAAATACCAAATTTCAATTTTCTCAGCCTACTAGTCACAATACCCGTCTATATCATCCTGTTCTAGTGGATGGAATATCCTTTGGGGTCGAAGGACCTAGCGGAGATGAGCAATTTTGAAAAATGTTCTACATTTCATCGTTTATTTGGGCCAAATCGACTTCAAATCGCTTGAAACCCCAAAATATCCATTTTTTAATCCCACCAATCACTATACGCGACTATTTTTTTCCGCTCTATCGAATGGAAAAGGTTTTAGGGCCGTAGAGCCAATAGGAAAAAATAATTTTCAAAAATTTTCAGATATTGCAAAAATCATAGCGCCAATCGAAAGAGCAGCGCAAAATACCCCTATATATGAATTTTGGCTAAATTTGGAGAAAAAAATTTTTCTTCGTTTATTGGGATATAATGCGTTGAAAATCGCTCAAAAATACCAAATTTCAATTTTCTCAGCCTACTAGTCACAATACCCGTCTATATCATCCTGTTCTAGTGGATGGAATATCCTTTGGGGTCGAAGGACCTAGCGGAGATGAGCAATTTTGAAAAATGTTCTACATTTCATCGTTTATTTGGGCCAAATCGACTTCAAATCGATTGAAACCCCAAAATATCCATTTTTTAATCCCACCAATCACTATACGCGACTATTTTTTTCCGCTCTATCGAATGGAAAAGGTTTTAGGGCCGTAGAGCCAATAGGAAAAAAATAATTTTCAAAAATTTTCAGATATTGCAAAAATCATAGCGCCAATCGAAAGAGCAGCGCAAAATACCCCTATATATGAATTTTGGCTAAATTTGGAGAAAAAAATTTTTCTTCGTTTATTGGGATATAATGCGTTGAAAATCGCTCAAAAATACCAAATTTCAATTTTCTCAGCCTACTAGTCACAATACCCGACTATATCATCCTGCTCTAGTGGATGGAATATCCTTTGGGGTCGAAGGACCTAGCGGAGATGAGCAATTTTGAAAAATGTTCTACATTTCATCGTTTATTTGGGCCTAATCGACTTCAAATCGATTGAAACCCCCAAAATATCCATTTTTTAATCCCACCAATCACTATACGCGTCTATTTTTTTCCGCTCTATCGAATGGAAAAGGTTTTAGGGCCGTAGAGCCAATAGGAAAAAAATAATTTTCAAAAATTTTCAGATATTGCAAAAATCATAGCGCCAATCGAAAGAGCAGCGCAAAATACCCCTATATATGAATTTTGGCTAAATTTGGAGAAAAAATTTTTCTTCGTTTATTGGGATATAATGCGTTGAAAATCGCTCAAAAATACCAAATTTCAATTTTCTCAGCCTACTAGTCACAATACCCGTCTATATCATCCTGTTCTAGTGGATGGAATATCCTTTGGGGTCGAAGGACCTAGCGGAGATGAGCAATTTTGAAAAATGTTCTACATTTCATCGTTTATTTGGGCCAAATCGACTTCAAATCGCTTGAAACCCCCAAAATATCCATTTTTTAATCCCACCAATCACTATACGCGACTATTTTTTTCCGCTCTATCGAATGGAAAAGGTTTTAGGGCCGTAGAGCCAATAGGAAAAAAATAATTTTCAAAAATTTTCAGATATTGCAAAAATCATAGCGCCAATCGAAAGAGCAGCGCAAAATACCCCTATATATGAATTTTGGCTAAATTTGGAGAAAAAAATTTTTCTTCGTTTATTGGGATATAATGCGTTGAAAATCGCTCAAAAATACCAAATTTCAATTTTCTCAGCCTACTAGTCACAATACCCGTCTATATCATCCTGTTCTAGTGGATGGAATATCCTTTGGGGTCGAAGGACCTAGCGGAGATGAGCAATTTTGAAAAATGTTCTACATTTCATCGTTTATTTGGGCCTAATCGACTTCAAATCGATTGAAACCCCCAAATATCCATTTTTTAATCCCACCAATCACTATACGCGACTATTTTTTTCCGCTCTATCGAATGGAAAAGGTTTTAGGGCCGTAGAGCCAATAGGAAAAAAATAATTTTCAAAAATTTTCAGATATTGCAAAAATCATAGCGCCAATCGAAAGAGCAGCGCAAAATACCCCTATATATGAATTTTGGCTAAATTTGGAGAAAAAAATTTTTCTTCGTTTATTGGGATATAATGCGTTGAAAATCGCTCAAAAATACCAAATTTCAATTTTCTCAGCCTACTAGTCACAATACCCGACTATATCATCCTGCTCTAGTGGATGGAATATCCTTTGGGGTCGAAGGACCTAGCGGAGATGAGCAATTTTGAAAAATGTTCTACATTTCATCGTTTATTTGGGCCTAATCGACTTCAAATCGATTGAAACCCCCAAAATATCCATTTTTTAATCCCACCAATCACTATACGCGTCTATTTTTTTCCGCTCTATCGAATGGAAAAGGTTTTAGGGCCGTAGAGCCAATAGGAAAAAATAATTTTCAAAAATTTTCAGATATTGCAAAAATCATAGCGCCAATCGAAAGAGCAGCGCAAAATACCCCTATATATGAATTTTGGCTAAATTTGGAGAAAAAAATTTTTCTTCGTTTATTGGGATATAATGCGTTGAAAATCGCTCAAAAATACCAAATTTCAATTTTCTCAGCCTACTAGTCACAATACCCGTCTATATCATCCTGTTCTAGTGGATGGAATATCCTTTGGGGTCGAAGGACCTAGCGGAGATGAGCAATTTTGAAAAATGTTCTACATTTCATCGTTTATTTGGGCCAAATCGACTTCAAATCGCTTGAAACCCCCAAAATATCCATTTTTAATCCCACCAATCACTATACGCGACTATTTTTTTCCGCTCTATCGAAAAGAAAAGGTCTTAGGGCCGTAGAGCCAATAGGAAAAAAATAATTTTCAAAAATTTTCAGATATTGCAAAAATCATAGCGCCAATCGAAAGAGCAGCGCAAAATACCCCTATATATGAATTTTGGCTAAATTTGGAGAAAAAAATTTTTCTTCGTTTATTGGGATATAATGCGTTGAAAATCGCTCAAAAATACCAAATTTCAATTTTCTCAGCCTACTAGTCACAATACCCGTCTATATCATCCTGTTCTAGTGGATGGAATATCCTTTGGGGTCGAAGGACCTAGCGGAGATGAGCAATTTTGAAAAATGTTCTACATTTCATCGTTTATTTGGGCCTAATCGACTTCAAATCGATTGAAACCCCTCAAAATATCCATTTTTTAATCCCACCAATCACTATACGCGACTATTTTTTTCCGCTCTATCGAATGGAAAAGGTTTTAGGGCCGTAGAGCCAATAGGAAAAAAATAATTTTCAAAAATTTTCAGATATTGCAAAATCATAGCGCCAATCGAAAGAGCAGCGCAAAATACCCCTATATATGAATTTTGGCTAAATTTGGAGAAAAAAATTTTTCTTCGTTTATTGGGATATAATGCGTTGAAAATCGCTCAAAAATACCAAATTTCAATTTTCTCAGCCTACTAGTCACAATACCCGTCTATATCATCCTGTTCTAGTGGATGGAATATCCTTTGGGGTCGAAGGACCTAGCGGAGATGAGCAATTTTGAAAAATGTTCTACATTTCATCGTTTATTTGGGCCAAATCGACTTCAAATCGCTTGAAACCCCAAAATATCCATTTTTTAATCCCACCAATCACTATACGCGACTATTTTTTTCCCCTCTATCGAATGGAAAAGGTTGTAGGGCCGTAGAGTCAATAGGAAAATAATAAATATCAAAAAATTCCACATAGTGCAAAAATCATAGCGCCAATCGAAAGAGCAGCGCGAAATACTACTATATATGAATTTTGGCTAAATTTGGAGAAAATTATTTTTCTTCGTTTATTGGGATATAATGCGTTGAAAATCGCTCAAAAATACCAAATTTCAATTTTCTCAGCCTACTAGTCACAATACCCGTCTATATCATCCTGTTCTAGTGGATGGAATATCCTTTGGGGTCGAAGGACCTAGCGGAGATGAGCAATTTTGAAAAATGTTCTACATTTCATCGTTTATTTGGGCCTAATCGACTTCAAATCGATTGAAACCCCCAAAATATCCATTTTTTAATCCCACCAATCACTATACGCGACTATTTTTTTCCGCTCTATCGAATGGAAAAGGTTTTAGGGCCGTAGAGCCAATAGGAAAAAAATAATTTTCAAAAATTTTCAGATATTGCAAAAATCATAGCGCCAATCGAAAGAGCAGCGCAAAATACCCCTATATATGAATTTTGGCTAAATTTGGAGAAAAAATTTTTCTTCGTTTATTGGGATATAATGCGTTGAAAATCGCTCAAAAATACCAAATTTCTATCTTCTCACCGTACTAGTCACAATACCCGTCTATATCATCCTGTTCTAGTGGATGGAATATCCTTTGGGGTCGAAGGACCTAGCGGAGATGAGCAATTTTGAAAAATGTTCTACATTTCATCGTTTATTTGGGCCTAATCGACTTCAAATCGATTGAAACCCCCAAATATCCATTTTTTAATCCCACCAATCACTATACGCGACTATTTTTTTCCGCTCTATCGAATGGAAAAGGTTTTAGGGCCGTAGAGCCAATAGGAAAAAAATAATTTTCAAAAATTTTCAGATATTGCAAAAATCATAGCGCCAATCGAAAGAGCAGCGCAAAATACCCCTATATATGAATTTTGGCTAAATTTGGAGAAAAAAATTTTTCTTCGTTTATTGGGATATAATGCGTTGAAAATCGCTCAAAAATACCAAATTTCAATTTTCTCAGCCTACTAGTCACAATACCCGTCTATATCATCCTGTTCTAGTGGATGGAATATCCTTTGGGGTCGAAGGACCTAGCGGAGATGAGCAATTTTGAAAAATGTTCTACATTTCATCGTTTATTTGGGCCAAATCGACTTCAAATCGCTTGAAACCCCAAAATATCCATTTTTTAATCCCACCAATCACTATACGCGACTATTTTTTCCGCTCTATCGAATGGAAAAGGTTTTAGGGCCGTAGAGCCAATAGGAAAAAATAATTTTCAAAAATTTTCAGATATTGCAAAAATCATAGCGCCAATCGAAAGAGCAGCGCAAAATACCCCTATATATGAATTTTGGCTAAATTTGGAGAAAAAAATTTTTCTTCGTTTATTGGGATATAATGCGTTGAAAATCGCTCAAAAATACCAAATTTCAATTTTCTCAGCCTACTAGTCACAATACCCGTCTATATCATCCTGTTCTAGTGGATGGAATATCCTTTGGGGTCGAAGGACCTAGCGGAGATGAGCAATTTTGAAAAATGTTCTACATTTCATCGTTTATTTGGGCCTAATCGACTTCAAATCGATTGAAAGCCGCAAAATATCCATTTTTTAATCCCACCAATCACTATACGCGACTATTTTTTTCCGCTCTATCGAATGGAAAAGGTTTTAGGGCCGTAGAGCCAATAGGAAAAAAATAATTTTCAAAAATTTTCAGATATTGCAAAAATCATAGCGCCAATCGAAAGAGCAGCGCAAAATACCCCTATATATGAATTTTGGCTAAATTTGGAGAAAAAAATTTTTCTTCGTTTATTGGGATATAATGCGTTGAAAATCGCTCAAAAATACCAAATTTCAATTTTCTCAGCCTACTAGTCACAATACCCGTCTATATCATCCTGTTCTAGTGGATGGAATATCCTTTGGGGTCGAAGGACCTAGCGGAGATGAGCAATTTTGAAAAATGTTCTACATTTCATCGTTTATTTGGGCCTAATCGACTTCAAATCGCTTGAAACCCCCAAAATATCGAATGGAAAAGGTTTTAGGGCCGTAGAGCCAATAGGAAAAAAATAATTTTCAAAAATTTTCAGATATTGCAAAAATCATAGCGCCAATCGAAAGAGCAGCGCAAAATACCCCTATATATGAATTTTGGCTAAATTTGGAGAAAAAAATTTTTTTAGTTTAATGGGTTATACTCGGTTGAAAATCCCTCAAAAATACCAACTTTCAATTTTCTCAGGCTACTAGACACAATACCCGTCTATATCATCCTGTT
>CM070876.1:176973163-177183163 GCA_036365515.1 Torymus aiolomorphi
CTGCATACATTGCACAGTCCGGTTGGGATCACCTGTGGTAATGTAGTCGATGATTTTGCGGCCCTTACATTACCTACAGATCTTCCACTGCGGAGAAGCTGGTACGCTGCATATAGTAGCTGTAGACTACTATAATGAAAGAGCTTGAAAAAATCGCCGGAGTTACCAGTTCAACCTTCATTCCGGCGATGCTGCATATAAAAAGCTTTGCGCTGTCCGTTTTATCAGAAGCCGTCTTCTGGGAAGGCCATGCATCAGCAGCCGAGAATACGCGTATAGAATGGTATTCCAGTCCCCTCACTCGTTTCCTTCAACTGCGGAACCACACCGTACGTTTTCGAAGAAGATGTGATACGGTATCGGACATTCTTAATGCAGCAATCAGGGGACGCGCGCATTGTCGTGGCGTTGAATTTAATTAGACCCGACAATGACTTGCCTTTTGTAAAATGAGCCATGGTTTTGAAAATGAGCAACAAGCGCACCTGAAGAATTTGAAGTTTAATTAAAAGAAGCGTATTGCTCTGGACCAGCTAGGGATGTAGACATGACCTTCAACAGTGTTTTGATACTTACAAGGAAGCAGGAAGACGCAGGAAGAACGCGGAAGACGCTTCTTCTTCTTCTTCTTCTTATTTTTATTGGTTTCGTCTTGATGCACAGGAAGACGCAGAAAGACGCAGGATGACGCAGAAAGTGTCAAGAAGAAAAGCCAATGACGTATATATTGGCTGATGTATGTTGTCGCTTAGCAATCCAGTAAACATATGGTCGCAACATGAAACAAGAAACGAATTGGTAATGTAGAGCTGTAAAAAACACATACACACACATGTCTATACCGTTCTGTCGTACCGACCGCCAATACGTTAGCAGCCCAACTCCTGCGTGAGGCTTGTGGATCCTATCTATGTGCTCCTCGGGGCAAGCACCGTCGGCGGCAGTGAAGGCTGGCTACAGCCGACGGTGCTTGCCCGTGGGCAATAGACGAGATCGACAGGCCTCGAGATCGAGTTACTGACGCCTCTATACACGGAAAAGGTTTTGGTTAGGTAGCAGCGCTAATCGTGATAGTGGCGCGTTATTTAACGTTTGGTATAGTGACCGTCCTTCTTAAGAGCGCCACGCTTTCGATGCGAGACAGTCACCGCGCGCGAGTTGCAAGATTGTTAGACTTGGTCGCGCAACCATCTCGCATCGGGAGCGTGGCGCTCTCAAGAAGGACGGTTACTATACCAACCGATAAATAACGCGCCACTATCACGATTAGTGCTGCTGCCTAACAAAAACTTTTTCCGTGTAACTTGTTACCCACCAATATTCTAATGCTCCCGCTCCCGCTGCCGCTGCCCTTATAAAAATATCCTATAGAAAATCCTGTAGGAAATGCTATAGGAAATCCTGTAGGCATTCCGTAGAAATCCTATAGGAATCCTATAAGAACTCTATAGGCAGTCCTATATGAAATTCTATATAGAAAGTTCTATAGGAAATCTATGTGAATTTCGCGCTTTCCTGTAGGAAATCCTATAGGAAATCCTATAGGAAATCCTATAGGAAATTCTGTAGGTAATTCTGTAGGTAATTCTGTAGGAAAAACTGTAGACAATTTTACATGGAAAATCCTACAGGGAATTCTGGAGTATTTTCGTGAAAACAATTTATAGAGGTTTGGCATCTTATTTAGCGCTGTAACATCGCACAGCAGAATCAGTTGCAAATAGGCCTAGATAAGGAGTTGCACTTTAGGGACTGCCGTGCCGAAACTGCCGGCGCTTACAGATTAAGCCCAATGAGCTCAGATAACAAAATCAAGGTAATCCTTGTCACATTGACTCTCCGTAAACTCGCTCAAACGGTTGAATCTCATGGCTTTACATACCCTTGCGGTTCCAATATGTTTATGAGAGTCCCGACCGCTGCGCTGCGCTGCGGCATGCGGTAAGAAGCTTGTTTCTCCAGAGCCTCGTTTATGTATGGTCGCTGCTATGCCGCTACGGGGCGCAGCAGTCGGGACTCATAAACGCATTGGAACCGCGAGGGTATGTAAAGCCATGAGGTTCAACCGTTTGAACGACTTTACGGAGAGTCAATGTGACAAGGATTACCTTGATTTTGATATCTGGCTCATTGGGCTTAATCGGTAAGCGCCGGCAGCGCCGTGCCGGCAGCCCCTAGGTGCTCACTCCTTACCTAGGACTGTTTGCCATTGATTTTGCTGTGCGATGTTACAGCGCTAAATAAGATACTAAACCTCTATAAACTGTTTTCTGCGAAATGCTCAGAATTCCCGCAGGATTTTCCATGTAAAATTGACGTCTAGTTTTCCTGCAGAATTACCTACAGAATTTCATAGGATTTCCTACAGGAAGAAAGCGCGAAATTCACATAGGATTTCCTATAGAACTTCCTATATAGAATTTCATATGGACTGCCTATAGAGAATCCTATAGGTTCCTATAGGATTTCTACGGAATGCCTACAGGATTTCCTATAGTATTTCCTACAGGATTTTCTCGCCAGGATATTTTTATGAGGGGTATCTACGTGCTCATTCTTCGCTTTTAGTATGTAAATTTACGGAAACATTCTAACAGAAGCTACAATAGTTTTTTTTCATAACTTTTTCGTACATATATAACGTACCTTTTCAAAATCGAATCAGCGCTATAATTTTGTCGCCGTACGACGCGATGTAATAAAAATCCACCGTCAATTTTATGCATTGCTTCGTTATAAAAAGAGATAAAGGAAAGGCACGAGTTCATATCTAAGAAATTACTCCCCGTTATCTTTTCTTTTCAATATGCAGAGATATTTTTTGAAAAAGTAACGTTGGATCAATAGGCACAATGTCATTAACGATTTTGATAAAAAAACTCACGGCTTAAAGTGATAAAATCCTATGCATTCAGGCACGATCTGCCCAAATGATGGCAAGATTTATTATTAAATTCAATATAAAATTCAGCGAGTGCATCATTGATTTAGCATCTTTTTCTTGGCTTTTAAGTGCAAAAACTGGACATTTTGATGAACATTATTAAACACGTATACAAAAACAAATTGCATAAAAAATGTGTATTAACTAATGTAAGACCAACTTGAAATATGTCAAAAAAAAAATTAATAGATATATAGTTATATTAGAGTGAAGTAAATGGTTTTAATTATTCATTTTGATTACATATATCGTCATCCTTGACGTACACCGCTATGTTTTGCACGATGGGTGCAGGGGGGTTGCTCTGCAGTGATACGTGGATGCGTAAACTGGTTTTATCGTTTATCGACGTGCGATAAATAGGATAGCGCTATATTCTTATCGGCAAGTGCGTATTGTGGATTGACCATAATGTTTGTAGAATGGTTAGTACAAATGTAGAAATTCAGTGATATAATTAATAAGAATAACTGTTTTATGAATTTTGTATTACTTTATAACAATAAACAATAAAATCAAAATATTTTTACATTTTAGTTCGTACATTGTAAGTTTAATAAGAGTATAAATAGTATTAAAAAAAAAAGTTAGATCATAATTTCTAAAAGTAACGTATATAATTGTTTTAAATATAAATTTATTGATTATTACATATATATAATAATAATTTATTATTAAAAATATTTCAAATTTTTATGTAATATATTTAAATACTATTTTCTTACATTTAAATGGTAGGACAAAAATAAATTAAATGGTATTATGAAGATCAAAGAGCGCGGGAGCGCTCCGAAGGTAAGTATAGAAGAATCCTAAAGGAGCGACCCGTGCTACATATATAGTTTTTGACTATTGAAATAATTATAATAATTTTTGTGTTAACTAATTGAAAGCTTATTATTGTATATTTTAATGTTTATTTATTAAATATTCAAAAAGGAATGTAATAAATGTAAAATATAAGAAATAATATTACACAAAATAAATTTGTAAGTACATTACGGTACAAGTGACGAAAGTTGAAGTTCCGCTACTGCGTGCAGTTGGCGCCCGAGGCGAAGCCGAGGGCGTCATATCACGCAGTGGCGGACCTTGAAGTTTCGTCTCGTGTAGCGTATACTATTTTTCTTGATGTCCGGTGGAAAGTATGTTTGCCACTGACAATGATAACGCACCCGACGGGCTCGAGAGCATTCTTTTATCCATTTCACAAATTAAAGCAATATAAATCACTTGTATACCCGATGGGCCGCATTGATTCTGACAATGCATACCCCGTTAGTGACTGTCACACATAATATTTAAATCGTTAACATACCTCGAAAATGATATGAACATTCAAAAGGTTATGTGTGAGTGCCACTAACGGGACATGCATTGCTAGAATCAATGTCCATCGGGTTTACCTTGATGATCAGAAGTGATAGTTTTTGTTGTAAATATAGGTTAATGACTTTGAATATGTTGACAAAACCTCTAAAATAATCTATTAATAAAGTCTACAGTTGCCTAGTTACCAACTCAGAATCAATGGTTAAATGTCCTTCTTTCGCCATCGAAAACAATGGCGAAACCACGTACTTTCCACCAGGGCATCAAGAAAAATATATTTATTAATTCAAATAATACAAAGGAATAAGAAAGCTATCTTTAATAGCATTTACAAAAACTGTTAATCTTGTCACAGCAGGTCTATATATTATTATAAACGTTTTTTAAATGAACAATCGAAGAACAACTATAAAAGTAAAATATAAAGTGACATGTTCTTGCAAAATCTTAAAGAGAATCGATCTAATATATATCGATTGATTTATAATATATAAAAATATATTTTAATAGTTCAAATAGTATAAAGGAATAAGAAAGCTATCTTTAATATAGCAATTACATAAACTGTTAATCTAGTCTCAGGATATATTATTATAAATGTCTTTTAAATAAATAATCCAAGAAAAACTATAAAAGTAAAATATAAAATCTAAAAAATCTTAAAAAGAATCGATCTAATTATTCATCCATGTATTCTTCATCTAAATACTCAGTTTCAAATTCATCCTCGTCAGGGTAATTATCATTTGCTGGAGGTGGTGAAGGAGGTAACCTCTCAGTGGAATCTTGTACTTCAGAATATCCTATGTTCGAAGGTTGAAACTTAGCTTGAGTAAAAGCTGTCATTATCTCTGCACACATCTCTCAATATTTGTGATTATGTTTGTAAAACTTTTTTCCATTATTTTATTTTGTTGCTTGAAGCATTCAATCACATTTGTAGATAGATTTAAAATAATTCTATTACTTTCTTTTGCCAAACCTATTACAGTTTCTTCTTTATCTATAAAAAGAAATAAAATATGTTATATTAACATATTGATGTCATTTCTAAAGAAGCCAATGGTTGCGTACACAGAATAGAAAAGAAAATAAAATAATTTTTCAAAACTAAAAAAAATAGGCAAAACCTTTATGAATAAAATACTTTAATAATAACATAATATAAACAAACTAAACCTATTTGATAATTCTTCCTTATTAACTCACCTCCCTTTTTGACAAATTTAGTCTGCGAGGCCGTTTCTTCGGTCACGTCGATGCTTGGTCTTTTCTTTGGAATAAATGCACTTGACTTGCTCATAGAATAAGCACTCTCTGACGGGCGGACAGTTTTCTTCGGTTTTACGGGCTCCGGTACGCACAAAGGGTCCTAGAGCACAAAGAACTTTTTTTCCTGTGGACTAAGTTCTGTTGTTCTGAGACCCATTTCAAGATCCTCGTGAGCCTCGTTGGCCAGCCTAACTTGGTCATCCCATGTCTGAAATTTATGACACATAAAATATATACAATAAAAAATAAAAAATATTGTTGAAGTCTCAAAAAGATTTTAAAATCACTATTTCTTCAAAATATAAATTATAAATCAGTAATATAATTATTAGATATAATGTATAATATGTATAATAATATGTACAAAAAAGTTTTAAATTAATAATGCAATTAAAAAACAATTTTACAGGCTTACTTTGATCAAGGTAATCCTTGTCACATTGACTCTCCGTAAAGTCGTTCAAACGGTTGAACCTCATGGCTTTACATACCCTCGCGGTTCCAATGTGTTTATGAGAGTCCCGACTGCTGCGCCCCATAGCGGCATAGCAGCGACCATACATAAACGAGGCTCTGGAGAAGCAAGCTTCTACCGCATGCCGCAGCGCAGCGCAGCGGTTGGGACTCTCATAAACACATTGGAACCGCAAGGGTATGTAAAGCCATGAGATTCAACCGTTTGAACGACTTTACGGAGAGTCAATGTGACAAGGATTACCTTGATTTTGATATCTGAGCTCATTGGGCTTAATCGGTAAGCGCCGGCAGTCGTGCACGGCAGTCCCTAGGTGCAACTCCTTATCTAGGACTGTTTGCCACTGATTCTGCTGTGCGATGTTACAGCGCTAAATAAGATGCTAAACCTCTATAAATTGTTTTCACGAAAATACTCCAGAATTCCCTGTAGGATTTTCCATGTAAAATTGTCTACAGTTTTTCCTACAGAATTACCTACAGAATTACCTACAGAATTTCCTATAGGATTTCCTTTAGGATTTCCTATAGGATTTCCTACAGGAAAAGCGCGAGTACTACAGCAGAGATTTGAGATGGATTGGCGACAGCGGCAGCGGCAGCGGGAGCGGGAGCGGGAGCATTAGAATATTGGTGGGTAACAAGTTGCACGGAAAAAGTTTTTGTTAGGCAGCAGCACTAATCGTGATAGTGGCGCGTTATTTATCGGTTGGTATAGTAACCGTCCTTCTTGAGAGCGCCACGCTCCCGATGCGAGATGGTTGCGCGACCAAGTCTAACAATCTTGCAACTCGCGCGCGGTGACTGTCTCGCATCGAGAGCGTGGCGCTCTTAAGAAGGACGGTCACTATACCAACCGATAAATAACGCGCCACTATCACGATTAGCGCTGCTACCTAACCAAAACCTTTTCCGTGTATAGAGGCGTCAGTAACTCGATCTCGAGGCCTGTCGATCTCGTCTATTGCCCACGGGGCAAGCACCGTCGGCTGTAGCCAGCCTTCACTGCCGCCGACGGTGCTTGCCCCGAGGAGCAATAGATAGGATCCACAAGCCTCACGCAGGAGTTGGGCTGCTAACGTATTGGCGGTCGGTACGACAGAGCGGTATAGACATGTGTGTGTATGTGTGTTTTTTTTACAGCTCTACATTACCAATTCGTTTCTTGTTTCATGTTGCGACCATATGTTTACTGATTGCTAAGCGACAACATACATCATCCAATATATACGTCATTGGCTTTTCTTCTTGACACTTTCTGCGTCATCCTGCGTCTTTCTGCGTCTTCCTGTGCATCAAGACGAAACCAATAAACAATAAGAAGAAGAAGAAGAAGAAGCGTCTTCCTGCGTCTTCCTGCGTCTTCCTGCTTCCTTGTAAGTATCAAAACACTGTTGAAGGTCATGTCTACATCCCTTGCTATCCAGAGCAATACGCTTCTTTTAATTAAACTTCAAATTCTTCAGGTGCGCTTGTTGCTCATTTTCAAAACCATGGCTCATTTTACAAAGGCCAAGTCATTGTCGGGGCTAATTAAATTCAACGCCACGACAATGCGCGCAACCCTGATTGCTGCATTAAGAATGTCCGATACCGTATCACATCTCTTCGAAAACCACGGTGTGGTTCCGCAGTTGAAGGAAACGAGTGAGGAGGACTGGAATACCATTCGATACGCGTATTCTCGGCTGCTGATGCATGGCCTTTCCAGAAGACGGCTTCTGATAAAAACGGACAGCGCAAAGCTTTTTATATGCAGCATCGCCGGAATGAAGGTAGAACTGGTAACTCCGGCGATTTTTTCAAGCTCTTTTATTATAGTAGTCTACAGCTACTATATGCAGCGTACCATCTTCTCCGCAGTGGAAGATCTGTAGGTAATGTAAGGGCCGCAAAAATCATCGACTACATTACCACAGGTGATCCCAACTTGGACTGTGCAATGTATGCAGGCGGCGCTAACAAAATCGCAAAGATGCTCTCAACCGGAACTTGCCGCACTGAAATGAAAGTTCTGCTAACCCAGCTGAATTATAAGTTCCATGAGTTTAAAACATACGATGCTCAGTTCCGTTTCATGTTTTACATCATGGAGTAAGTAAAAATTAGATGTATATTGCTCAACTTGTCTTCATAGCTTGCTGCCCAGAGCAATATGCGGACGTGAAGACTGAAAGGGAAACGCTCGAAATTATTCACGTCCGCAGTTTGCTCCTGGCAGCAAGAGACTTACACACTTAACTTTTTCAGGAACCATGACTTCAATGTCGACAATTACAAAATTCCTGAGGATGCCCCACTTTTCCTCGCAACGACCACCGTTGGCGGATCAATTTCGCCAAGGCAAGTTACGGGCGCCTACAGCAAGAGCAGATGACCAAGGAGGAGGAGGAGTAAGAGGAGGAGGAGAAGCGGCTGCAGCAGCAGCAAGGCGGCACGGAAGACGAAGGTGTGGACGAAGTGGTCGGCGACCTGGTCGACCCGGACCTTCATGAGCCTCCGCCGCAAACTCCTGTTGACTTCGAGGATAGTGAATTGCTGGCTAAAGCTGAAAATGTAATTGCAGCCACTGTGCCGGCAATTACCGAGAACACCATAGGGAACGTCGCGGTCCTGTACGACCTCAAAGAAGCTACGATCAGTCAACCGGTTCCAAAGGGCTCCCGGTTGAAAATATCAGAGCGGATTTCCGTACTGAAATCTGTCCGGAATTCGGTACTGAATTCCGCGTAGAATTCCATGCAGAAATCAGTTCAACAAATCCACCTGGAAATCTACGTAGATATCTAGGTAAAAATACAAGCCATCGTGTCGTGTCTACAACTGCGTTGAAATCCGCGCAGAAATCCGTGCGGAAATCCAAACGTTCGGTACGCCTCCATATATGTCCGGATTTCCGCATGGAAATCCATGCTGAAAACAGGGGGGTGGTTTAGCTTATGCATTTAGAGTCTGGATCTCCGCACGGAAATCCACGCGAAAATCCATGTAGAAAACGCAGTGGTGGTTTCGCTTATCAGGTGTGCGGAAATCCACGCTGAAATCCGGGCGGAAATCTGAGCGGTTCCTACTTGTCTACATTCGTCCGGATTTCGATGCGGAAATCCATGCGAAAATCCATGCAGAAAATCGAGCGGTGCTCTATTAAAAAATATCGATGATCGTGCCAGTTTATCGACCATTTTCTGGCGCGATAATCGCGCGATAATCGCGCGAGTTAGCCGAAATTCAACATTAAAAAATAAGTTTTATTTTCACAACTATGTACATGCTTGCATAATTGACAAACATTATGACTGTAAATGTATCAGTGCGTAACTGCAGTGTTAATGTACGTGTGAGTATGTGACTGTATGTACACTCGATAGACATTGATTCTCGTGGTACGTGCTTACTGAATTTTAAAATCCTGCAATCTTATTGGACAATTCAAGTGTAGCCATTAAGTATGCCATGCGCATGTGTACACTTATATCAGAACGTGCAGCGTGATCGAGTGCCGTAATGTGAGCAAGATTTTGGCATGTGATGTGGTATGTGACAAAGCACACGACCTTACACTGAAAGAAAATAAAGGCCAGAACAGGTTAAAACTCCGGTCAAAACAGCCTGAGTCGTCGGGTAGGGTAGCACGGGTTATAACTGTCCAAATGCTTCAGTAAAAACAGTCTGAGCAACGAGCACACGCACGAGCGCCAAAGGGGACGTAACCTTTGCTTATGTTGTTTCTGGCCGACTCGCAGGCTGTTTTTACTGGAGCGCTTGGGTAATTCTAACCTTTGCTGTCCTACTGGACGAATCCAGTTGTTTTGATCGGAGTTTTAACCTGTTCCGGCCTTTATTTTCTCTTACTCGCCTTCATTTTCGGACATAATTTGGCATGTGATTCAGCATATGATCCAACACATGATCCGACGAAGTAATATTAGTAGAGATTTATTATTATTATTGGCACGTGATCTGGCACGTTATCAGGCACACCTACTGTTGTAAGCATGTCCGACATAAAAAAATGTCGGTAAAATGTCCGTCACAACTCCTTCACATGTCCAAGCAAAAAATTACAATAATTTTATTGTCATAAAATTTGTATGATTTTTTTTTTTTGCTATGGTCACATGTCCAAAAATGTTATGACGGACATTTTACCACTATATAGTGGATGGAGTATCTATTTTTTACTAAAGGATGTAGTAAAGTTTTGTAAAGTATTATATATTTTTTTTTTATGAAGTATAAAATAAATACTGTCATAAAATTTGTATGATTTTTTTTCTATGGTCACATGTCCAAAAATTTTATGACGGAAATTTTGCCACTATATAGTGGAAGGGGTGTCCATTTTTTGTGTGACAGTCACGACATGTTCGCATTTTTTTTGTGTCGGTAATTTAAACATCGAGATTTGGTTATCGGTCACATGTCCGACACATGTCTGTCATATTTAACGTCATATTACCATTTATAAAATCTCCAGGTATTTTACAACACTAGCGCACACCTGTTTTATGTTTTATTATTAAAATTATTTCACGCATGTTACGTCGGGTCTACCAAAGAAGACCCAACTGGTTGTTTCTAAATAGAAAAATAGAAACTAGTTGCTCACTTTTGAGCCTAGATTCCGTGAAACCTAATAGCTCGGGCTTGAGCTAGATACTACTAGATGTAGGGGTTGGGTGAGATATGCAGCAAAGGGCGCGATATAGTTAGAAGAATTGACTCAGAAACGCGGATTCGAACGTATGTTAGTATTTTGCCAACTTACCTAGATCTACCGAGAAACTGAGGACGAACCCCTGTACAGTCGGTTACTAGGCCAGATTTGGCTTGTGTATTACGCGAATTTAGAGGTGAATTTTTTAAATAGAATAATAATAAAAAAACACTTTTATTTTAAGGGGAACGTGGTCAACAAAACACGGATTAAATTACAAGAAATGGGGACAAATGTATGGGGAAAATCACACTAGCTGTAGAGAAAGTTAGATAGCAAGATAAATTTCAACTTACTTTTTTTTTTTCCTGGCAGCTTCGGATGTTCTCTGATGTCGATGATGGTAGATAGTGTATAAAATAATTGACACAAAAACAAAATAGAAGGAAAAAAAAAATATTAAATTTATTCTGGCACACACGGGTTACCCTTGCTCGGTAACTTGTACAAAATTTCTAAATTTCCGTAAAAACTTCAGAGTGGCGCGGGACTCTGAATAAATTTGAAGTAATAGATGCGAATTTAGAATAAACTCCGAGAGTTGTGAAATGAGAGAAGAAGACCTCTTCGGTTGAGGGTTGGAGTTCGAAATTGCGACTGCTGAGCGCGTATTGAATTGAGCGCGTATTGAAGACCTCGTTGGAGGGTGATTGCTGGAGAGTGACTGAGAATATAAAGATCCTCCCGCGAGTGTTCGCACACTCGGCGGGGCTAGGATTGAACACCCGAGTCGGGGTCTGAAATAGAACTCTAGTTTTTCGTTGGACGCGGTGACGAAGTAAGCTAAGCTTGAGATGGGCGCAGCCGCTTTCTCCTGCCTTAAGCGTAGAGGGATGTTATTGGTCGCTTAGATTTTTGGGACCAGCCCTCACTCAAAATCGGGCGCTGGGATTCGATAATGAGGCGTCATTATGCATAAACGCTATGAATTGATTGTTAGGCAATAAAAGAGAATTTTTGTTGTCTTACATTCAGCATCAAGATAAATAACCCACTTTGACATAATGTTTTTTTATAATAAATAATTTTTAATATGAAACTTTAAATACATATAAGAACTGGGCGGTCCCATGACTAATTAAAAAGAATTTACGTTAAAATATGAAGATTTATTAACAAAAAGGTGGAAATGAATTAAAACTTAATTAAAGAAAGGACTTATAATATGAATATTATAAAATTATAGTTAATCTGTAAATTAAACATTACTCGAAGTAGTTTATTTATGTACAAGAGTTTTATTTTCAAACAAGAAGGTTTTTAAGTAGCGAAATCGTACAAAGGATAATTATAAATACATCTAATATCCTATTTTGTATATTAACCGTTAAGGGTCAATTAAATACGCGAATAGGAATATTGTTTTGGTATATAAAAGGGTGACAGTTATTATCAGCGAAACGGTTTAACACCGAAAATATAAACGTCTTAAAATTAGTAAAATTAGACTTAAAACTAAATATGACGGCTTTCGATAGTGCATAAGTTAGAACTAAAATATAAGTATAAAAGTAACTAAATTTGTATAAACTCTAATGCAATTAATACAAAAGTTTGAATATAAAATAACTTATATCAGATATCTTATACTTCTACAAATTTAGACTTAACATGTAAACTTAAAAATAAACTATCTAAATCAACATAAATCTAATATGTGACTAATATAATATATATTGAAATCTATTACTCATTTCATATTATTGGGGCATTGAATTAAAGTGACTGATAAAACTTATACAGAAGAACGTACAATAATATATATATAATAGAATAACCTATTGTGGAAATAGGTGAGATATTAAAATGTATTAGTTTATGAGCTTTTCAGGAAAGAGAACAGAAAGTACTTGATTTCATAAGGTATTTGAACTTTAAAATATTCTTAATTGAATTTGGAAATTGTAGAGATTTTGTTTTTATATATTTTGCATAAACATACAAAATAAAGTCAAGAAATATTAATGTGGATAGAAAATGTTGAAGGTAATTATCTAACGTAAAAGATTAATAGAAAGGTATGAAATAACCTAGTTTAGTCTTAGATAACTAAAATCTATTGAATTGTTGAGTTAATAAATCCTCAGGGATTTAATTGGAAGAGGTATACTAAGTAAATGGTATATGTTTAACCTTGGAGTTACAGAGGAAAAATTAGTTTACTCTGTATTTGTTACTAACTGTGTATAAACGTGTACTTTAAATATTATACATTAATGAAAGAGAATTTTGTGGTTTTATTAAAATAAATGCGTTATAAAAAATTTACTTTATAAACTAATTTAAATATACTAATAGGGGTGTTACTAACATTGCGTTCTGATTTATAAATCGTGAATAACTGTAAAATGGAAGAAGAGTAAATTCATAAAGGTTCGCATTTTCTTTGAATATCTTCTTTAAAATCCGGATTTATTTCAATAAAAAAAATGAGAATGGACATATTGTCTATTGCTTTTTTTTACCTAAAAGAATTAGAATTGCATCCACTGTTTATAAACGTGTTAAGAGAAAAATCCAGTATAAGCGTGGGTAGCAGAAAATGCTGGAAAGCGAGAGAGACGGAAACAGACGCTGTCGTGCGTAATTACAGGGTTTTCCCAGTTTATTGTTTTTGGAGTGGCTAAGAAATTCCGACGCGTACTCGGATTCGAGAAAATTACCGCTTGCAGATGTTTGAGTCTGGCTAGTGTTTACTGAGGCTATCGTAAGAGGAAGGAAACGAAAAAAAACTTTACGACCCGCGACGAAGAAGGAAGCGTTGTACCCTTACTTCGAGATGTTTGCGTTTGGGATTTCTCATGCGGCCGAAAATTTTGGACCTGAGTTTTTATGACCCTAAACGAGGAAAATTTTTGAGGATGAACAAATTCTAAAATGATCTAATCCGATGATTGTTGGATGCGAGGAAATAGTGAGCATTTATTAAATATTGCGTTTGAAATGAATGATACAAGAGCGTCTCACTTTTTAAATGCCAGATAAAATTTTACAACATAATTGCCTTACTACTAAGAGTAAAGTGTCGAAATTTTATACTTTGAAAAGGAAACATACAATACTAAAGGTTACAACAAGATTCCAAGTTTTATTTACAAAACTGGATCTTATATGTTTTTTTTTTATATTCTGAAAAAAAAGGAAACTGTATCAAGCCCCAATATTTTTCTATATTGTTGAAATCAAAATAATTGTGAAAAGAGGTACTATGCCAATTTTCCTAATTCGAAAAGATTGGTATCTAAAAGTACTTAGGTAACAGTGCTCTTCTGTATTTTAAAACTATTGAGAATCAGATCTCTAATCTTTTATTAATAAATCCAGAGTAATAAAGGAAAAGAAAAATGATGGAATTATACAATATTTTGAATTCCAAATTTTTTCTTTTTTTTTCTGAAAAATCTGATATTGGTTTACGAAATTCATGTAATAATGAAATAAAATAATTTTTATTATTTTAAAGAAAACTATTTTTGGCAGGACGTAACACGCAGATATTGCGTAAAATTTTAAGTCCCCTATGTAAAGGGGGATACCAAAAGCAGGACAAGCCTTGTAATTCGGACCTTTCGTAAAGAGTCACTTGAACGAAAGAAAGAAAGAAAGAAGGGGTGGCGAGGCCTCCTACTCCGTCGCCCCGACCAGTGAGGTACAGCCTGCCCGGATCACCATCCAGGTGCCACTTACGTAGAAGTAAATCCACGTAGGAAGCGCCTGGGCGATTCCAGTTACCTCTTCTTGAAAAAGGAAATCAGAATAGAGGAAGTTGTGCGTTGCCTATATAAGGGCATTTCCACACTATCAAAAGCTATAGAACAAGAACGGTTGCATGACTGAACTACTAACAAGGGGAGCACCAGGAATGCGAGTCCTGGATTTGGCTGAACATGTAGGAGGCACTTCTTTATGATAAATAATGAGATACGTGTCTCAGGGTTTTTCTGAATGGGCGTTTTATTCGGAGATCCAAGCTATTTTATGTCTAAAATGAACGATTTTTGATGAAAATGGGGTCCCTTTCTATGTTATAGCTTTACGAATATTTCGGCTATGTAAATGGATTAAAGAGTTTATGAAAAGAGGCAGAATGAGCTTTAATGTAAGCTTTCTCTCGTTAAAGAATGTTGATTTCTCAAAAAGTTATAAGCTATCAAAAATAGAGTGAGAATATAGCTTAAAATACCACCCGTTAAATACTTGAAGAAAATAAGAAATTTTCAGTCATTTCCTTACTCTATTTTTGACAGCCTATAACTTTTTGAGAAATTGACATTCCTTAACGACACAAAGCTTAAATTGAAGCTTTTCCTGCCTCTTTTTATAAACTTTTTAGTTCATTTACATAACCGAAATATTCAAAAATCGATCACTAAAGAAAGAGACCCCATTTTAATAAGAAATAGTTCATTTTAGACATAAAATAGCTTGGATCTCGGAATAAAAGACCCATTCACAAAAACCCTAAGACACGTGTCTAATTATTTGTCATAAAGAAGTGCCTCCTACAGTTTCAGCCAAATCCAGGATCTGCATTCCTGGTGCTTCCCTTGTAAGTGGAGTGTAGAATGGAGAAAAACCTCACTAGGAGTAAAAACCCATGTCACTTAAACAGTTGACTTACACGGCTTATATACTACATACTCTAGGCCTTCTAATGTATCCAGACGGCTCCCAATAACCAAGCTTACGTTATTTCTATATTTGCCACTACGCGGCGCACCGTTTGTGACTGATCCTATGGATACATTGGAAGACCGACAGTATACAACCTGTTCTGAAAATGTATGCGTCTGTAAACATAATCGTGTAGAGCGCAAAATTCTAAGACAAAAGATCCTTTACCATTTTTTCATATGACTAGTACTTTTTTAGTAACTGATGTGTTTAAATTTTTGTTTTTAATAGGAATTGTATATCTATAGATATCATCTTATAAACATAGGTATACATTTTCTATTAAAAACAAACAATTTAAACACATCAGTTACTAAAAAAGTACTAGTCATATGAAAAATAATTTGTTGATTCCTTTAATTAATTTTTAATAACAAAATTTATAATTTTTTATTAATATTAAAAATTGTTAATTTTTAAATTTATTTATTTATTTATATTTATTTATATCAAATTATATAAATTTTGAGCTGATAAATAAAGTTATCATTTGAAATAGAAGTAAAATATCTATATTTTATAATAAAACAAATAGCTATCACGGTTGTTTTGTTATTAAATACGTGTTTTTTTTATATTTCATAACATCATTGGAGTTATGAGTTTTTAAAAAAAAATACGTTTTTGTTTTTGATGATAACTAAAAAACCGTGATAGATAGAAAATTAATTTTTTTTAGAAAATATAGGTATTTTAATTCTCTTTCGAATGCCACCCACCCCACTGAGATACATAGAGCCGTTCTCGAGAAATTACGATTTTTAAAAAATGTCAAAAAACTTTTAACCTCAAATATCTCTGAAATGTATGGATCAATCATTTTGCCCAAAGAACTCGACCGAGAACTATAAAAAATCTACCTCTAAAATGAATTTTGAAGCCATTAAGTCAATTTTACTCTTGTAATCGTTGGACATACAAAACTGATTCTTTCATTTTTCAATTTTTTACTCAAAATCTAGCCTACAGAATATATTTAAATTTTAACAGATTATAGCTATTTATATTCTGTATTATCATGATTTTTCTCAAAAAAATTGACCGTTAAGTTTCGGAGTTATAGGCTTCTAAAAAAAAAAAAGACGTTTGTGTTAATAACAAAAGAACCGTGATAGCTAGAAAGTTTTTTTTTTAGAAAATATAGGTATTTTAATTCTCTTTCGAACGCTACCCATCAGATTCAAATGACTCGATCCTATCATTAAAAAAAATCAAAAAACAGTTTTGAGAAAATCGAAAATTCGAAAAAAAACAAATACGCATCGCCCCAATCAAAAAACGGATTTTTGACCCGCCATCACGCAAAAAAAAAACAAAAAAAATGAGACTTGTCCGGTCAAAATCGACCGAGTAGGAGCTGAGGTCCAGGCGGATAATTATAACATGTTTTTACAACAACTCAAAAATTTACTATCACAAAGCTTCCTCTACGAGGAAGCAAATACTTCACGTAGAAATAAAGTGCTTTAGTAAGTACATCTTTTTTTTATTGAATTCCAATGCACCCACAGACAACCGTATACGTGTAATTGAAGAGACCTGGGCAAGAAACGATCTGCTCACATTTTATGTTGGCCTCTGCCTAAGCAGTATAAACATCAAATTCAGGGGCCATCTTAAAATCTGAGTTGGCCATTTGTTGCCCTGAGCTCTTCAATTACTAATACAACGTTACGTTACGTTACGTTCACGTTACGTTTTTGTACATTTCTGTATATTTCTGTACAAAAGTCTAATAAGTTGACAAAATGTACAAAAATGTGCAGAAATGTACAGAATTGTACAGATATGTGCAGATATGTGCAGTTATTACTTCCGCCAGGATTTGCTTATAAAATCTAAACTAATGAAGGTATCTCGATGATGTATAGACGTGAATGTCAGAGAATGAAAATATTAACTAAATGAGATGTTGATCAACCCGATCGGATGATTAGTAACGGAGAAAAATGAGAAAAACCGAAAAATTCAGTGTTTTTTCAAAAATTCATATCTCTGCCATTTCTGAATTAGTAGCGCAGACCTTTTGCGAAATTACAGTAATTGATACGTACTTTATGTCTGCCAAAACCAGGCGCTGTCGAATTATTAGCCTTTGCGTAATCGCGATTTGAATTCTTCAACGCATTATTTTAATCAGCGTGCCTGTGGATGCTCCATGCGTGGTCCGATTTCAACTTTTTTTTCACTGAAAACGGCCGACCGCATGAAAGTGGCGAAGTGGTGGTGGCAAATAGCGGCTGAGAGCCCGATATATATATATATATATATATATATATATATATATATATATATATATATATATATATATATATATATATAAGTGATTCTGCCGTAACTTGCCCAAAACAGGCTTCGAAAAGCTTATTGCTTAAATCGCTTTATTTTAAGTGCGAGCATGTTTATTCACATTATAATAGCATACAAATCAACATTGTAAAGCGAAACCCGAATCAGTTACTTCTGCGACAAGTTGTATGTAGCTATAATGTAGAAAATCATTTTTTTCGTCTTATGGAACTAACCGTTACGGACAGTTCCGAAACTGACATTTTAGCAATTATTAGCTCGTACATCTTAACCAAATGATATAAAAAATATTCCTGAGTATAGGTTTTAAAGTACTTACCATTAAGGTAGTTAATCTAATATATTAAAAAGTGGGTTTCGAAAGTAACAAAATTCTAGCGTGTTCTTTAAAATCGAAATAATTTTTCTTTATTTTTTAAAATATAGGTTGCCGACCTATTTTTCAAGAAAAAAAATTATTGAAAATGGTTACTTTTACATTGAGAGTAAATGACGCCATATAACGCATAACATGAAGTAATAGAATTACTTGATAAAAACGTGGGTTCTCAAAAAGAAAAACATAGCTTAAGAAAGATGAAATTCAGCTCTTTCTTTCAAGTTTATCAAATATGTGTCAAGCCGACCTTTTTAAAAGACACTATGATTATAAACACAAATAGCAGACGACATGCATTAGAGTGAGAGAGACAGAACGATGCAGATGGCATGCGTATTTAAAAAATATTTGCATTAGAATAGCAGTTAAATATTGTTACGGAACTGACCTGTTTTGCTTTTTCTTAAACGTTGGAATGAAACATTAGCTCGCCACTCAAGAGCATTTGAATTGCATAACATATAGTTTAAGAATCCACGGATAGGTGACGCCCTATAGTAAATTAGCGCGCTTTTGAACATCGATAGTGTATCATTCAAAATTTCTCGAAAATTGATGGACAAAAAGTAAGCCTCTCGTTTTAATTATAAATAGCATTCTTTGATTGTAAAATAGTAATAAATGTGTTGTGTTAGCTCTATAGTTTATGATGTACATACATGAATACTTTTGATGAACCTTACTTTTGTGTATAGTGCCGTTTTATACCCAAATTTGAATTTCGGACATACTACGGAATTGACATTTCAGGCCTATTTTGTGGATTCGTTTTAAATTAAAGCAAGTATATCAATTTATGACTATGACCAATTATATTTAGTGATGTTATACACCATAAAGAACTATGAGAAATTTTGTTTCCCAATACATAAAGGCTTCAGAAGCCTGGACACAGAATGGACAAGTTACGGCGGAATCACACCTTTGTCAGACGGCAGACCTACGCACAGGTACCTATATACGAGATATTACAAGATGTTATCGAGAGAATTGATTTTTATATTTCTTGTTTGTTTATTTCATGTTTATATACACAGAGGTACAAAATAATATAAAAGATAAAGAGATATTAAGTGTTATATAATAGTACATTAGATATTATACATTAGATACATTAGATATTAAGTGTTATATAATAGTACATAGCTATGATAAATTTATTTAGTATCTCGATCATGCTGTCGACTTCTCGGCGCTCCTTCGCCCGCTGGCTCGCGCGGCGCCGGGGAGTCCCTGTCTGACTTTTCTCTCTCTTTCTCTCCTTGCTGGCTGCTGACTCGCGTCTCGTTTTGCTGCCGCTGCCGCATCTTGTTAACAGCGAGCTCCGTATATGCCGGAATCGATTACTGTGCCAGAGCAATGGTTTTGACAAAGAGAGTCCGTTAATTATACCATACGAGGATTTTGCCTATGCTGGCATTTTCCTCGTCACAAAATGTAATTGATTTTAGAAAAGTCAAACTTATAAAAAACACTTTATTTTAATAATTTTATATGTTATTACTGATTTTACATTGTATACAAAAAAAGCAGTTCGATCAACAGTGTTTTCAAAAGTATGTGTTCCCTTGGTGTAAATCACTTTTTCATGAGGGATCATCTGGAACAAAAATAAAACTAAAGAGATTTAGATTTAGTAATAGTATAATTATCTTTGTAGTAAAAATTAAAATATCGATTTTAATTTACTACTGAAGTTAAATTGTTTAAGGATAGGTCCAAAAGTTGTCTAGAACGTACGAAGTATAATCCTGTCTCTTGAAACATCTGATTTTCTTGCCATTTAGCATCTCTGCGCTTTATTATGGCTTTGTTAGAATTTCTAGGGCTACCATTCAAGAAATCTTGCTCTCTAAAATTGAATTAGTGAAAAAATCACTAAACATTAGTAAAAATCGCTGCACCGTAGAAAATTAGTACACTAATTCTACGGTGGTGTATTTTCACTAATGTTTAGTGGTTTATTCACTAATTCAACTTTAAAGAGTGGCTTTTATCGCCAACTACTCTTAAGCAACCACGTTTGTTTATTCTTTTCTAGTCTGGGGCCGATCCACCGTTGCTGTGATGGCTTGGCGGGAAAGGCGACGCTCGGTCTCGAAAATGCTATGGCGGAGCCGCACTGATTGTCACTCCTCCAATTTTTTGGAATCGAGTGAACTGGCTCCGCGACGATGGAGAAGCACTCCGTATTCTCCCTCACCGGAAAACTACTCACTAAGAGTATATCTTTTACGTGATTTTCTGGCATCTTCTGGAGAAGGAACACCAGCGAATATAGGTGAGTGGTGTATTTAACACCTGGACTGGCACCGAAGCCGACTGGGGCTTTGGGAGTGTACTCAAACACTTCCTTATCCCAGTCCGATGACACTTCGTACCAGGCAGCAATAGATTCTTTGCTTGCATCTATTGCTGCCTTAATCCACCTTTCAGCTGAGCTTTTACTTTCATATGCGCTTATGAATTTTCCTCGCTTGCATGATTCAGCCAGCAGCTTATCCGGCGTCATAACATGTTTAGACAGTGTATGACCGTCTTTCTCGTGGTTTTTGAGATCGAGCTCGCTATCCAACAATTTTAATTTGGCCATTGATTACAGAATTGGTTTTATGAGCAAGAAACATGAATGAAAATCAAACACGAGAAGCCGAATTGCAACAGTACACTCAGCCTAGCACAAATTATCAGTTAAAAGCATCTTGGATTTGAATTGAGTTTTCAAAAATTAATGTGAAATATGTAGCATTATAACAACGGCGCACACAGGAAAACTACACAGCAATGGAAATCAAAAGCTGTCAGATACAAACACAACAGCTGTACTTGGTAAGTTAAATGCAAAATGCACGTATAAAATGCATAAATACTAAATGCAAAATATTTAGAAACATTAATGTAATATAACCTTCATACACTGCTTTTGTATTTCATCGATGAACCTTAATTGACAATTGTATCATTCGACAAATAATATATTTGTCAATCAATATCTCAGAATAAGGGTAAAAGTTTAGAGTTAGCAAAAGCAATATTAAATATTCCTGAACATTTGGAAACTGGTGCAAATCTCAGGATAATAAGAAAAAAAACCGACTGTGATATTAAATAATGAAGAATTGTATAACAAGTTAAGTCAATTATTTCAAAGATATGCAAGTAATGCTAGAAAGTTTTCTGTCGCAGCTTCTAGTCAAGCAAATGAGAGCGTAAACAATGTAATTGCTCATAAAGCACCAAAGAGTATATGCTATAGTAGAAGCGCATCTAGTGATTTTCGTGAAGCTAGTGCAGTGTGTCGTGCTAATGACGGCGAAAGTAGTTTGATAGATATTAAAAAAATTTATGTTTATCTCCTGGTACACACACACTGTTAATTACGCTAACAAATATGACGTAAAAAGAAAAGAGAGGAAGCTTAACGCTCTCACTATAGTACGAAAGAAACGTAGACTAGAATTGAAAAATGATAGAGAGCGGTTAAGAAAAAAAAAAATGAAACCGTTGAAGGAGTTACCTATAAATCAAATTTTTGAATTGGAGCAGAAAATATAAATCAAAATAAAATTAAAATTGAAAATATGATAACCTCTGAATCAGCCAAATCTATTGTTTACTTTGATTTAGAGACTTTTGGGTTTACAGTGATAGTGAGAGAATAAAATATAATTTAAAAAAGTTAACTTCATTAAAAGACGTTATAAGTTTAGATTTACTAAAAAAAAGTTGCTAAAGGAAATGTAACATGTGATATATTGATAAATGTTTATAAAACAGATGGAGAAGAAGCTATATTAAAATTTTTAAAGAAAAACTACCAAATGGAAAACCAAAGATAACTAGTAATAAGAAAGCACTTGATAAAATTATTGATAATTTAAAAAAGAATTTGCAACAAATTTCGCATAAAGGCGTTAATTGTTATCAAGATTAATTACATAGTTTGAAGTATTTCAATTTTTCTTAAGATTTCTAATATATTATTATTTATAAAAAAATTATTATTTGAACGTATTTGAATTCGTAATTAATAAGTGAAAACATAAAAAAGTATATTTATTTAGAAGGATTGTTCATGAAATAACAGTTCATTTGTTAATGTATTTATCAATTTAGAATTTAAGCAAAAAAAAGGTACATTTATTTATAAAATACTGTTTACTAAAGAATAGTAATACCCCTGTTAATTTATTGACTTATATTTTCATTTTAATATGTTTGATAAGGCTTTAAAAAAAGTCATTATGAAAAAAGTCATATTTTATACCATATCCAAACAATACTATTAAAAATACAGAATGAATTATTAAAAAACTTATGTCAAAACTAAACGTTTACGCAGCAATCATTCTAATTGCTTGCTATCTTTACCTGTCCGATGCGATGTTGCCAAGCGTCTACTTCTCGCCCCTCCCTGGTCTCCAATGGCGTCGATATAGTAAACAACTAGCAAAAAACTCCTAAATGGCTCCGCTGAGTATTTTGTTTTTTTTAATACACATTATTTTAATAAAATAATCTAATAGAAATTTAGAAATAGCACGAACAATAAAACGAAATCATGTTAATAGTTACTTTTATTCAATGATATAGACTTGTAATCAATAACAAAGACAAATTTAAATCTTAATTTGATTTTGCACGAATTTTGGAACAACACCAAATGAACCGTGAACTTGCTTCAACTCGGAGAAATAACTTTAAATCGAGGTTTATTAAATTAATTAAATACTTTATGAATTTTAACAAATAGATAGACTTTTGACCGTGACTCTATACAATTCAATTAACTCGAATTTTAATCGTAATGGCGACTGACTCAGAGACGTGGTCAGAGCTCGTGCACTAGTGCAACTGACTACAGAGCTTTTCATGTGCTCGGTAGCGACTGACTCGATGCCGGCGGTGTGGCCCAATTTATATTCTGGATTTTGGGTGGAGCTTCAGGTTGGTAGTGGGAGGCAGTATGGTATAGAGACTGCAGGACGCCGAGTTGCCTCAGAGGCCTCCCCCACTCTGAAGTAGAGAGAGCGGCGGTGGAGGGACCTCACACCTGGAAATAGGGTCGAGAGCGATGAGCAGCGGGTGACTGGCCGCCTCCCTCCAGGGAGGAGTGGGACGCCGATAGTCCGTGATTGGTTGTTGACGATGACTCGGGCCGTTGGGCTTACGCCATTGCCCAATGATTCTCGGAAGTGTTTACGCTACTCGCTAATGGATTCTCGGAAGTGTTTATGCTCCTCGCTAATGGATTCTCGGAAGTGTTTACACTCCTCGGAATGCTGACTCTCTGTTTTAACCTTGTATTGTTTTCCTTCTTAAGTGCTTTTTGACCGTTGGAATTTAGCTTCTTGGTATTGTTGACTTCGATTACCTCCCCTCTTTGTTCTTGAATGCCTTGACCGTTGCTACTTGTCCTTGAGGATTTCCTAGAATCTCAGAGCAGTAAATAATTCTTGGAAGAGCTTTTCACCCTGAGCGAGATCCCTTATTCAATTGTTAATTCAATTATTAATTATTATTATCACGTTTATTTTTACTATCAATTATTAATTGCCGATCACCTGGTTATTATTTATGTAGTTACGAATGCAATTATTAACTATCGTCAGGACAGTTTATTTCTATTCGGGTTATCGTAAATTCGTTAATTGTATATTTACTATTTATTTATGGAACAGGTTAAAATTATTTATCTGATTAATTAAACAAATTCATTATTTTATTGTTAAAATCTTTATCGGGATTATTATTTTATAGTAATACGTTTCAATGCGGTTGTTTTCTATTTTGGGTATTTTTATATGAAGCATACATCGTTGTATAATTTGCAGTAATGAAATGACGATTATGCCCTGTCTTCAAACCATTGTAACTTTTTATCGATTACGTAATCAATACTTTGATAATTTTTTTATTGAAAAGCATCAGCTTTACGTAAGGTTCAAAGCTGTCAAGAAATAAAATCATGAAGTTTAAGGTCATGCTGTTTCACAAAAACACGCCATTTTGGAAATACTAAGGGGAAAAAAAGTTCTCAGCCAGGGTTTCGAAAACCTGAGACATCGAGGGCGCGATTTCTGGCAATAATTTGCTTATTCGAGGATGCAGCAACGTTAGTAAAAATTGATTTAAAAAAGAATTTAAAAAATATGGTTGTTTTTTTCTAACAGTACAGTGGGCTCGTAGTTTCATGTCCAAATTTAGCGTTTATGCGCATTAATGGGTTAATAAATGTACGTATCAAATACTAGATTTCGTTTGATAACACCAGAATAAAAATGATTGAAGCGATTATAGAAGTTTAGGGAATTAGATCTTGGGATTTACAGCTTCAAACTTTTAGAAAAATAATTTCTTCTTTATCGGGGCGCAGAGTTGGTGGCTTCTTTGTGGCAAATCGGTGCTGGCGTTCAAGTCGGGCGTGGCACAGGCAGCGCTTCGTCGTCGGGCAGAGTCTTGGATCTGTCGAGCAGCGTTTCGCCCTCGCAGAGTTTCGGAAAAATACCCCTCTTGCAGGCCCACTTGCTGGCAGCCGTATTTGAAAAGTGCGAAACTCCTTTTTTAGTGGAAAACTTTTTTCCCCTTGTGGGAAAGTCCTGGAGGTTGACTCTCAACTCCCGTTTCCATACGTTTTCTCATATTCGCTTAATGGAGGAAAACACTTATCTCTTAAATTCAGATGTCAGAGAGACTTCTCGCTAACCCATTTTCCGTCCTGGCGCCATGTGATATTTCGGTTTGCAATCGTGCTCTAAAAATAGAACTTTACGCACGTTGTGTCGAAAAATAGTGTTCTATACAGGTGGTAAAAATGATTCTTGCACAATCAGTATGAGTTTCTCACTAGTATCGAAAAATACTATTCTTGCTAATATCGTATATTACAATTAATCATTACACTATAAAAAGGATCAAGACGTTTATGGAAATATCGGGTTATTTGGATGATTATCTCTACAATAGATGATACAAACTACTTTCTGTATATAAAACAGTTTATTCTTATCTATGGGTTCACATCTATCTTAAACTCGCTTCTTTTCTATATTTTAAAGATACAAAAGGAACTTAATATCAGTCATTGTATCTTGCACGTGTTCAATACGCAATTGCTTTTTTTAATCAATCGATACATATAATTGAGTAATAATAAATTATAATCAAATTTAATACAGTTACTTAATTTAAAAATATCATAAATAAATAACAACAATTTTTTCCGTCAGAAATAAAGGAAATATGAAAAGGCTGCGTATATAAATCCCTACCATACCGACATAGTCATTTAATTTTTATTTACTACTATAACTATAATCCTACCAACTTTTTTTTTTTTTAATGAATGCGATTTTCTGTCTTTCACAATCCATGCAAAAAATATGTGGTTAAAAAATATTTTAATTTTCAGCTTAAAAATTTTCTTATTTATTATTCAGCATTACGTATATTTAAATTTAAATATACAATAATCTATACAATAATGAAATGAGTTACCTTTTTAATCAAGATGTAGTTTTTGCATGGATTGTGAAAGACAGAAAATCGCATTTATTTAAAAAAAAAAGTTCGCAGGATTATAGTAAATAAAAATTAAATGACGATGTCGGTATGGTAGGAATTTATATGCACATCCTTCTCATATTTCCTTTATTTCTGACGAAAAAAATTATTGTTATTTATTTATGACATTTTTAAATTATGTAACTATATTAAATTTGATTATAATGTTATTATTACTCAATTATGTACTGATTAATAAAATAAAGCAATTGAATAATACTTACATCGTAGTGTAGCTTATGTATCAGTTTCGAAAAGACCAACTGTAAGTCTTTTATAGGTGAGTGGTTAGAGCGTCCGACTGCCGTGCCAAGAGGGTCCCGTGTTTGATTCCCATCATATGCAAAAATTTTTTAATTTCTAAATTTAATTTTTGTTGTAAATATGTGATACTTAGATTATAAAATGTGTATATTGGTTAAATAAAAATAATAACATTTAAATAATAATATCCAATATATATCCATAGAACAAAGAAACTGATCAAAAACGGTGAATTAATAGTATATTACGCACCATGGGAGGAAAATTGGCAATTTACACAATGAAAAGAAAATATAGTTACTGTTACAATCCTGTATAGTGCAAAATCGTCACAACTATATTTTATAGTAAAAGTTACTATATTATAGTTGTATTTACAATAATTATAGTTAAAATTACTAAAATATAATATCCAACTAATACAGGGTAGTATATTTTACTGAAAAAAATAGAAACCGTAACTATATTTTGACAACTATACGATATAATAGTAACGACTATACATATTTTTCTCAGTGCACGACCTGTGGGCTGACCAATTTTCCTCCCGTGGTGCGTATACTATTTTTCACCATACCTGGCCCAAAATACCACATTCGCGTTTTTCAGCCGGGAGCAAAAGTGGCAGTTTCGGTCAGGGTATATGATGAAATAGTAAATTACGCCCCTTGGGAGCAAAAGTAAAGAATGTCCCAGATCGCATGTAAATTGACAAACATGCGATCTGAGGCATTCTTTATTTGCTCCCGTGGTGCGTATACGATTTTTGCCTGGCGAGGCCGAAAATACAACCTTCGCGATCGGGCGCCGGGAGCAAAGTGGCACTTTCGGCCCGCTAGGCAAAAAAAATATATTTCATAAAAATTATTATTTCAGAAACTAAAATTTGCTTTGAAAAAAGTACTATATTTAAAATAGTAAAAATTCCACAAATCGAGTTTGACCCAGTACTCCTATTGAAAATAATAAATTTTCTTATTTAAATATTTTATTAGAAATGCAAAATCCATACAGGTCACTCGAAATATTGTACTCCCAATGATTTAAACACTCAATGCCTTTTAATGACTGCGCGGAGAAAAATTTTTGTGTATAATTTATTTACCCAAAAATTTTTCTCCGTGCAGTCATTAAAAGGCGTTAGTGTGTCCCTTATAAAAATATCCTATAGAAAATCCTGTAGGAAATGCTATAGAAAATCCTGTAGGCATTCCGTAGAAATCCTATAGGAATCCTATAGGATACTCTATAGGCAGTCCTATATGAAATTCTGTATAGGAAGTTCTATAGGAAATCCTATGTGAATTTCGCGCTTTTCCTGTAGGAAATCCTATAGGAAATCCTATAGGAAATTCTGTAGGTAATTCTGTAGGAAAAACTGCGGACAATTTTACATGGAAAATCCTGCAGGGAATTCTGGAGTATTTTCGTGAAAACAGTTTAAGAGGTTTAGCATCTTATTTAGCGCTGTAACATCGCACAGCAAAATCAGTGGCAAACAGTCCTAGGTAAGGAGTTGCACCTAGGGACTGCCGTGCACGACTGCCGGCGCTTACCGATTAAGCCCAATGAGCTCAGATATCAAAATCAAGGTAATCCTTGTCACATTGACTCTCCGTAAAGTCGTTCAAACGGTTGAATCTCATGGCTTTACATACCCTCGCGGTTCCAATGTGTTTATGAGAGTCCCGACTGCTGCGCTGCGCTGCTGCATGCGGTAGAAGCTTGCTTCTCCAGAGCCTCGTTTATGTATGTTCGCTGCTATGCCGCTATGGGTTATTTCTAAATAACCTTTACTTCAAATTATATTTTTTTTGTGAAATTTCACACATAGGTTACTTGTCTCTAGTAGTATGTCTGTCCGTGTTTGGGTGCTCTTTCTGGAATTTCCGATGTAAGAAAAAGGTTCTAAGCTTAACAATAATAAATGGCTATTACAAAACAAAAGCAGGCACACAACACTCGCGTATAGTGCATAGCGCATGTCATTTCAATTTTCTAGTGTACATAAATGCATTCCCGAATAATTACGATTTTAAAAGAGGACTAAAATAGTTTTAACCTCAAATATCTCTGAAATTCATAAACGAATTCTTTTACCGTAAAAACTCTTCTAATAAATAATATATAAATTCACCATCTCCATCAAATCTAATCTCCATCAACTTTCAAAGTAATTAAATTTTACTCTAGTTATTGTGCGACATAGAAAGTTATTTCCAGAAATACCAAAATTTTAAATATCAAATATCTCAAAAACTAACCATATAATCTGGATGATATTTTAAATACGTATTGCCTACATCACATACAAAATAGTCTATAAATTTCAAACTGATGCATGAAGTCGTCATTGAGAAATTACGATTTTGAAAAAACGTAAAAAAATTTTCACCTTAAATATCTCTAAAAATTATGAGACAATTCTTACCTAAAGGACTTATACAATTAATATATAAATAAACTCTACATCTCCACAAAATTTCAACATGATTAAACCTATTTTTTCTTCTCTAGTTATCATGCGACAAAGAAAATGACTTTGTAAAATACGAAAATTTTAAATATCAAATATCTCAAAAGGTAATCTAACGATCTTGATGAAAATTCGCACATATGTTATATATATCACACACAAAATTGTCTATAAATTTGAAGCTGATACGTCGAGCCTTTTTCGAGAAATTACGATTTGAAAAATGGTTCAAAAAAATTTTGACCTCAAATATCTCTGAAATTTATTGACCAATGATATGAGCCGAGAGCTATAAAAAATCTACCTCCACAAGGAATTTCAAAGCGATTAAGTCAATTTTACTCCCGTAATCGTGCTTCATACACAACGCATTTTTTCATTTTTCAATTTTTTCTCAAAAACTAGTCGACAGAATGGATTCAAATTTTTGCAGATTATAGCTATTTATATTCTGCATTATCATGATTTTTTTCAAAAAAATTTACCGTTATTTTTGGAGTTATAAGCTTTAAAAAAAAAAACACGTTTTTGTTAATAACAAAAGAACCGCAATAGCTAATGTAATTATTTTTTATTAAATATAAGTTTTTTATGCTCTTTCGAATGCTATCTGTCTGATTCAAATATCTCAATGTTATCATTAAAAAAACGCAAAAATAAATTTTGCGAAAATCGAAAATTCGAAATAAAACAAAAACGCATCGTCGAATCAAAAAGAGGATTTCCTTCTCCCATAACACAAAGAAAAATGAGACCTATCCGGTTTAAATCGATCGAATAGATCCTGAGATAAAACGGTAGACACACACACACACACACACACACACACACACACACACACACACACACACACACACACACACACACAGCATACAGACACACACGCACGCACGCACGCACACATACACACATACAGACACATACACGGACGCACGCACGCACGCACATACAGACATTTTCTAAAATCATGTGATTCGATATTTTATCACCTCTATTCGTGTTTCTAGAGCGATTTAACGAAACTTAAAATTTTACTATTACAAAGCTTCCTCTAGGAGGCGGGAAAAATTGTAATGCTAATATTATGGGAAATTAACAGTAATTATTTTGTTTTTGTCAGATTACGTTACTACTCAACAATTAAGTACAAGACTACAATTTGCATAAAAATTGTTTTTCGTCATTTAACACATCTCAAATACCCACTAATGCGTTCACACTGTCACTCAGAAAGTCATGAATCTTAAGAGTTTTTCCCAGATGAACGTAATATACGACTAAAACCGAAATACTTATAGAAATCCCGTAACATCGACATATCTAAGGGCAATTTGTCTACTTTCCTTCATTAGGGAAACGCAGGCGTTGGCACGAACTAATACTTACCTGCCCTAACATCGACATACCTAAGGGCAATTTGTCTACTTTCCTTCATTAGGAAACGCAGGCGTTGGCACGAACTAATACTTACCTATCCGTAACATCGACATACCTAAGGGCAATTTGACTACTTTCCTTCATTAGAAACCCAGGCGTTGGTGCCAACTAATACTTACCTACGTACCTAAGGTTGTCCTTTCTCTTGGCCACGTAATCGAGGCGTCCTATATATAGTGCCGGAGGAGCCCAGATGAGTTCAGTCAAAGGACATACGTTTTAGCCGACAGTTGCTCTTCCACGGTTGCAGGAAAAAGATGAAGAGTTTGACTAGGGAATTGTGTAGAGCGACACTAGAGGGCGACTACGACTTGGCGGAGTGTATTATCTATAGAGGGCGGACGTGAAGAAGCCATTTAATCTACAATCTTGTCTTCGGAGCGCTACCGCGCTCCTTGATTTGGACCCTATGACGACGCTGCTGCACTTGGCAATGTCGTCTCGTAATGTCCAATTCGTGCGTCTGCTTATAAAACACGGTGCAAATTGTAATGCGCGTGATTGTCGGAAGCAAACACCACTGCACTTCGCGGTATTGATCAAGGTCTATCCCAAAATCGTCGAAGATCTCATCAACGGGGGCCATCGTGGATGCGCGGGACGAGAATCAGTTTACGCCGCTACATCTGGCAGTGATGCATGGCTTCAACGAGCTGGCACTAAAGCTTATTGCCAGAGGAGCATCTATTGAGGCGGTAGAGGCGATAGGACGGAATCCACTTGACTTGGCGTTACTGTCCAAGAACTTGACGATGTTCAAGGTGCTGATCAGCCACAAAATAAATATAGATGCTGAGGACCTTTTCGGGAATACACCGCTGCACTATGCGATTAAGTGTACGGACATTGTGAGTATATAATAATATATACAAATGTTTTCGATCATTTTCACTTCCTTCTAGAAGAACCTCCGTAATACTATATTTTTAAGTTTTTTTAAAAACATATTAGAAATGTGTTTTAGACATATTGAGTGCGTTCGTGCGTGCGTGTGTGTGCGTGCGTGTGTATGTGTGCATGGGTGTGTATGTGTGTGTGTGTGTGTGTATGTGTGTGTGTGTGTGTGTGTCATGGGAACACTTCTTTTATTGTTTGTACTTTCACAAATAATTTATCAAAGAAATTAATATACTCGAATTTGGGTGCAAGAATGTATTAATTATATCAAGTCCCATAATTATATGAGACTTACAAACAATAAATTATAAGGAATTGCCGAGTTGAGATTGAAGAAGTGGAGAGCCAATGAATTGGTAACGGCTTTTTGATTTATTCAACTTACAGATTCAACAAACGTTTTGTTTTCCAGACCAAGATTCTTCTTGACAACGGTACAGACGTGGAGAAAAAGTCACAGGAGGGCTTGTTCCCCTTGCACTTAGCCGCGTTGAACTGTCCGGCATCTCTCCATCTCCTGCTGAAGCGTGGTGTCCGCATCAACGAAAGAACAAAAGGGGGTAAGACCGCACTGCATGTGGCCTACGAGTTTGAGATCGCTGAAGCAGCGGATTTATTGCTTCAATTTGGAGCCGATTTGAAGGCATGCAACCGACAGAGCAAAACACCATTCGAACTGCTCCCAAACCGCCCATCCAGCGAAGCTACCGCTAGAGTCATCATCCGGGAAGCCGTTAAACGTGAGGCATTGGGCGAACCCTTCTGTGAGGGATACATAAAAATGGCACAATCCCGAGAGAACTACTTGATATTTCACCAAGAATGCCATGAAGAGGTTAAATGAATGAAAAGTGAGAGAACAGTATAGAGGACAGCGCCGTACAGTGGTCTATTTCGCAAAAAAGTTGGCCAAAACTATTTATTTCATTCTATTTTCAGTTTAATCAACATTTTTCGTGTATTTTTGATGCTAGAATGTAATTATATTATGAAAAACATATAATAAATTATTCCGTTAATTATATTAACATAATAAATTTGTTTATTATGTTATATACAACAAATATATAATACAATAAATATTTTCAAATAATTATGTATTCTTTGTCTTGTATTTGGTATTATTGTATTTTCATATTAATTATTTTGGGTGGAATAAAAAAAACATTGTTATAAAGATAAATAATAAATATATTTACAATTCTGTATCTGTATCAGATTCTGATGAGCTAAAATTAGTGTCAGAGCATATATCTAAATTATAATCAGTTAGTAAACTAATAACCCCAGCAGGTATTTTTTTTTTTGTTTTCTTTGGAGAAATGTTCAAAAGGGATATTAACGGATCAGAGTGCAGAAGTAATCTCTGATGAAAAATGTCTCTATTAGTTTTACTTCTTGAGTCTTTTTGACTAAAAGCTCACCTATTAATTTACATAATTTGTGACTTGACTCTAATACTTCTTCGGATAAACATCCAAAAGGTACAATAGATTTTTTATAAATGATGCACTATGTACAAGTATTTTATGTACAGCAGGTGGCATATAATACCACGGGTAAAGTAATATATGGGAGCGTCCAGCAGAAACGTGCCACCAAGCGCGCGCGGTGCCTTTTTCGCGTAAAGGCGCTCTGTTTAACTCGCTCATAATCGTATGCTGCGTCTTTGAAAAAAAAATCAAGGACCTATATCGATAGATTTTTTTCTGCTCTTTCCAATTGTGCTATTGTTTTTATTGCGAAACGCGTTCTTCCGGATGAAAACTCGAGTTGAATATTGAAAGCCATTTTTCTCAAAGTATATCATGTTTTTTTTCAAAATAAACTACACCATTGGAAAGTACAACTCTTAAGCTTCAAAACCCTATCTTAGAGAAGTTGGAGAAATAAAGGGTTTAAAAGTAACAACATGAAAAAGACAGCGCCGAGGGTCCGCGCGAGCCCCTCGCGAGCGTGCGTACGGCACGTTTAAGTGCACGCTCTATTCAATTCGCTAATAATCGTGTACCAAGTCTCTGAAAAAGAACTAAGGACATATATCGATAGATTTTTTCCTGCTCTTTCCAATGATGCTATTATTTTTATTCCGAAATGCTTCCTTCTAGTTGAAAATTCCATTTGAATGTTTAAACGCTATTTTTTCAATAAAATATCAGTCTTTTCTTCAAAATGAATTATATTCTTCAAAAGTACAAGTCTTAAACTATAAAATATTATATTTTTAAGTTGAAACATGAAAATTTCAAAAATAGTAAGATCAAAAAGACAGCGGCTGCCTGAACTTTTTACGCTATGCTCAAGGGCGGATTAATACACGCGATGTGCTATTTCGCCCTTTCTTTTTTGTAAATATACAATGAACTTTGTTCATTTATATAACAAAATTTGAAAAACATAATATATTAAACATAAAAATATCCATGAACGCACTGAAAGTAGTGAAACAGACATTTAAAATAACCTTATAGATTGTTTAATCTGGCATAACAATATTACCTTTTCCTTTAAATTCTAATTTTTTTACATTTTTTTGATTTTATAAGAATTGTCCTTTTTGCGACATCCGCTTCTTTCTTTGTTTGAGTTTTAAGTACTTTTTCTTTTTTGATCGGTGGATATAATTGAGAATCTTCTGACGCTGAAAATCTTTTAAGTTCTAACTTTTTGGCATCATTTAATGATTTAATACAATGAAACAATTGAGTTCCAGGTATTGTCTTAGCTGAGGCTAGCCTGTTTTGTAGCTTTTCTGTAGCCTTTAAGTAATCATCTTAAAGTAGCCTCTATTTAAGCCCGCGGGGTGATGTTTTTCATTGAAGGTAGCGCGCTTGGTGCTTGCCATCTAGCGGGCACTTCGGGTACTAATCCCGAACAGAAGCATTTCGGAATAAAAATAATAGCACCATTGGAAAGAGCAGGAAAAAATCTATCGATATATGTCCTTAGTTCTTTTTTCAGAGACTTGGTACACGATTATTAGCGAATTGAATGAGCGTGAACTTAAACGTGCCGTACGCACGGGCGCGAGGGGCTCACGCGGACCCTCGGCGCTGTCTTCTTCATGTTGTTACTTTTAAACCCTTTATTTCTCCAACTTCTCCAACATAAGGTTTTGAAGCTTAAGAGTTGTGCTTTCCAATGGTGTAGTTTATTTTGAAGAAAAACATGATATACTTTGAGAAAAATGGCTTTCAATATTCAACTTGAGTTTTCGTCCAGAAGAAAGCGTTTCGCAATAAAAACAATGGCACCATTGGAAAGAGCAGGAAAAAATCTATCGATATAGGTCCTTGGTTTCTTTTTCAAAGACGCAGCATACGATTATGAACGAGTTAAACAGAGCGCCTTTTACGCGAAAAAGGCACCGCGCGCGCTCGGTGGCCCGTTTCTGCTGGTCGCTCCCATATACAATATCGCAGTTTCAATGCAATACTCTTGAAATGCACAAGAATTTATATTGCATCCAGAAGAAATTACTATTAACACGTTGTGGAGTCGTTTCATTAATGTTTCGTCGATTCCTATAAAATCAAGTTTCGTATGAAAAATAAGGCTTTATTATAAGAATTTTATGAAAATTACATATCGACATACCAATTATTTCAGCTGATTTATCTGAGTGTTGAAAAAATTTACGGGCCGTATTACCATCGTTGGAGGAACCGTATCCAGGTTTTGGAAAGCTAACCCTATTGGAAAAAATCATGTGATTAATCATATGATTAATGAAGTGTTTTGAAACGATAAATTAATTAATAATAATTGTTCAATTTTTATATATATTTGATTGCTAATACTTTTGTTTTTTTTTTTTAAATAAAGGTTAAAAAGTTTGTCGTTTTGACTAGTAAATGCCGTCAATCTAACCTCAAACCATGACTTTTCCGACTTTGATCTAAAATATCTTTTTATTTTATTCGGCTATTGGTATATTTTTTAATACTTTTAGAAAATATGAAATTTACTTTCTCGATATCTCTTTTTTGCTATAATTCTGCAGTGTTTAAGTACTTCAATTTGAATACTTTTCCATGCCAACCGCATGGCTCCCATATTTCACCATGTTAAAACAAAAATTTTTTAAACAATATTATTTCAAGTATTTGGTCGGCAACTTGCACTTAAAACTATATCAATTTGTTCATGAAAACATGAACAATAACATCCTTCAATATTATTTTCATCTGCAGACTTTACGATTTTCATAGAACCACCTTAAACATTTGCTTCGCGACGCGTTGATCTTACAATTAATCCACACATCCAAAAGTCACACAGACACAAGCACTCGCATCAGGTTGAAAACCAGTTTATTTCTCGATGAGAAGATATTCGGCATTAACGGTTAAGTAGCGGGTAACTTTTCGTGTGCGCACTTCAACGGCGGAAATCAGAATAGAGCTAGCGTGCGCCGTTGCCGATTTCTCTCCCCGCGCATGCGTGCCTACGCTTCGCTCCGAAAAGGAACGCGCGCGTGGTAGTTCGCCCGCGAATTCCGAACTTCGTTACAGTATATTAGGAGTATATTGGCAATATATTATGAATATATTAGCCATTTATTTGCAATATATTTGGAATATATTATGAATATATTAGCCACTTATTTGCAATATATGTGGAATATATTGTGAATATATTGGGAATATATTTGGAATATATTGTGAATATATTGGGAATATATTTGCAATATATTTGGAATATATTTGCAATATATTTGGAATATATTGGCAATATATTTTGAATATATTGTGAATATATTGGGAATATATTTGCAATATATTTGGAATATATTGAGAGTAGATTGAGAATAGATTAGCAATATATTGTAATAAATTAAATATATTGAAATTTTGAAAATACAATTCTACTATATAATTCTAAGCTCTCAACACCCACGTAAAAATGATTTATACAGATTGTATACAACCGATGTATAAAATCCGTATACAGAAATGATTCCCAGCGTAAAAAAAGTTACTATGGCCCAAATATTGCACATAGTATTAGCCAAGTATGAGCAAGATGTGGCCTATAAGAAACAATATATGGGCAAAATATTGGCTTTATAATGCCACGGCGCTGAAGCCACACACGGCCTATCTTTAGATATATCTTGGACAACTATTGCTCATATATTGCTCATACAAATCCAATGTTTCATTTGACATTGCCAATAAACGAAATTTTTCCGTGAGTGTAGTAGTAAAAGCATCAATATTTGGGCCAAATCTATCCACATTTTTATAAAAATTTGTCAAAATGTGAGAAAAACATAGCCTTATATTGCAGAACTATGTATACATATAAATAAAATATGTCGATATCATGGAAATAATAAAAATGAAAAAGAAAAATTATATATTATAATATGAATAATAAAAAACACATCAAAATATATTAAAACATGAAAAAATGTTCTCATCCCGAGCTTTCAAAAATATCGGTAAAATAAATTAATATCGGTCAAGCTAAAAAATGAAGTAAAAAAATTATACAGAAAAGAGGTAGATATAAAAGAATTGAAACAAACAAATTTTTTATTAAAAAAATGTTATTATTTAAATAACAATTTGCTTTATACATTCTGACTGGTTCTCAGAGAATCCAAATGCGTTCCGGCTATAGAGAAAAAACGGTAACTCCATACACTGAAAGAAAAAGAAACAGAAACAGCTTCAATCTACGGTCAGTATAACTGGAATCGTCGGGTAGGAAATGTTTTATAATAACGGAGGTGTTTTTGATTGATCGCAGGCGACCTTTCGCAACGAAAACGATAATGAGAATGAATGACACATTGCTGAGCACGCGTGTTTATGGCTGTGCGGACCCCGCTCTTCCGACTACGAATGCGCCAGTGATAACGTATTTATTGGCCCATACTTCCTACGCTGGCCTTTAATTGGTGCAAATTTATCGAGGATCTCCAAATCGGCGGAATTAGATATTTTTGAGAATTTTTCGGACTACAGGGGTAGTTTGGGGGTGCTTTGGGGGTTGCTAATTTTTTTGTAGATATCTTGCATGCTCTTAATTGTATTCCAAGAATAAAATTATCGCGGAACTCAAAAACGGCCGAATTAGACTTTTTGTGATTTTTCCGTGTGAAAGGGGTAGTTTGGGGTCTTCCGCGGTGCTTTAGGGGTTGCCATTTTTTTTGTAGATATTCTACATAGTCGAAATTATATTCCGATAATAAAATTATCGGGGATCTCAGAAATGACGTAATTAAATTTTTATTTGCTATTTTTTCGCGCGAAAGGGGTCTTCCACGGTGCTTTGGGGATTGCCAATTTTTTTTATAAATATTCTGCATGGTCAAAATTGTATTCCAATAATAAAATTATCGGCGATCTAAAACACGGCGAACTTAGACTTTTTTTGTGATTTTTTCGTGCGAAAGGGGTGATCCTTGGTACTTTGGGGTTGCCAATTTTTATGTAGCTATCTTGCATGCTCTTAATTGTATTCCGGGAATAAAATGCACTATCCCCTACACAATTGTTATGCATATAAAAAGGCCCTCTCATGCACTCGTTGAAAAAAATATGGTGTGTAACACGGGAAAAAGAGATATTTCAAACTCGGGTGAGGTGTTTTCACCACTCGTTTCCGTCTCGGGCGCCCTCGACTACAACTCGTGCTGAACGTCTCACCCTCGCTTGAAATAGCTCATATTCTTGCTAGTTGCACAATGTAACGGTGAGCTGTCGCGGCTACGGCAAATACGGCAAATACGGCGAGGTGATAGTACGTGCGCGACAGAGGCGTCATCTGTTGGGCATTTCGCGAAACAACAGCATTTGTTAACATTGCCACTAACATAACCCAGAACATACCCCATAATTTGATAAATAATTTACACACACCGGTGAATAGAAATAGAATGCCATTCATGTTATCAAGCAATCTTTAAAGATTTAATGAAATTTCGAGAATATTCCGTTAGCTGAAATCAAGTATAAGTTATGGCTATGTAAAGAGCGCCCATCGCGTCATGAAGTTGCCGCTTGCTAGCTAGAGTCCGTTTATTCAAAAGACTTCCTTCTATGAATTCCCGTTCCTCAAACGTCTGCGGTAATTCCCCTGCCCGGCCGAAAAAGCAGATTTTGATTATTCAATTAAAAATTAATTCATCCCGATATCGAGGTCGGGCAAAGACGGCATGGTCTTTAAACTAAATGAACTTCGATAAATGGACATAAAAACCAAACCTTAAATATTTTTCGAAAAAATAATTTTGCTATCTTTTTTATTTTTTGTGCTACGTCAATTTTGACTGCACCATTGTGTTCCTCGGGACCAAAAACCCTTAAACTCACCGCTTTTACAACCTTTTCGCAATTTTCGGGGCAGAAAATCCAATGTCAGGATAATTTGAGTCACGCATAATATATTTATTTCAAAAAATTGTAACTCTTTTCCCATTGCTCAGCCAACATTGACCAAAAAAGCATTTTGAAGGGTTTTCGAAGAAGAATAAAAAAAAATTTGTCGAATGAAAAATATTTGACCGCAGTCTCAATATTCTTTGATGAAGGTATACCAAAAAGCAACCAAACAGAGGCTTTCGAAAAGGGTTCTAAAAAAAATACTGGCACATTCTAGAGATAAAATGCAAACTTTTTCATAATCAATGTCCTATAAAAAAAATTTCAAATTTTTGAGTAAAAAAATGATTAAAATTGAATTATAACCAAAAAATGAAAAAAATTTGAATTTTCAATGGTCCATAAATAGCTTATTTTTGAAAATTTTGGTCTCAAACTCTAGGAACATTATTTCTTCATGAAAAACTAGAAGTAAACCAATTTTCAGCGATTTTAAAATTTTGAGCTGCCGACTTCACCTGAAATATCCCATATATATATATTATATATTGTGATTTTAAATGAAAGGCGATTGCAAGAACTTTCATTATGTGTGCTATAATATTTTTTTACTTATAAAATGGCAGAGCAGAGTAGAAGTAATTATTTATAAGCAAAAATTTTCCCAGCATTAAAAATTGCTTAAAAAATTATTAACAATTATAAAATTCATATTCTGACGATACCAGGTGATAGCTGGGAATATTATGAGTACGTAAAAAATCCAGGCCCGATTTTAGATAATCGGTTTGGCTCTGGCATTACTGCAACAAAATAGTGATTTTTTCCACCGAGTTTAGTTAACAAATGAATTGTGCGAAAACTACACGACTGATCTAAATCAACATTGGGGGCTTTATTTATATTGCTTTGAAGTACTTACATACAAATTTTCAAAAGGATAGGACCAGCCCTTAATAATTCTACAAGTGCTTCAAAAATACCCGATTTTTCATACGTTTTTTGCGAGAATAATGCTATTTTGCTATGTAATTATTGCATTTCCATTTTTTTTATTTAATTCTACCTTGTAGAATATTTCATGGGGAACAAATTTGGTCCTATGAATATTTTCTTTAAAACGTATAGTTAAGAAGTTATTTTCAATAATGTACGAGAAAAACCGTGATTTTGACGTATTTTTTCACGTTTCGATTGTTCCTGCAGTTAGCATTACTTTTTTTTTTGGTGCACCCTGATATTTTCGTTCTATATGTTATGAAGAAGTTATAGCCAAAAAAGATAATCTACGTCAGAACGCATCCATGTGAAAGTATACTGCTCCTGGCCTAGGTAGGCGTCCGCTTTAGACAGAGAGGTACCGAAATCTGGATTACCACATTCCAATTAGCTGTTGCCGCGCATTTACCAGCGGAGTCGGACTTGTCCTTACAACGATTCGGTTCAAGTATTGATGAATGCCGGGATTGAAGGATCGCTGTTCTACGGCAACTCGCTCAGTTTATATCGTATATTCGTTCAGCATGTTTGACAGTAATGACAGGGTAGACATGCTGAACCATCGAGCAGAGCATGCCTTTGCTGGTATCGCAGTTTGACGGCCCAAGCACGTGGACGAGCAGACCGAGCTCATCCAGAAAAGTATGAGCAAATGGGCAATCATTGAGCCGTATAATTCCCGTTTAAGAGCTAATCTGTACGCGGGGGCTACATCAAGAGAGCAGGTACGCCTATTAAACAATAAACATCTCTTCAGATCGGGATCAAGCGATGTATTACCCTGCTGGTATCGCTAGAAAAGAGCTAGAAAATGGGAGAAAAATCGTTTCACAAATGGGAGAAAAATGGTCAATTTCTACCAGGGTACAAACGTGGTAAGATTATTCAAAACACGTAATTGGTAATAAAACTATCATCGATAGGTGGCGCACGGCAATACATGACTAAAAATGTTTGATTCAGATTATAAGTCAAAGTCAGGGAATAAGGGATGTGATATTCTTATATTTAACATCTTTTATTGTTAAAAATGACTTAATAATCGAAAAAACTCATTTTCAAAACTCGTTTGTTAACGTGCTTTGAAACACTTGGTAAGTTTTTCAAAAAAACGCTTTTACAACGTTTATTTTTAGACGGTCAAACATTTATTCTAAACATTCGTGATCTACTGTGTCACAACGTTTTTAAAACTCACTTTATGAACGATTTTTATGGGTAGAGGACTTGGAAATTTCACGTTACTCAAATTATGGATATATCTGGTAGTCGGCGATCCATTAGTGCTACGAGATACCATTACCTATTGGTCTGCTTCTGGCAACACCAATGAAAGACTCGTCTGTTGGGTTGGGTTAGGTAGCTGAACGCTCGCCGCCATCGACGTAATTACCCTTCGGTGGACCCAGGTGTAAATGAAGACATAGGCACAGCAAACGCTCACAGTTGCAAAGCAGCCTTTGCACAGGACAGACGTTCGAATAAGCCACATTCGATTGCTATACATTAACATTTTCTAGAAGATGGCTGTACACTACCGATTTGGGAGTAGTACGGACATGGAGGTACTTAAGATTAATGGGCAACACATATCTGTAGCTAATTTAAAGGAAAGTATTATGCAGCAAAAAGGGATAGGAAAGAAAGGAGGTGTGGATTTGAAAATCAGAAACGACGAAACAAAAGAAGGTAAGACGAAATTCCCAAAATTGTTATTATTTAAAATAAAATATAAAATAAAAATCAAAAATCTCATAAAAAAAATAATTTTTTCTAGTTTACAAGGATGAGAACACCTTAATCGCCGTTTACTCTACGGTAAATGTTGTTAGAGTACCAGTAACAGAGCAGAAAAAACGCTCTCGGTACCGGACAGACGCACCGTCCAACAAGTGTAAAGATAAGGCTCCTCAGACGAAATATATCGATCTTACAAGCGCAGATATATCTGAGGAGGAGAAAATCCGCGCCATGATGATACAGTCAACCCAGGATTACGATCCTTCAAGGTATGTATTCTTTTCCGTTGAAAATTTTGTTGTTATGTAGATTGATTATGTACAGTAATAGATATTAACATTTTATTTTCAATTTTCAGCTACATGAAAATACGAGGTTCCAACCAAACTGGATTAGTGCCTCCGCATTATCGTTGTTATAAATGCCAGCAACGTGGTAGTCATTGGATAAAAGATTGCCCTTATGATTTGGACGGCAAACGGATTAAAAGAAGTAGTGGGATTCCCAGAAGTTTTATGGTCCCAGTAGAGGGACCATCAGTTACAGGTGCCATGATGACCCCTGATGGAACTTATGCTGTATTTGCTCCCGCTCATCACTTGGCCGTCTCGCTGAACACGACGGCGCGCCCGCAGATGTCGCCTCCTTCTGCGCCAGACTCTCCGATGAGCGCCAGCGAGACCCTGAAGAACGAGGCTGAGCAGCGAATGTCCAACGTGCCGATGCCTTACTCGTCGGGTCACGAATATTCTTACAGCGTGATCAGCGACTCTAGGAGGAATTTCCAGGGGTCGATGCGCGTGAAAGGGCAGCGCAACCACCGCTGGGACAAGCAGTCCAGTCGCCTGCACCAGCCTTTGCGCAGTCGTTACGACCCATACCGTCGCCGGGACCTTGTCATCCTCTGAGGTGTGGCGAGGGCTGTCGCTGCGCGGTCAGTGGCTGGAGCGGCACATGCTAGAAATTATTATAGTTGAAAATGTTTTAATAATTTACATTAAAATTGTAAAATATTTTTAACTATAATGATTTTATTAGCATGGGTGGATTAGGCCTACATAATATGCACAATGTAAATTGTATATTATATGTATTATATATGTTTCCCAATATATAATACATGGGGAAACCACTTATCAAAAACGCGCCATGGTATCTACCGCAAGGTGGTGTGGAAAAGATACTTATTATTTTCATATATCTCAAATTGAACCGCCAGAGTATGCCTACATCACTTATCATTTTGAATTTAAAGTATGGCCGTTCTTCTCTAAAGATGATTCGACGCGTAGGTTTTCATGTCTCGATTGCACTAAAAATGCATCCGGTTTGTAATGTTCAAAATTTGTATATAATTATATCTTTGCAATCTTATATTTCAAGGTCATACTCAAACGGCTGCTATTTCACGAGTTTTTAAAGCTTCTGAGTAAACTAAACGACCTTTCACTCAGTTCAGCACTCCCTTTCACCTCCTGCATAATATTTGGATTAAAATAAAAAATGCACGACATATGCAGTTCTTACGAAATAATGCTCTTTTCAGAAAAATCCATTTTCTCAAAAACCCCATTTCTTCGGATGATTTTCTTTTTTTTTTTTTTTTTGTGGTCGGATATATAATTATCTCTATCAATCCATGTTTGTCGGATGCTGTAATTTGGTCTATGGATAGAGAGACAAAATATTGATTAGCGATTTTCAGGAACATTTTCTCAAGAAAATTTGGTACATAGATATGAAATGAAAAAAAAAAAAAAAAAAAACATTATTTTTTTCACACTCTGTGTCCAAAGTTCCGACTTTGCCCACGCAAGCTTGCGCAAACTCGGAACTTCCACTCGTTGTTTTGAAAAATATTGTTCGATACACGTCCGTGAGATGATTCTCGAGTCGTGTCATTTTCACCCTCGCCTCGCTCGGGCGACAAACTGGTGCGCGTACAGGGTCATCTCTCTCGCACTAGTATCGAAAAGTACTATTTCCATATGCTAGCGAGAAGGTGATTTCAACCTCATGTGACCTTTGTACCCTCACTTCGCTCGGGCGCAAACGTCGTCCCGACGATAAAATTACTTTCACGCACTAGTATCGAAATGTACTATACAAAACTCGATTTTATATGCCAATTTAGCGCACGCAAAGTGTAGGATTCCCGCATTCTTACCTGGCAGTGTGCAAAGCACTTTAGAATAGAGATATAGAGTTTTCAATTTTTGAGCATTGGCGCAACTTTTTGAGAAAACCATTCTATAGATTTTCATGGGACAGGACCTAAATTACTTGAAATTCATGCAGTTTAGAGCACGTAAAGTTGAAAATATAAGATTTTCTGTAGTAAATAATTTGTACATTCTAAAAACGGCAAGAAAAACATAAACATTCATAAAATTTTTGAATTAATAGTATAGTTCTTCTTACCGTAAAAAAAATATTTGCTTTAGGAAATATTTTCAACTCTTGGTGCCATAACTGCATTGATTTTGTCGTCGGGTCTACCAAAGAAGACCCAACATGTTAGTTTTATAAAAAACTATTTTGCTCAGTTTAGAGCCTAGGCTAACGAAAACCTACTAGCTCGGGATTGAGCTAGATACTAACACTAGAAGGATGGGATGTGTTATGGGCAGCAAAAGGGCGCGACGCGGTTGAAATAATTATAGATGTAAAAAATTTTAATAACCAGAGGTATTGCTGGTTACTCTTCTTGGTTTCCTTTTTTTCCATCCCGAAATTTGTTTTGAGCAGTTGATTTATTTTGATTAGGGAATCTACCCACAACAAGGAAGGCCAAGTTACTGGCGACTTGCGGAATAGACTCCCTAATATAGTTTTTAATCTCAGGATATCTAGTTGGTCAGTTTTAAAAAGATGGATAGATTGTAGGAAGAAACGCTTTGTTTTAAGGGAAAGTAAACGGAATCACGATTTAGAGATATACAAAATGGGGTTAATATTTTGGAAGGAAAGTCTTTAGGCTAACTAAAAGAAAAGTTATGACAGCGAATGAAATATTTCATTTACTATTTTTCCTTAGTCCTTAGCAGCTTTCGATGGTCCGTTGTCCCTGCTTCATGTTTTAATAACAGGTGTCGTTTGCTTAGTTGGTTTTAAATGAATAGACAAGAGAAACTTTTTAGCTTTATGCAATTAATTTATTGTCATGTAACGTATTTATTACCATTGCACGGTAATAAAGTTGTACAGCAAATTTCAGACAAAACAAAACACGGAGATAAATAAAGACTTGGAGAAAAAATGAACCTCTCCGGTTGAGGGTTGTGTTGTGAGTGAGCGCGTGAATAAAAACCTCGTTGAGGATGTTTGATCTCGTTGGAGGGTGATTGAGCGCGTGATGAGTGAGCGCATGTTGAGTGAGCGCGTGATGCAAGCTTGTGGCAGGGTGACTACTGGTGAGTGACTGAGGCGGAGTAGACGCGCAGCGTTACGAGCTAGCCTAACTAGGAGGACGCTGACGCTTCTTTCCTTAAACGTGGAAGGATGTTATAGGTCGCTCGGGTTTTGAGACCGCCCTAGGTAGTAGAAAGGGAATACCTAAATCTACCTGATTGGTTACGGATGGTTTTCCGAAAGTTCTACTGCTCCTCTTTCTAAGATTCTGCGTGAGGATTGGTCAATTAGCTTTAGATATTCAGCACGCATTTAAAAATAGTAAATATTAATAACTAATACAAATTTTTGCATAAATCTTAATTAATAAACAACTAAATTATTTTAAAACCTATATTTTTCTAAAATATTAATTTTTAATCGGTGAAAGTGTTAAAAAAGGCGGGGCTAATACAAATTATTAAATAACTTAATAAATAATAATTGTACATCTTAGATTTTGATTTGAAATAAAAAGAAAATCAGAATGAAAATGGATTCTAAAATATAAAAACATGAAAATTATAATTTAGAGGGTTAAAAAGCTTTAATTAACTAATAAGCTCCATAATTTAGTTGTTTTTACCGTTGTGATAGGGTAAATATAATAATTAAAGTTAGTACGGTATGTGTAATACAATTGTGAATAAGGTTTTTGTTTATAAGTATATTTTCGTATCTTAAACTTACTGTGAAGTGTCCTCATTATGTAAGTATATTAAACATAATTTCTTAACAATAAAACATAGTTTATGCTTAGGTGGCATTATATTCATAAATTAATTAATGGTCAAACATTAATTATTGATAAGGATTTAACTTCAAGCATAAATAATGGACATAAAAAGAGGAAAGATTCAACATATTTTATACTTGCCTATAAATCGATTGCAAATATCCCTCAGAATATTTAATTTACAAGCTTTTAAATTATGCATAAACGATGTTTCATTTATCATCATAATTATTATAACAATAAATTAAATATAATGTAATTAATAGTACCGCATACATAAAAAATTCAGTTAAACATCAGCAAAAGGTTTCTTATAAAGTTAAAAGCAGAAAAACCTAAATTAAACAAAGATTTGCGAGAAAAACGATAACTACAATTCCTAAAAATATTAGATTTACATAGCGTCTTAATTTAGTTTTTAAAATAAAAGTAATAACATTATTAAATGAACTTTCTTAGTATTCTTACAATGAAAAATTTCCAAATTTTTGCGAGATGGGTAGTATAAAGATGGACATTCGCCCTTAAGTGAAGTTTTCCCTGGTGAAAGTTTAGATGGCTACTCACGCTTCTCTGAAAAGGACGCCACGCTTCTTAGAATTATACCTGGGGTACGCTTCCCTGAAAAGGACGGTACGCTTCTTAGAATTATACCTGGGGTACGCTTCCCTGAAAAGGACGCTAACCTTTTCTGCTATGTTGAGCGTCGCTTTCTCCTAAAAAGGACGCCACGCTCTCAATATGTAAATTTTTGTCTTAGGTTTTCTATGTATATATTTCTTTATTTTTTTTTTATTATTTTTTTTTCTTTATATTTGAAACCATAGCAAAAAAAAGGCAAGATGTAACACATGCTTTAGAATAAATTATCTAAATCAACATAAATCTACTAGGTGACTAACATAATATTATATATATATATATATATATATTAAATGGAGTACTAAAATTGTACAGAAGAACGTACAATAATATATATAATAGACTAACCTATTGTGGAAGTAGGTGAGATATTAAAATATATTATTTTTAATTAACTTTTCAGGGAAGAAAACAGAAATTACTTGTTTTCACGAGATATTTGTATTTTAAAATATCCTTATTTGAACTTGGAAATTGTGGGAAGTTTTCTTATATATATATTTTGCATAAACGTACAAAATAAATCAAGAAATATTAATATGGGTAGAATATGTTGAAGATAATAGGGTCCAAATCAAGGAGCGCGGTAGCGCTCCGAAGACAAGATTGTAGATTAAATGGCTTCTTCAGTCCGCCCCTCTATAGATAATACACTCCGCCAAGTCGTAGTCGCCCTCTAGTGTCGCTCTACACAATTCCCTAGTCAAACTCTTCATCTTTTTCCTGCAACCGTGGAAGAGCAACTGTCGGCTAAAACGTATGTCCTTTGACTGAACTCATCTGGGCTCCTCCGGCACTATATATAGGACGCCTCGATCTACGTGGGCCAAGAGAAAGGACAACCTTAGTACGCAGGTAAGTATTAGTTGGCACCAACGCCTGGGTTTCCCTAATGAAGGAAAGTAGTCAAATTGCCCTTAGGTATGTCGATGTTACGGATAGGTAAGTATTAGTTCGTGCCAACGCCTGCGTTTCCCTAATGAAGGAAAGTAGACAAATTGCCCTTAGGTATGTCGATGTTACGGGCAGGTAAGTATTAGTTCGTGCCAACGCCTGCGTTTCCCTAATGAAGGAAAGTAGACAAATTGCCCTTAGATATGTCGATGTTACGGGATTTCTATAAGTATTTCGGTTTTAGTCGTATATTACGTTCATCTGGGAAAAACTCTTAAGATTCATGACTTTCTGAGTGACAGTGTGAACGCATTAGTGGGTATTTGAGATGTGTTAAATGACGAAAAACAATTTTTATGCAAATTGTAGTCTTGTACTTAATTGTTGAGTAGTAACGTAATCTGACAAAAACAAAATAATTACTGTTAATTTCCCATAATATTAGCATTACAATTTTTCCCGCCTCCTAAAGGAAGCTTTGTAATAGTAAAATTTTAAGTTTCGTTAAATCGCTCTAGAAACACGAATAGAGGTGATAAAATATCGAATCACATGATTTTAGAAAATGTCTGTATGTGCGTGCGTGCGTGCGTCCGTGTATGTGTCTGTGTGTGTGTGTGCGTGCGTGTGTGCGTGCGTGCGTGCGTGTGTGTGTGTGTGTGTGTGTGTGTGTGTGTGTGTGTGTGTGGGTGTGTGTGTGTGTGTGTGTGTGTGTGTGTGTGTGTGTGTGTGTGTGTGTGTCTACCGTTTTATCTCAGGATCTATTCGATCGATTTAAACCGGATAGGTCTCATTTTTCTTTGTGTTATGGGAGAAGGAAATCCTCTTTTTGATTCGACGATGCGTTTTTGTTTTATTTCGAATTTTCGATTTTCGCAAAATTTATTTTTGCGTTTTTTTTAATGATAACATTGAGATATTTGAATCAGACAGATAGCATTCGAAAGAGCATAAAAAACTTATATTTAATAAAAAATAATTACATTAGCTATTGCGGTTCTTTTGTTATTAACAAAAACGTGTTTTTTTTTTAAAGCTTATAACTCCAAAAATAACGGTAAATTTTTTTGAAAAAAATCATGATAATGCAGAATATAAATAGCTATAATCTGCAAAAATTTGAATCCATTCTGTCGACTAGTTTTTGAGAAAAAAATTGAAAAATGAAAAAATGCGTTGTGTATGAAGCACGATTACGGGAGTAAAATTGACTTAATCGCTTTGAAATTCCTTGTGGAGGTAGATTTTTGATAGCTCTCGGCTCATATCATTGGTCAATAAATTTCAGAGATATTTGAGGTCAAAATTTTTTTGAACCATTTTTCAAATCGTAATTTCTCGAAAAAGGCTCGACGTATCAGCTTCAAATTTATAGACAATTTTGTGTGTGATATATATAACATATGTGCGAATTTTCATCAAGATCGTTAGATTACCTTTTGAGATATTTGATATTTAAAATTTTCGTATTTTACAAAGTCATTTTCTTTGTCGCATGATAACTAGAGAAGAAAAAATAGGTTTAATCATGTTGAAATTTTGTGGAGATGTAGAGTTTATTTATATATTAATTGTATAAGTCCTTTAGGTAAGAATTGTCTCATAATTTTTAGAGATATTTAAGGTGAAAATTTTTTTACGTTTTTTTCAAAATCGTAATTTCTCAATGACGACTTCATGCATCAGTTTGAAATTTATAGACTATTTTGTATGTGATGTAGGCAATACGTATTTAAAATATCATCCAGATTATATGGTTAGTTTTTGAGATATTTGATATTTAAAATTTTGGTATTTCTGGAAATAACTTTCTATGTCGCACAATAACTAGAGTAAAATTTAATTACTTTGAAAGTTGATGGAGATTAGATTTGATGGAGATGGTGAATTTATATATTATTTATTAGAAGAGCTTTTACGGTAAAAGAATTCGTTTATGAATTTCAGAGATATTTGAGGTTAAAACTATTTTAGTCCTCTTTTAAAATCGTAATTATTCGGGAATGCATTTATGTACACTAGAAAATTGAAATGACATGCGCTATGCACTATACGCGAGTGTTGTGTGCCTGCTTTTGTTTTGTAATAGCCATTTATTATTGTTAAGCTTAGAACCTTTTTCTTACATCGGAAATTCCAGAAAGAGCACCCAAACACGGACAGACATACTACTAGAGACAAGTAACCTATGTGTGAAATTTCACAAAAAAAATATAATTTGAAGTAAAGGTTATTTAGAAATTTTAAAAGGTTTTGACGATAATATTACAATCAATTATTTTATTTATTTTTCGCACATAATTAAAAAAAAAAATCATACATATTATTTTATTCATATTTTATACATAATTTTAAAATTAATACTTTTTAATCTTCATAAATGAATTTAATTATAATTATGTCATAAATTGTTGCATAAATTATAAATTTTGTTATTAAAAATTAATTAAAGGAATAAGCAAATTAAGTTTGAGGAAGCCACGGGCCAATGAATTCGCAGCGGTTTTTATACAAAAATACAAAATGACTTAAACAATAGTCAACCTATAGTTAGTAATACTGTATACTAATTGTAAAAAATTTATTGAACTACAGTTGCAGTGTTTAGATGTCTAACACGGGGTACGACGTTCTCGATCATTACCATATATCTTCTGGCACAGTAAATAGCCCTAAAGTAAAAGAAAATTAAATTTTTCCGTTATTAAATCATATAAAGAAATGCAAAATCCATACAGATCAATCGAAATATTGTACTCCTAATGAATTACCCCTTATAAAAATATCCTATAGAAAATCCTGTAGGAAATGCTATAGAAAATCCTGTAGGCATTCCGTAGAAATCCTATAGGAATCCTATAGGATACTCTATAGGCAGTCCTATATGAAATTCTATATAGGAAGTTCTATAGGAAATCCTATGTGAATTTCGCGCTTTTCCTGTAGGAAATCCTATAGGAAATCCTATAGGAAATTCTGTAGGTAATTCTGTAGGAAAAACTGCAGACAATTTTACATGGAAAATTCTGCAGGGAATTCTGGAGTATTTTCGTGAAAACAGTTTATAGAGGTTTAGCATCTTATTTAGCGGTGTAACATCGCACAGCAAAATCAGTGGCAAACAGTCCTAAGTAAGGAGTTGCACCTAGGGACTGCCGTGCACGACTGCCGGCGCTTACCGATTAAGCCCAATGAGCTCAGATATCAAAATCAAGGTAATCCTTGTCACATTGACTCTCCGTAAAGTCGTTCAAACGGTTGAATCTCATGGCTTTACATACCCTCGCGGTTCCAATGTGTTTATGAGAGTCCCGACTGCTGCGCCCCATAGCGGCATAGCAGCGAACATACATAAACGAGGCTCTGGAGAAGCAAGCTTCTACCGCATGCCGCAGCGCAGCGCAGCAGTCGGGACTCTCATAAACACATTGGAACCGCGAGGGTATGTAAAGCCATGAGATTCAACCGTTTGAACGACTTTACGGAGAGTCAATGTGACAAGGATTACCTTGATTTTGATATCTGAGCTCATTGGGCTTAATCGGTAAGCGCCGGCAGTCGTGCACGGCAGTCCCTAGGTGCAACTCCTTACCTAGGACTGTTTGCCACTGATTTTGCTGTGCGATGTTACAGCGCTAAATAAGATGCTAAACCTCTTAAACCGTTTTCACGAAAATACTCAGAGAATTCCCTGCAGGATTTTCCATGTAAAATTGTCCGCAGTTTTTCCTACAGAATTACCTACAGAATTTCCTATAGGATTTCCTATAGGATTTCCTACAGGAAAAGCGCGAAATTCACACAGGATTTCCTATAGAACTTCCTATACAGAATTTCATATAGGATTGCCTATAGAGTATCCTATAGGATTCTATAGGATTTCTACGGAATGCCTACAGGATTTTCTATAGCATTTCCTACAGGATTTTCTATAGGATATTTTTATAAGGGACACACCCAACGTTTTTTTTTTTTTATAATTTTTCTCCAACGATTTTAATAAAACGCGGAAAAATTTTTGGGTAAATAAATTATACACAAAAATTTTTCTCCGCGCAGTCATTAAAAGGCATTGAGTGTGTAAATCATTGGGAGTACAATATTTCGAGTGACCTGTATGGATTTTGCATTTCTAATAAAATATTTAAATAAGAAAATTTATTATTTTCAATAGGAGTACTGGGTCAAACTCGATTTGTGGAATTTTTACTATTTTAAATATAGTACTTTTTTCAAAGCAAATTTTAGTTTCTGAAATAATAATTTTTATGAAATATATTTTTTTTGCCTAGCGGGCCGAAAGTGCCACTTTTGCTCCCGGCGCCCGATCGCGAAGGTTGTATTTTCGGCCTCGCCAGGCAAAAAAATCGTATACGCACCACGGGAGCAAATAAAGAATGCCTCAGATCGCATGTTTGTCAATTTACATGCGATCTGGGACATTCTTTACTTTTTGCTCCCAAGGGGCGTAATTTACTATTTCATCATATACCCTGACCGAAACTGCCACTTTTGCTCCCGGCTGAAAAACGCGAATGTGGTATTTTGGGCCAGGTATGGTGAAAAATAGTATACGCACCACGGGAGGAAAATTGGTCAGCCCACAGGTCGTGCACTGAGAAAAATATGTATAGTCGTTACTATTATATCGTATAGTTGTCAAAATATAGTTACGGTTTCTATTTTTTTCAGTAAAATATACTACCCTGTATTAGTTGGATATTATATTTTAGTAATTTTAACTATAATTATTGTAAATACAACTATAATATAGTAACTTTTACTATAAAATATAGTTGTGACGATTTTGCACTATACAGGATTGTAACAGTAACTATATTTTCTTTTCATTGTGTAAATTGCCAATTTTCCTCCCATGGTGCGTAATATACTATTAATTCACCGTTTTTGATCAGTTTCTTTGTTCTATGGATATATATTGGATATTATTATTTAAATGTTATTATTTTTATTTAACCAATATACACATTTTATAATCTAAGTATCACATATTTACAACAAAAAATTAAATTTAGAAATTAAAAAATTTTTGCACATGATGGGAATCAAACACGGGACCCTCTTGGCACGGCAGTCGGACGCTCTAACCACTCACCTATAAAAGACTTACAGTTGGTCTTTTCGAAACTGATACATAAGCTACACTACGATGTAAGTATTATTCAATTGCTTTATTTTATTAATCAGTACATAATTGAGTAATAATAACATTATAATCAAATTTAATATAGTTACATAATTTAAAAATGTCATAAATAAATAACAATAATTTTTTTCGTCAGAAATAAAGGAAATATGAGAAGGATGTGCATATAAATTCCTACCATACCGACATCGTCATTTAATTTTTATTTACTATAATCCTGCGAACTTTTTTTTTAAAATAAATGCGATTTTCTGTCTTTCACAATCCATGCAAAAACTACATCTTGATTAAAAAGGTAACTCATTTCATTATTGTATAGATTATTGTATATTTAAATTTAAATATACGTAATGCTGAATAATAAATAAGAAAATTTTTAAGCTGAAAATTAAAATATTTTTTAACCACATATTTTTTGCATGGATTGTGAAAGACAGAAAATCGCATTCATTAAAAAAAAAAGTGCGTAGGATTATAGTTATAGTAGTAAATAAAAATTAAATGACTATGTCGGTATGGTAGGGATTTATATACGCAGCCTTTTCATATTTCCTTTATTTCTGACGGAAAAAATTGTTGTTATTTATTTATGATATTTTTAAATTAAGTAACTGTATTAAATTTGATTATAATTTATTATTACTCAATTATATGTATCGATTGATTAAAAAAAAGCAATTGCGTATTGGACACGTGCAAGATACAATGACTGATATTAAGTTCCTTTTGTATCTTTAAAATATAGAAAAGAAGCGAGTTTAAGATAGATGTGAACCCATAGATAAGAATAAACTGTTTTATATACAGAAAGTAGTTTGTATCATCTATTGTAGAGATAATCATCCAAATAACCCGATATTTCCATAAACGTCTTGATCCTCTTTATAGTGTAATGATTAATTGTAATATACGATATTAGCAAGAATAGTATTTTTCGATACTAGTGAGAAACTCATACTGATTGTGCAAGAATCATTTTTACCACCTGTATAGAACACTATTTTTCGACACAACGTGCGTAAAGTTCTATTTTAGAGCACGATTGCAAACCGAAATATCACATGGCGCCAGGACGGAAAATGGGTTAGCGAGAAGTCTCTCTGACATCTGAATTTAAGAGATAAGTGTTTTCCTCCATTAAGCGAATATGAGAAAACGTATGGAAACGGGAGTTGAGAGTCAACCTCCAGGACTTTCCCACAAGGGGGAAAAAAAAAGTTTTCCACTAAAAAAAGGAGTTTCGCACTACAAATACGGCCAGCAAGTGGGCCTGCGAGAGGGGTATTTTTCCGAAACTCTGCGAGGGCGAAACGCTGCTCGACAGATCCAAGACTCTGCCCGACGACGAAGCGCTGCCTGTGCCACGCCCGACTTGAACGCCAGCACCGATTTGCCACAAAGAAGCCACCAACTCTGCGCCCCGATAAAGAAGAAATTATTTTTCTAAAAAATTTCTAGCTGTAAATCCCAAGATCTAATTCCCTACTTCTATAATCGCTTCAATCATTTTTATTCTGGTGTTATCAAACGAAATCTAGTATTTGATACGTACATTTATTAACCCATTAATGCGCAAAACGCTAAATTTGGACATGAAACTACGAGCCCACTGTACTGTTAGAAAAAACAAATCCATTTTTTAAATTCTTTTTTTAAATCAATTTTTACTAACGTTGCTGCATTCAAATAAGCAAATTATTGCCAGAAATCGCGCCCTCGATGTCTGAGGTTTTCGAAACCCTGGCTGAGAACTTTTTTTTCCCCCTTAGTATTTCCAAAATGGCGGTTTTTGTGAAACAGCATGACCTTAAACTTCATGATTTTATTTCTTGACAGCTTTGAACCTTACGAAAAAAATTTATGGAACAAAATATGTTTAGAATCATCCAAAAAACATGTGTGAATTTTTTCAAAAATTTTTGAGCCATTTTAGAATTTTTCAAAAATAGGCCATTTTAAAAAATTTGAAATTCACTCCAAAACTTCTGGAAAAATTTATAAATATTCTTTAGATGATTCCGAGCACTTTTTGTTCTATAACTTTTTTTTCGTAAAGCTGATGCTTTTCAATAAAAAAATTATCAAAGTATTGATTACGTAATCGATAAAAAGTTACAATGGTTTGAAGACAGGGCATAATCGTCATTTCATTACTGCAAATTATACAACGATGTATGCTTCATATAAAAATACCCAAAATAGAAAACAACCGCATTGAAACGTATTACTATAAAATAATAATCCCGATAAAGATTTTAACAATAAAATAATGAATTTGTTTAATTAATCAGATAAATAATTTTAACCTGTTCCATAAATAAATAGTAAATATACAATTAACGAATTTACGATAACCCGAATAGAAATAAACTGTCCTGACGATAGTTAATAATTGCATTCGTAACTACATAAATAATAACCAGGTGATCGGCAATTAATAATTGATAGTAAAAATAAACGTGATAATAATAATTAATAATTGAATTAACAATTGAATAAGGGATCTCGCTCAGGGTGAAAAGCTCTTCCAAGAATTATTTACTGCTCTGAGATTCTAGGAAATCCTCAAGGACAAGTAGCAACGGTCAAGGCATTCAAGAACAAAGAGGGGAGGTAATCGAAGTCAACAATACCAAGAAGCTAAATTCCAACGGTCAAAAAGCACTTAAGAAGGAAAACAATACAAGGTTAAAACAGAGAGTCAGCATTCCGAGGAGTGTAAACACTTCCGAGAATCCATTAGCGAGGAGCATAAACACTTCCGAGAATCCATTAGCGAGTAGCGTAAACACTTCCGAGAATCATTGGGCAATGGCGTAAGCCCAACGGCCCGAGTCATCGTCAACAACCAATCACGGACTATCGGCGTCCCACTCCTCCCTGGGGAGGCGGCCAGTCACCCGCTGCTCATCGCTCTCGACCCTATTTCCAGGTGTGAGGTCCCTCCACCGCCGCTCTCTCTACTTCAGAGTGGGGAGGCCTCTGAGGCAACTCGGCGTCCTGCAGTCTCTATACCATACTGCCTCCCACTACCAACCTGAAGCTCCACCCAAAATCCAGAATATAAATTGGGCCACACCGCCGGCATCGAGTCAGTCGCTACCGAGCACATGAAAAGCTCTGTAGTCAGTTGCACTAGTGCACGAGCTCTGACCACGTCTCTGAGTCAGTCGCCATTACGATTAAAATTCGAGTTAATTGAATTGTATAGAGTCACGGTCAAAAGTCTATCTATTTGTTAAAATTTATAAAGTATTTAATTAATTTAATAAACCTCGATTTAAAGTTATTTCTCCGAGTTGAAGCAAGTTCACGGTTCATTTGGTGTTGTTCCAAAATTCGTGCAAAATCAAATTAAGATTTAAATTTGTCTTTGTTATTGATTACAAGTCTATATCATTGAATAAAAGTAACTATTAACATGATTTCGTTTTATTGTTCGTGCTATTTCTAAATTTCTATTAGATTATTTTATTAAAATAATGTGTATTAAAAAAAACGTGTATTAAAAAAAACAAAATACTCAGCGGAGCCATTTAGGAGTTTTTTGCTAGTTGTTTACTATATCGACGCCATTGGAGACCAGGGAGGGGCGAGAAGTAGACGCTTGGCAACATCGCATCGGACAGGTAAAGATAGCAAGCAATTAGAATGATTGCTGCGTAAACGTTTAGTTTTGACATAAGTTTTTTAATAATTCATTCTGTATTTTTAATAGTATTGTTTGGATATGGTATAAAATATGACTTTTTTCATAATGACTTTTTTTAAAGCCTTATCAAACATATTAAAATGAAAATATAAGTCAATAAATTAACAGGGGTATTACTATTCTTTAGTAAACAGTATTTTATAAATAAATGTACCTTTTTTTTGCTTAAATTCTAAATTGTTAAATATACTTTTTTATGTTTTCACTTATTAATTACGAATTCAAATACGTTCAAATAATAATTTTTTTATAAATAATAATATATTAGAAATCTTAAGAAAAATTGAAATACTTCAAACTATGTAATTAATCTTGATAACAATTAACGCCTTTATGCGAAATTTGTTGCAAATTCTTTTTTAAATTATCAATAATTTTATCAAGTGCTTTCTTATTACTAGTTATCTTTGGTTTTCCATTTGGTAGTTTTTCTTTAAAAATTTTTAATATAGCTTCTTCTCCATCTGTTTTATAAACATTTATCAATATATCACATGTTACATTTCCTTTAGCAACTTTTTTTAGTAAATCTAAACTTATAACGTCTTTTAATGAAGTTAACTTTTTTAAATTATATTTTATTCTCTCACTATCACTGTAAACCCAAAAGTCTCTAAATCAAAGTAAACAATAGATTTGGCTGATTCAGAGGTTATCATATTTTCAATTTTAATTTTATTTTGATTTATATTTTCTGCTCCAATTCAAAAATTTGATTTATAGGTAACTCCTTCAACGGTTTCATTTTTTCTTCTTAACCGCTCTCTATCATTTTTCAATTCTAGTCTACGTTTCTTTCGTACTATAGTGAGAGCGTTAAGCTTCCTCTCTTTTCTTTTTACGTCATATTTGTTAGCGTAATTAACAGTGTGTGTGTACCAGGAGATAAACATAAATTTTTTTTAATATCTATCAAACTACTTTCGCCGTCATTAGCACGACACACTGCACTAGCTTCACGAAAATCACTAGATGCGCTTCTACTATAGCATATACTCTTTGGTGCTTTATGAGCAATTACATTGTTTACGCTCTCATTTGCTTGACTAGAAGCTGCGACAGAAAACTTTCTAGCATTACTTGCATATCTTTGAAATAATTGACTTAACTTGTTATACAATTCTTCATTATTTAATATCACAGTCGGTTTTTTTTTCTTATTATCCTGAGATTTGCACCAGTTTCCAAATGTTCAGGAATATTTAATATTGCTTTTGCTAACTCTAAACTTTTACCCTTATTCTGAGATATTGATTGACAAATATATTATTTGTCGAATGATACAATTGTCAATTAAGGTTCATCGATGAAATACAAAAGCAGTGTATGAAGGTTATATTACATTAATGTTTCTAAATATTTTGCATTTAGTATTTATGCATTTTATACGTGCATTTTGCATTTAACTTACCAAGTACAGCTGTTGTGTTTGTATCTGACAGCTTTTGATTTCCATTGCTGTGTAGTTTTCCTGTGTGCGCCGTTGTTATAATGCTACATATTTCACATTAATTTTTGAAAACTCAATTCAAATCCAAGATGCTTTTAACTGATAATTTGTGCTAGGCTGAGTGTACTGTTGCAATTCGGCTTCTCGTGTTTGATTTTCATTCATGTTTCTTGCTCATAAAACCAATTCTGTAATCAATGGCCAAATTAAAATTGTTGGATAGCGAGCTCGATCTCAAAAACCACGAGAAAGACGGTCATACACTGTCTAAACATGTTATGACGCCGGATAAGCTGCTGGCTGAATCATGCAAGCGAGGAAAATTCATAAGCGCATATGAAAGTAAAAGCTCAGCTGAAAGGTGGATTAAGGCAGCAATAGATGCAAGCAAAGAATCTATTGCTGCCTGGTACGAAGTGTCATCGGACTGGGATAAGGAAGTGTTTGAGTACACTCCCAAAGCCCCAGTCGGCTTCGGTGCCAGTCCAGGTGTTAAATACACCACTCACCTATATTCGCTGGTGTTCCTTCTCCAGAAGATGCCAGAAAATCACGTAAAAGATATACTCTTAGTGAGTAGTTTTCCGGTGAGGGAGAATACGGAGTGCTTCTCCATCGTCGCGGAGCCAGTTCACTCGATTCCAAAAAATTGGAGGAGTGACAATCAGTGCGGCTCCGCCATAGCATTTTCGAGACCGAGCGTCGCCTTTCCCGCCAAGCCATCACAGCAACGGTGGATCGGCCCCAGACTAGAAAAGAATAAACAAACGTGGTTGCTTAAGAGTAGTTGGCGATAAAAGCCACTCTTTAAAGTTGAATTAGTGAATAAACCACTAAACATTAGTGAAAATACACCACCGTAGAATTAGTGTACTAATTTTCTACGGTGCAGCGATTTTTACTAATGTTTAGTGATTTTTTCACTAATTCAATTTTAGAGAGCAAGATTTCTTGAATGGTAGCCCTAGAAATTCTAACAAAGCCATAATAAAGCGCAGAGATGCTAAATGGCAAGAAAATCAGATGTTTCAAGAGACAGGATTATACTTCGTACGTTCTAGACAACTTTTGGACCTATCCTTAAACAATTCTAACTCTCGTAGTAAATTAAAATCGATATTTTAATTTTTACTACATTTTTAGACTACAAAAACCTTCTAACTATAAAACATGTTTTCTATTTTTTTTTTTTTTTATAAACATCGACCCCTTTCATTGCAATTAGTTAACTTCCGAAGATAATTATACTATTACTAAATCTAAATCTCTTTAGTTTTATTTTTGTTCCAGATGATCCCTCATGAAAAAGTGATTTACACCAAGGGAACACATACTTTTGAAAACACTGTTGATCGAACTGCTTTTTTGTATACAATGTAAAATCAGTAATAACATATAAAATTATTAAAATAAAGTGTTTTTTATAAGTTTGACTTTTCTAAAATCAATTACATTTTGTGACGAGGAAAATGCCAGCATAGGCAAAATCCTCGTATGGTATAATTAACGGACTCTCTTTGTCAAAACCATTGCTCTGGCACAGTAATCGATTCCGGCATATACGGAGCTCGCTGTTAACAAGATGCGGCAGCGGCAGCAAAACGAGACGCGAGTCAGCAGCCAGCAAGGAGAGAAAGAGAGAGAAAAGTCAGACAGGGACTCCCCGGCGCCGCGCGAGCCAGCGGGCGAAGGAGCGCCGAGAAGTCGACAGCATGATCGAGATACTAAATAAATTTATCATAGCTATGTACTATTATATAACACTTAATATCTAATGTATCTAATGTATAATATCTAATGTACTATTATATAACACTTAATATCTCTTTATCTTTTATATTATTTTGTACCTCTGTGTATATAAACATGAAATAAACAAACAAGAAATATAAAAATCAATTCTCTCGATAACATCTTGTAATATCTCGTATATAGGTACCTGTGCGTAGGTCTGCCGTCTGACAAAGGTGTGATTCCGCCGTAACTTGTCCATTCTGTGTCCAGGCTTCTGAAGCCTTTATGTATTGGGAAACAAAATTTCTCATAGTTCTTTATGGTGTATAACATCACTAAATATAATTGGTCATAGTCATAAATTGATATACTTGCTTTAATTTAAAACGAATCCACAAAATAGGCCTGAAATGTCAATTCCGTAGTATGTCCGAAATTCAAATTTGGGTATAAAACGGCACTATACACAAAAGTAAGGTTCATCAAAAGTATTCATGTATGTACATCATAAACTATAGAGCTAACACAACACATTTATTACTATTTTACAATCAAAGAATGCTATTTATAATTAAAACGAGAGGCTTACTTTTTGTCCATCAATTTTCGAGAAATTTTGAATGATACACTATCGATGTTCAAAAGCGCGCTAATTTACTATAGGGCGTCACCTACCCGTGGATTCTTAAACTATATGTTATGCAATTCAAATGCTCTTGAGTGGCGAGCTAATGTTTCATTCCAACGTTTAAGAAAAAGCAAAACAGGTCAGTTCCGTAACAATATTTAACTGCTATTCTAATGCAAATATTTTTTAAATATAAAAAAATAAATATGCTTTTCATGTTAAGGTAGTTCTCTAACGCGTTATAGTTTTTGCGCTCAGCAAGAGCACAAACTATACCATACGCATGCCATCTGCATCGTTCTGTCTCTCTCACTCTAATGCATGTCGTCTGCTATTTGTGTTTATAATCATAGTGTCTTTTTAAAAAGGTCGGCTTGACACATATTTGATAAACTTGAAAGAAAGAGCTGAATTTCATCTTTCTTAAGCTATGTTTTTCTTTTTGAGAACCCACTTTTTTATCAAGTAATACTATTACTTCATGTTATGCGTTATATGGCGTCATTTACTCTCAATGTAAAAGTAACCATTTTCAATAATTTTTTTTCTTGAAAAATAGGTCGGCAACCTATATTTTAAAAAATAAAGAAAAATTATTTCGATTTTAAAGAACACGCTAGAATTTTGTTACTTTCGAAACCCACTTTTTAATATATTAGATTAACTACCTTAATGGTAAGTACTTTAAAACCTATACTCAGGAATATTTTTTATATCATTTGGTTAAGATGTACGAGCTAATAATTGCTAAAATGTCAGTTTCGGAACTGTCCGTAACGGTTAGTTCCATAAGACGAAAAAAATGATTTTCTACATTATAGCTACATACAACTTGTCGCAGAAGTAACTGATTCGGGTTTCGCTTTACAATGTTGATTTGTATGCTATTATAATGTGAATAAACATGCTCGCACTTAAAATAAAGCGATTTAAGCAATAAGCTTTTCGAAGCCTGTTTTGGGCAAGTTACGGCAGAATCACTTTTATATATATATATATATATATATATATATATATATATATATATATATATATATATATATATATATATATATATATATATATATATATATATATATATATCGGGCTCTCAGCCGCTATTTGCCACCACCACTTCGCCACTTTCATGCGGTCGGCCGTTTTCAGTGAAAAAAAGTTGAAATCGGACCACGCATGGAGCATCCACAGGCACGCTGATTAAAATAATGCGTTGAAGAATTCAAATCGCGATTACGCAAAGGCTAATAATTCGACAGCGCCTGGTTTTGGCAGACATAAAGTACGTATCAATTACTGTAATTTCGCAAAAGGTCTGCGCTACTAATTCAGAAATGGCAGAGATATGAATTTTTGAAAAAACACTGAATTTTTCGGTTTTTCTCATTTTTCTCCGTTACTAATCATCCGATCGGGTTGATCAACATCTCATTTAGTTAATATTTTCATTCTCTGACATTCACGTCTATACATCATCGAGATACCTTCATTAGTTTAGATTTTATAAGCAAATCCTGGCGGAAGTAATAACTGCACATATCTGCACATATCTGTACAATTCTGTACATTTCTGCACATTTTTGTACATTTTGTCAACTTATTAGACTTTTGTACAGAAATATACAGAAATGTACAAAAACGTAACGTGAACGTAACGTAACGTAACGTTGTATTAGTAATTGAAGAGCTCAGGGCAACAAATGGCCAACTCAGATTTTAAGATGGCCCCTGAATTTGATGTTTATACTGCTTAGGCAGAGGCCAACATAAAATGTGAGCAGATCGTTTCTTGCCCAGGTCTCTTCAATTACACTTATAGGGTTGTCTGGGGGTGCATTGGAATTCAATAAAAAAAAAGATGTACTTACTAAAGCACTTTATTTCTACGTGAAGTATTTGCTTCCTCCTAGAGGAAGCTTTGTGATAGTAAATTTTTGAGTTGTTGTAAAAACATGTTATAATTGTGTTCCGAGGTGTTAGGAATCAAAATACATGGGTTTTGAAAAATGTCTGTATGGATGTATGTGTGTGTGTGTGTGTGTGTGTGTGTGTGTATGTGTGTGTGTGTGTGTGTGTGTGTGTGTGTGTGTGTGTGTGTATACGCCTGGATCTCAGCTCCTACTCGGTCGATTTTGACCGGACAAGTCTCATTTTTTTTGTTTTTTTTTTGCGTGATGGCGGGTCAAAAATCCGTTTTTTGATTGGGGCGATGCGTATTTGTTTTTTTTTCGAATTTTCGATTTTCTCAAAACTGTTTTTTGATTTTTTTTAATGATAGGATCGAGTCATTTGAATCTGATGGGTAGCGTTCGAAAGAGAATTAAAATACCTATATTTTCTAAAAAAAAAAAGTTTCTAGCTATCACGGTTCTTTTGTTATTAACAAAAACGTCTTTTTTTTTTTTAGAAGCCTATAACTCCGAAACTTAACGGTCAATTTTTTTGAGAAAAATCATGATAATACAGAATATAAATAGCTATAATCTGTTAAAATTTAAATATATTCTGTAGGCTAGATTTTGAGTAAAAAATTGAAAAATGAAAGAATCAGTTTTGTATGTCCAACGATTACAAGAGTAAAATTGACTTAATGGCTTCAAAATTCATTTTAGAGGTAGATTTTTTATAGTTCTCGGTCGAGTTCTTTGGGCAAAATGATTGATCCATACATTTCAGAGATATTTGAGGTTAAAAGTTTTTTGACATTTTTTAAAAATCGTAATTTCTCGAGAACGGCTCTATGTATCTCAGTGGGGTGGGTGGCATTCGAAAGAGAATTAAAATACCTATATTTTCTAAAAAAAATTAATTTTCTATCTATCACGGTTTTTTAGTTATCATCAAAAACAAAAACGTATTTTTTTTTAAAACTCATAACTCCAATGATGTTATGAAATATAAAAAAAAACACGTATTTAATAACAAAACAACCGTGATAGCTATTTGTTTTATTATAAAATATAGATATTTTACTTCTATTTCAAATGATAACTTCATTTATCAGCTCAAAATTTATATAATTTGATATAAATAAATATAAATAAATAAATAAATTTAAAAATTAACAATTTTTAATATTAATAAAAAATTATAAATTTTGTTATTAAAAATTAATTAAAGGAATCAACAAATTATTTTTCATATGACTAGTACATTTTAGTAACTGATGTGTTTAAAATTGTTTGTTTTTAATAGAAAATGTATACCTATGTTTATAAGATGATATCTATAGATATACAATTCCTATTAAAAACAAAAAATTTAAACACATCAGTTACTAAAAAGTACTAGTCATATGAAAAAAAATGGTAAAGGATCTTTTGTCTTAGAATTTTGCGCTCTACACGATTATGTTTACAGACGCATACATTTTCAGAACAGGTTGTATACTGTCGGCCTTCCAATGTATCCATAGGATCAGTCACAAACGGTGCGCCGCGTAGTGGCAAATATAGAAATAACGTAAGCTTGGTTATTGGGAGCCGTGTGGATACATTAGAAGGCCTAGAGTATGTAGTATATAAGCCGTGTAAGTCAACTGTTTAAGTGACATGGGTTTTTACTCCTAGTGAGGTTTTTCTCCATTCTACACTCCACTTACAAGGGAGCACCAGGAATGCAGATCCTGGATTTGGCTGAAACTGTAGGAGGCACTTCTTTATGACAAATAATTAGACACGTGTCTTAGGGTTTTTGTGAATGGGTCTTTTATTCCGAGATCCAAGCTATTTTATGTCTAAAATGAACTATTTCTTATTAAAATGGGGTCTCTTTCTTTAGTGATCGATTTTTGAATATTTCGGTTATGTAAATGAACTAAAAAGTTTATAAAAAGAGGCAGGAAAAGCTTCAATTTAAGCTTTGTGTCGTTAAGGAATGTCAATTTCTCAAAAAGTTATAGGCTGTCAAAAATAGAGTAAGGAAATGACTGAAAATTTCTTATTTTCTTCAAGTATTTAACGGGTGGTATTTTAAGCTATATTCTCACTCTATTTTTGATAGCTTATAACTTTTTGAGAAATCAACATTCTTTAACGAGAGAAAGCTTACATTAAAGCTCATTCTGCCTCTTTTCATAAACTCTTTAATCCATTTACATAGCCGAAATATTCGTAAAGCTATAACATAGAAAGGGACCCCATTTTCATCAAAAATCGTTCATTTTAAACATAAAATAGCTTGGATCTCCGAATAAAACGCCCATTCAGAAAAACCCTGAGACACGTATCTCATTATTTATCATAAAGAAGTGCCTCCTACATGTTCAGCCAAATCCAGGACTCGCATTCCTGGTGCTCCCCTTGTTAGTAGTTCAGTCATGCAACCGTTCTTGTTCTATAGCTTTTGATAGTGTGGAAATGCCCTTATATAGGCAACGCACAACTTCCTCTATTCTGATTTCCTTTTTCAAGAAGAGGTAACTGGAATCGCCCAGGCGCTTCCTACGTGGATTTACTTCTACGTAAGTGGCACCTGGATGGTGATCCGGGCAGGCTGTACCTCACTGGTCGGGGGCGACGGAGTAGGAGGCCTCGCCACCCCTTCTTTCTTTCTTTCTTTCGTTCAAGTGACTCTTTACGAAAGGTCCGAATTACAAGGCTTGTCCTGCTTTTGGTATCCCCCTTTACATAGGGGACTTAAAATTTTACGCAATATCTGCGTGTTACGTCCTGCCAAAAATAGTTTTCTTTAAAATAATAAAAATTATTTTATTTCATTATTACATGAATTTCGTAAACCAATATCAGATTTCAGAAAAAAAAAAAAAAGAAAAAATTTGGAATTCAAAATATTGTATAATTCCATCATTTTTCTTTTCCTTTATTACTCTGGATTTATTAATAAAAGATTAGAGATCTGATTCTCAATAGTTTTAAAATACAGAAGAGCACTGTTACCTAAGTACTTTTAGATACCAATCTTTTCGAATTAGGAAAATTGGCATAGTACCTCTTTTCACAATTATTTTGATTTCAACAATATAGAAAAATATATTGGGGCTTGATACAGTTTCCTTTTTTTCAGAATATAAAAAAAAAAACATATAAGATCCAGTTTTGTAAATAAAACTTGGAATCTTGTTGTAACCTTTAGTATTGTATGTTTCCTTTTCAAAGTATAAAATTTCGACACTTTACTCTTAGTAGTAAGGCAATTATGTTGTAAAATTTTATCTGGCATTTAAAAAGTGAGACGCTCTTGTATCATTCATTTCAAACGCAATATTTAATAAATGCTCACTATTTCCTCGCATCCAACAATCATCGGATTAGATCATTTTAGAATTTGTTCATCCTCAAAAATTTTCCTCGTTTAGGGTCATAAAAACTCAGGTCCAAAATTTTCGGCCGCATGAGAAATCCCAAACGCAAACATCTCGAAGTAAGGGTACAACGCTTCCTTCTTCGTCGCGGGTCGTAAAGTTTTTTTCGTTTCCTTCCTCTTACGATAGCCTCAGTAAACACTAGCCAGACTCAAACATCTGCAAGCGGTAATTTTCTCGAATCCGAGTACGCGTCGGAATTTCTTAGCCACTCCAAAAACAATAAACTGGGAAAACCCTGTAATTACGCACGACAGCGTCTGTTTCCGTCTCTCTCGCTTTCCAGCATTTTCTGCTACCCACGCTTATACTGGATTTTTCTCTTAACACGTTTATAAACAGTGGATGCAATTCTAATTCTTTTAGGTAAAAAAAGCAATAGACAATATGTCCATTCTCATTTTTTTTATTGAAATAAATCCGGATTTTAAAGAAGATATTCAAAGAAAATGCGAACCTTTATGAATTTACTCTTCTTCCATTTTACAGTTATTCACGATTTATAAATCAGAACGCAATGTTAGTAACACCCCTATTAGTATATTTAAATTAGTTTATAAAGTAAATTTTTTATAACGCATTTATTTTAATAAAACCACAAAATTCTCTTTCATTAATGTATAATATTTAAAGTACACGTTTATACACAGTTAGTAACAAATACAGAGTAAACTAATTTTTCCTCTGTAACTCCAAGGTTAAACATATACCATTTACTTAGTATACCTCTTCCAATTAAATCCCTGAGGATTTATTAACTCAACAATTCAATAGATTTTAGTTATCTAAGACTAAACTAGGTTATTTCATACCTTTCTATTAATCTTTTACGTTAGATAATTACCTTCAACATTTTCTTCTATCCACATTAATATTTCTTGACTTTATTTTGTATGTTTATGCAAAATATATAAAAACAAAATCTCTACAATTTCCAAATTCAATTAAGAATATTTTAAAGTTCAAATACCTTATGAAATCAAGTACTTTCTGTTCTCTTTCCTGAAAAGCTCATAAACTAATACATTTTAATATCTCACCTATTTCCACAATAGGTTATTCTATTATATATATATTATTGTACGTTCTTCTGTATAAGTTTTATCAGTCACTTTAATTCAATGCCCCAATAATATGAAATGAGTAATAGATTTCAATAAAGTATATATATATATATATATATATTATATTAGTCACATATTAGATTTATGTTGATTTAGATAGTTTATTTTTAAGTTTACATGTTAAGTCTAAATTTGTAGAAGTATAAGATATCTGATATAAGTTATTTTATATTCAAACTTTTGTATTAATTGCATTAGAGTTTATACAAATTTAGTTACTTTTATACTTCTATTTTAGTTCTAACTTATGCACTATCGAAAGCCGTCATATTTAGTTTTAAGTCTAATTTTACTAATTTTAAGACGTTTATATTTTCGGTGTTAAACCGTTTCGCTGATAATAACTGTCACCCTTTTATATACCAAAACAATATTCCTATTCGCGTATTTAATTGACCCTTAACGGTTAATATACAAAATAGGATATTAGATGTATTTATAATTATCCTTTGTACGATTTCGCTACTTAAAAACCTTCTTGTTTGAAAATAAAACTCTTGTACATAAATAAACTACTTCGAGTAATGTTTAATTTACAGATTAACTATAATTTATTATAATATTCATATTATAAGTCCTTTCTTTAATTAAGTTTTAATTCATTTCCACCTTTTTTGTTAATAAATCTTCATATTTTAACGTAAATTCTTTTTAATTAGTCATGGGACCGCCCAGTTCTTATATGTATTTAAAGTTTCATATTAAAAATTATTTATTATAAAAAAACATTATGTCAAAGTGGGTTATTTATCTTGATGCTGAATGTAAGACAACAAAAATTCTCTTTTATTGCCTAACAATCAATTCATAGCGTTTATGCATAATGACGCCTCATTATCGAATCCCAGCGCCCGATTTTGAGTGAGGGCTGGTCCCAAAAATCTAAGCGACCAATAACATCCCTCTACGCTTAAGGCAGGAGAAAGCGGCTGCGCCCCATCTCAAGCTTAGCTTACTTCGTCACCGCGTCCAACGAAAAACTAGAGTTCTATTTCAGACCCCGACTCGGGTGTTCAATCCTAGCCCCGCCGAGTGTGCGAACACTCGCGGGAGCGATCTTTATATTCTCAGTCACTCTCCAGCAATCACCCTCCAACGAGGTCTTCAATACGCGCTCAATTCAATACGCGCTCAGCAGTCGCAATTTCGAACTCCAACCCTCAACCGAAGAGGTCTTCTTCTCTCATTTCACAACTCTCGGAGTTTATTCTAAATTCGCATCTATTACTTCAAAATTTATTCAGAGTCCCGCGCCACTCTGAAGTTTTTACGGAAATTTAGAAATTTTGTACAAGTTACCGAGCAAGGGTAACCCGTGTGTGCCAGAATAAATTTAATATTTTTTTTTTCCTTCTATTTTGTTTTTGTGTCAATTATTTTATACACTATCTACCATCATCGACATCAGAGAACATCCGAAGCTGCCAGAAAAAAAAAGTAAGTTGAAATTTATCTTGCTATCTAACTTTCTCTACAGCTAGTGTGATTTTCCCCATACATTTGTCCCCATTTCTTGTAATTTAATCCGTGTTTTGTTGACCACGTTCCCCTTAAAATAAAAGTGTTTTTTTTATTATTATTCTATTTAAAAATTCACCTCTAAATTCGCGTAATACACAAGCCAAATCTGGCCTAGTAACCGACTGTACAGGGGTTCGTCCTCAGTTTCTCGGTAGATCTAGGTAAGTTGGCAAAATACTAACATACGTTCGAATCCGCGTTTCTGAGTCAATTCTTCTAACTATATCGCGCCCTTTGCTGCATATCTCACCCAACCCCTACATCTAGTAGTATCTAGCTCAAGCCCGAGCTATTAGGTTTCACGGAATCTAGGCTCAAAAGTGAGCAACTAGTTTCTATTTTTCTATTTAGAAACAACCAGTTGGGTCTTCTTTGGTAGACCCGACGTAACATGCGTGAAATAATTTTAATAATAAAACATAAAACAGGTGTGCGCTAGTGTTGTAAAATACCTGGAGATTTTATAAATGGTAATATGACGTTAAATATGACAGACATGTGTCGGACATGTGACCGATAACCAAATCTCGATGTTTAAATTACCGACACAAAAAAAATGCGAACATGTCATGACTGTCACACAAAAAATGGACACCCCTTCCACTATATAGTGGCAAAATTTCCGTCATAAAATTTTTGGACATGTGACCATAGAAAAAAAAATCATACAAATTTTATGACAGTATTTATTTTATACTTCATAAAAAAAAATATATAATACTTTACAAAACTTTACTACATCCTTTAGTAAAAAATAGATACTCCATCCACTATATAGTGGTAAAATGTCCGTCATAACATTTTTGGACATGTGACCATAGCAAAAAAATCATACAAATTTTATGACAATAAAATTATTGTAATTTTTTGCTTGGACATGTGAAGGAGTTGTGACGGACATTTTACCGACATTTTTTTTATGTCGGACATGCTTACAACAGTAGGTGTGCCTGATAACGTGCCAGATCACGTGCCAATAATAATAATAAATCTCTACTAATATTACTTCGTCGGATCATGTGTTGGATCATATGCTGAATCACATGCCAAATTATGTCCGAAAATGAAGGCGAGTAAGAGAAAATAAAGGCCGGAACAGGTTAAAACTCCGATCAAAACAACTGGATTCGTCCAGTAGGACAGCAAAGGTTAGAATTACCCAAGCGCTCCAGTAAAAACAGCCTGCGAGTCGGCCAGAAACAACATAAGCAAAGGTTACGTCCCCTTTGGCGCTCGTGCGTGTGCTCGTTGCTCAGACTGTTTTTACTGAAGCATTTGGACAGTTATAACCCGTGCTACCCTACCCGACGACTCAGGCTGTTTTGACCGGAGTTTTAACCTGTTCTGGCCTTTATTTTCTTTCAGTGTAAGGTCGTGTGCTTTGTCACATACCACATCACATGCCAAAATCTTGCTCACATTACGGCACTCGATCACGCTGCACGTTCTGATATAAGTGTACACATGCGCATGGCATACTTAATGGCTACACTTGAATTGTCCAATAAGATTGCAGGATTTTAAAATTCAGTAAGCACGTACCACGAGAATCAATGTCTATCGAGTGTACATACAGTCACATACTCACACGTACATTAACACTGCAGTTACGCACTGATACATTTACAGTCATAATGTTTGTCAATTATGCAAGCACGTACATAGTTGTGAAAATAAAACTTATTTTTTAATGTTGAATTTCGGCTAACTCGCGCGATTATCGCGCGATTATCGCGCCAGAAAATGGTCGATAAACTGGCACGATCATCGATATTTTTTAATAGAGCACCGCTCGATTTTCTGCATGGATTTTCGCATGGATTTCCGCATCGAAATCCGGACGAATGTAGACAAGTAGGAACCGCTCAGATTTCCGCCCGGATTTCTGCGTGGATTTCCACACACCTGGATAAGCGAAACCACCACTGCGTTTTCTACATGGATTTTCGCGTGGATTTCCGTGCGGAGATCCAGACATATATATATATATATATATATATATATATATATATATATATATATGTGTGTGTGTGTGTGTGTGTGTGTGTGTGTGTGTGTGTGTGTGTGTGTGTAGTCGTACTGATCATTTCGATTTCCGCGTGGATTTTTGCGTGTATTTCCGTGCACCTGCATAAGTGAAACCACCGCTCGGTTTTTTACGCGGATAGCTATGCAGGTGTACCGATTACTTTCATTCCGCGCGGATTTCTCCGCGGATTTCCGTCTAAATGCATAAGCTAAACCACCCCTCTGTTTTCAGCATGGATTTCCATGCGGAAATCCGGACATATATGGAGGCGTACCGAACGTTTGGATTTCCGCACGGATTTCTGCGCGGATTTCAACGCAGTTGTAGACACGACACGATGGCTTGGATTTTTACCTAGATATCTACGTAGATTTCCAGGTGGATTTGTTGGACTGATTTCTGCATGGAATTCTACGCGGAATTCAGTACCGAATTCCGGACAGATTTCAGTACGGAAATCCGCTCTGATATTTTCAACCGGGAGCCCTTTGGAACCGGTTGACTGATCGTAGCTTCTTTGAGGTCGTACAGGACCGCGACGTTCCCTATGGTGTTCTCGGTAATTGCCGGCACAGTGGCTGCAATTACATTTTCAGCTTTAGCCAGCAATTCACTATCCTCGAAGTCAACAGGAGTTTGCGGCGGAGGCTCATGAAGGTCCGGGTCGACCAGGTCGCCGACCACTTCGTCCACACCTTCGTCTTCCGTGCCGCCTTGCTGCTGCTGCAGCCGCTTCTCCTCCTCCTCTTACTCCTCCTCCTCCTTGGTCATCTGCTCTTGCTGTAGGCGCCCGTAACTTGCCTTGGCGAAATTGATCCGCCAACGGTGGTCGTTGCGAGGAAAAGTGGGGCATCCTCAGGAATTTTGTAATTGTCGACATTGAAGTCATGGTTCCTGAAAAAGTTAAGTGTGTAAGTCTCTTGCTGCCAGGAGCAAACTGCGGACGTGAATAATTTCGAGCGTTTCCCTTTCAGTCTTCACGTCCGCATATTGCTCTGGGCAGCAAGCTATGAAGACAAGTTGAGCAATATACATCGAATTTTTTACTTACTCCATGATGTAAAACATGAAACGGAACTGAGCATCGTATGTTTTAAACTCATGGAACTTATAATTCAGCTGGGTTAGCAGAACTTTCATTTCAGTGCGGCAAGTTCCGGTTGAGAGCATCTTTGCGATTTTGTTAGCGCCGCCTGCATACATTGCACAGTCCAAGTTGGGATCACCTGTGGTAATGTAGTCGATGATTTTTGCGGCCCTTACATTACCTACAGATCTTCCACTGCGGAGAAGCTGGTACGCTGCATATAGTAGCTGTAGACTACTATAATAAAAGAGCTTGAAAAAATCGCCGGAGTTACCAGTTCTACCTTCATTCCGGCGATGCTGCATATAAAAAGCTTTGCGCTGTCCGTTTTTATCAGAAGCCGTCTTCTGGAAAGGCCATGCATCAGCAGCCGAGAATACGCGTATCGAATGGTATTCCAGTCCTCCTCACTCGTTTCCTTCAACTGCGGAACCACACCGTGGTTTTCGAAGAGATGTGATACGGTATCGGACATTCTTAATGCAGCAATCAGGGTTGCGCGCATTGTCGTGGCGTTGAATTTAATTAGCCCCGACAATGACTTGGCCTTTGTAAAATGAGCCATGGTTTTGAAAATGAGCAACAAGCGCACCTGAAGAATTTGAAGTTTAATTAAAAGAAGCGTATTGCTCTGGATAGCAAGGGATGTAGACATGACCTTCAACAGTGTTTTGATACTTACAAGGAAGCAGGAAGACGCAGGAAGACGCAGGAAGACGCTTCTTCTTCTTCTTCTTCTTATTTTTTATTGGTTTCGTCTTGATGCACAGGAAGACGCAGAAAGACGCAGGATGACGCAGAAAGTGTCAAGAAGAAAAGCCAATGACGTATATATTGGCTGATGTATGTTGTCGCTTAGCAATCAGTAAACATATGGTCGCAACATGAAACAAGAAACGAATTGGTAATGTAGAGCTGTAAAAAAAACACACATACACACACATGTCTATACCGCTCTGTCGTACCGACCGCCAATACGTTAGCAGCCCAACTCCTGCGTGAGGCTTGTGGATCCTATCTATTGCTCCTCGGGGCAAGCACCGTCGGCGGCAGTGAAGGCTGGCTACAGCCGACGGTGCTTGCCCCGTGGGCAATAGACGAGATCGACAGGCTCGAGATCGAGTTACTGACGCCTCTATACACGGAAAAGGTTTTGGTTAGGTAGCAGCGCTAATCGTGATAGTGGCGCGTTATTTATCGGTTGGTATAGTGACCGTCCTTCTTAAGAGCGCCACGCTCTCGATGCGAGACAGTCACCGCGCGCGAGTTGCAAGATTGTTAGACTTGGTCGCGCAACCATCTCGCATCGGGAGCGTGGCGCTCTCAAGAAGGACGGTTACTATACCAACCGATAAATAACGCGCCACTATCACGATTAGTGCTGCTGCCTAACAAAAACTTTTTCCGTGTAACTTGTTACCCACCAATATTCTAATGCTCCCGCTCCCGCTCCCGCTGCCGCTGCCGCTGTCGCCAATCCATCTCAAATCTCTGCTGTAGTTACTCGAACACGTGTATACATAAAAAAAAAAATATAACCTATTAAAAATGATGTATACATTAAAACAATATTATAACCTATTAAGTACGATATTCCGCAGCGTCTAAATCTTCACAGAGTATTGGGACTAATCGTTTTTACATTTTCTTGAGATAAAATCGTTTCCTGTTTAAAAGTAATATTCATTGATCCTTCGAACGCAATTTCTTCGACCAATATGTCGTGTTACCCTGTAGGAAATGCTAAAAAATCCTGTAGGAAATTCTATAGGAAATCCTGTAGGCATTCCGTAGAAATCCTATAGGAATCCTATAGGAACTCTATAGGCAGTCCTATATGAAATTCTATATAGAAAGTTCTATAGGAAATCCTATGTGAATTTCGCGCTTTTCCTGTAGGAAATCCTATAGGAAATCCTATAGGAAATCCTATAGGAAATTCTGTAGGTAATTCTGTAGGTAATTCTGTAGGAAAAACTGTAGACAATTTTACATGGAAAATCCTACAGGGAATTCTGGAGTATTTTCGTGAAAACAATTTATAGAGGTTTAGCATCTTATTTAGCGCTGTAACATCGCACAGCAGAATCAGTGGCAAACAGTCCTAGATAAGGAGTTGCACCTAGGGACTGCCGTGCACGACTGCCGGCGCTTACCGATTAAGCCCAATGAGCTCAGATATCAAAATCAAGGTAATCCTTGTCACATTGACTCTCCGTAAAGTCGTTCAAACGGTTGAATCTCATGGCTTTACATACCCTTGCGGTTCCAATGTGTTTATGAGAGTCCCGACCGCTGCGCTGCGCTGCGGCATGCGGTAGAAGCTTGCTTCTCCAGAGCCTCGTTTATGTATGGTCGCTGCTATGCCGCTATGGGGCGCAGCAGTCGGGACTCTCATAAACACATTGGAACCGCGAGGGTATGTAAAGCCATGAGGTCCAACCGTTTGAACGACTTTACGGAGAGTCAATGTGACAAGGATTACCTTGATTTTGATATCTGAGCTCATTGGGCTTAATCGGTAAGCGCCGGCAGTCCCTAGGTGCAACTCCTTACCTAGGACTGTTTGCCACTGATTTTGCTGTGCGATGTTACAGCGCTAAATAAGATGCTAAACCTCTATAAACTGTTTTCACGAAAATACTCCAGAATTCCCTGCAGGATTTTCCATGTAAAATTGTCCAGTTTTCCTACAGAATTACCTACAGAATTTCCTATAGGATTTCCTATAGGATTTCCTACAGGAAAAGCGCGAAATTCACATAGGATTTCCTATAGAACTTCCTATATAGAATTTCATATAGGACTGCCTATAGAGAATCCTATAGGATTCCTATAGGATTTCTACGGAATGCCTACAGGATTTCCTATAGTATTTCCTACAGGATTTTCTATAGGATATTTTTATGAGGGTATCTACGTGCTCATTCTTCGCTTTTAGTATGTAAATTTACGGAAACATTCCTAACAAAAGCTACAATAGTTTTTTTTCATAACTTTTTCGTACATATATAACGTACCTTTTTAAAATCGAATCAGCGCTATAATTTTGTCGCCGTACGACGCGATGTAATAAAAATCCACCGTCAATTATATGCATTGCTTCGTTATAAAAAGAGATAAAGGAAAGGCACGAGTTCATATCTAAGAAATTACTCCCCGTTATCTTTTCTTTTCAATATGCAGAGATATTTTTTGAAAAAGTAACGTTGGATCAATAGGCACAATGTCATTACCGATTTTGATAAAAAAACTCACGGCTTAAAGTGATAAAATCCTATGCATTCCAGGCACGATCTGCCCAAATGATGGCAAGATTTATTATTAAATTCAATATAAAATTCAGCGAGTGCATCATTGATTTAGCATCTTTTTCTTGGCTTTTAAGTGCAAAAACTGGACATTTTGATGAACATTATTAAACACGTATACAAAAACAAATTGCATAAAAAATGTGTATTAACTAATGTAAGACCAACTTGAAATATGTCAAAAAATTAATAGATATATAGTTATATTAGAGTGAAGTAAATGGTTTTAAATGGGAAGCGTGAGAGAATTTTCGAGATGAGCTTCATAAAACGGAAGAAAATAAATTATTTTTATTATTTTTATTTATTAATTTTAAAAATACTGCGATATATTCACAAACTACAAAATTTGTGTACATACATATCTTAACAAGACGTCTTATCATTTTTTGGTAATTTATGAAAATTGATTGTATTCACAATCATTCTATTTACAAAGATTCATTTTTACAATTATTCATTTTGATTACATATATCGTCATCCTTGCCGTACACCGCTATGTTTTGCACGATGGGTGCAGGGGGGTTGCTCTGCAGTGATACGTGGATGCGTAAACTGGTTTTATCGTTTATCGACGTGCGATGAATAGGATAGCGCTATATTCTTATCGGCAAGTGCGTATTGTGGATTGACCATAATGTTTGTAGAATGGTTAGTACAAATGTAGAAATTCAGTGATATAATTAATAAGAATAACTGTTTTATGAATTTTGTATTACTTTATAACAATAAACAATAAAATCAAAATATTTTTACATTTTAGTTCGTACATTGTAAGTTTAATAAGAGTATAAATAGTATTAAAAAAAAAGTTAGATCATAATTTCTAAAAGTAACGTATATAATTGTTTTAAATATAAATTTATTGATTATTACATATATATAATAATAATTTATTATTAAAAATATTTCAAATTTTTATGTAATATATTTAAATACTATTTTCTTACATTTAAATGGTAGGACAAAAATAAATTAAATGGTATTATGAAGATCAAAGAGCGCGGGAGCGCTCCGAAGGTAAGTATAGAAGAATCCTAAAGGAGCGACCCGTGCTACATATATAGTTTTTGACTATTGAAATAATTATAATAATTTTTGTGTTAACTAATTGAAAGCTTATTATTGTATATTTAATGTTTATTTATTAAATATTCAAAAAGGAATGTAATAAATGTAAAATATAAGAAATAATATTACACAAAATAAATTTGTAATATATAACTAGTACATTACGGTACAAGTGACGAAAGTTGAAGTTCCGCTACTGCGTGCAGTTGGCGCCCGAGGCGAAGCCGAGGGCGCCATATCACGCAGTGGCGGACCTTGAAGTTTCGTCTCGTGTAGCGTATACTATTTTTCTTGATGTCCGGTGGAAAGTACGTTTGCCACTGACAATGATAACGCACCCGACGGGCTCGAGAGCATTGAGTTCGATGCCCGACCCCGACATTTGCGGCACGAGCGCAGCGAGTGCTACTGGTCGGGGGGGGGGGGGGGCATCGAAAACATCACGTGCATAATTTTAATAAGTGAATTTTACTGAAGATCATGTAAAATATTTTTATTCTACGTGCAATTGTTACAATTGTTACACGTACAATTATTGAACATGCGGTACTTTTGCTCCATTTGCAGCAACAGAGTCAACTACTTTATTTGTATCTGAAAAAATAAATGATCACTCAAAAAGAAATTCTCACAAAAAGTGCGACATTATTAACGAACAATCTTTTATCCATTTCACAAATTAAAGCAATATAAATCACTTGTGTACCCGATGGGCCGCATTGATTCTGACAATGCATACCCCGTTAGTGACTGTCACACATAATATTTAAATCGTTAACACATCTCGAAAATGATATGAACATTCAAAAGGTTATGTGTGAGTGCCACTAACGGGACATGCATTGCTAGAATCAATGTCCATCGGGTTTACCTTGATGATCAGAAGTGATAGTTTTTGTTGTAAATATAGGTTAATGACTTTGAATATGTTGACAAAACCTCTAAAATAATCTATTAATAAAGTCTACAGTTGCCTAGTTACCAACTCAGAATCAATGGTTAAATGTCCTTCTTTCGCCATCGAAAACAATGGCGAAACCACGTACTTTCCACCAGGGCATCAAGAAAAATATATTTATTAATTCAAATAATACAAAGGAATAAGAAAGCTATCTTTAATAGCATTTACAAAAACTGTTAATCTTGTCACAGCAGGTCTATATATTATTATAAATGTTTTTTAAATGAACAATCGAAGAACAACTATAAAAGTAAAATATAAAGTGACATGTTCTTGCAAAATCTTAAAGAGAATCGATCTAATATATATCGATTGATTTATAATATATAAAAATATATTTTAATAGTTCAAATAGTATAAAGGAATAAGAAAGCTATCTTTAATATAGCAATTACATAAACTGTTAATCTAGTCTCAGGATATATTATTATAAATGTCTTTTAAATAAATAATCCAAGAAAAACTATAAAAGTAAAATATAAAATCTAAAAAATCTTAAAAAGAATCGATCTAATTATTCATCCATGTATTCTTCATCTAAATACTCAGTTTCAAATTCATCCTCGTCAGGGTAATTATCATTTGCTGGAGGTGGTGAAGGAGGTAACCTCTCAGTGGAATCTTGTACTTCAGAATATCCTATGTTCGAAGGTTGAAACTTAGCTTGAGTAAAAGCTGTCATTATCTCTGCACACATCTTCTCAATATTTGTGATTATGTTTGTAAAACTTTTTTCCATTATTTTATTTTGTTGCTTGAAGCATTCAATCACATTTGTAGATAGATTTAAAATAATTCTATTACTTTCTTTTGCCAAACCTATTACAGTTTCTTCTTTATCTATAAAAAGAAATAAAATATGTTATATTAACATATTGATGTCATTTCTAAAGAAGCCAATGGTTGCGTACACAGAATAGAAAAGAAAATAAAATAATTTTTCAAAACTAAAAAAAATAGGCAAAACCTTTATGAATAAAATACTTTAATAATAACATAATATAAACAAACTAAACCTATTTGATAATTCTTCCTTATTAACTCGCCTCCCTTTTTGACAAATTTAGTCTGCGAGGCCGTTTCGTCGGTCACGTCGATGCTTGGTCTTTTCTTTGGAATAAATGCACTTGACTTGCTCATAGAATAAGCACTCTCTGACGGGCGGACAGTTTTCTTCGGTTTTACAGCCTCGGGTACTCCTAGAGCACAAAGAACTTTTTTTTCCTGTGGACTAAGTTCTGTTGTTCTGAGACCCATTTCAAGATCCTCGTGAGCCTCCTTGGCCAGCCTAACTTGGTCATCCCATGTCTGAAATTTATGACACATAAAATATATACAATAAAAAATAAAAAATATTGTTGAAGTCTCAAAAAGATTTTAAAATCACTATTTCTTCAAAATATAAATTATAAATCAGTAATATAATTATTAGATATAATGTATAATATGTATAATAATATGTACAAAAAAGTTCTAAATTAATAATGCAATTAAAAAACAATTTTACAGGCTTACCCTTTGCCAAGCTTCGACACTTCGGAGTATGACCAATACTATTTAAATTTTGTGCGAGTTCATCCCATTGCTGACAAACAATTTCTTCTGTCCTCTCAATATCTCTTGCGAAGATGGGATTTCTTTCCATGAAAGAAACTAGAAAAGAAATCTGTGCTTTGCTTGATCTGTTTCTTTGAACCGAACTGAAAAATATAAAGAAACATTTATTTTACAAATAAATGAAGCACATGTATGCATTACTTTTTTGCTAAGCAAACCCATACAATTGTAAAAAAATAAATATAAAGCGAAATAATTTACGTAGTAAATAAAATTTGCAATTAAAGTATTGGCAGTACATGAATAATTGATTTGTTTAGACATTTAACATAGTTTTTGTATTCACTTTGTAATCTTTCATTCATTGGATTTTTTTTAAGCTGTTTATATAATTTGTCCTTTTTTTTACAGGATTTTATTAACGCAATAGTAATCCATTCTTTTCTAGGTACATTATTGTATTTAGCCGGGTTTCTTTTTGATTTTTCTTGACATTGTGTTATTCCATCTATAAAAAGGTTTATTGCTTCGTTTGGATCCTCGATTTGTGTGTATTCATTCCAACATTTTTGACTTGCTATAATAGCTATTTTTTTGTAATTTAATGAATAATTAGTTTTATTTTTTTTCATGTCTGTATTCACTAGAGGTTTTTTTATATCTATAAATAGCGGATAGTGATCAGTAATTAGCGTCATTAATTTGAAAGTTTTTGTATTGATTGAGCTAGTTTTTATAAAAATATTGTCTATGCATGTTCCACTATCAGTAGTTACATTATATGGTCTAGTCGCATCAGTAAAACCAGGGTAATAGCCATTTTCAAGAAAATTGTATAGAAAATTCTGACTAATATTGTTTTGTAACATTATATTTATATTAAAATCACCTATTATCAAATGGTTTTTAACTCTTCTCTTAAGTTGCAAATATTGATTTACCTTCAAATAAACTCTGTGTTATGTAGATCATGTGATCTGTACATAACTGAGATTTCCAAATGACTATTGTTTTGAAGGTTTATAATTGTATTTAGTATTTTTAGCCTACCCTGTTCTATCACATTAGTTGTCTGGGTTACATCTTTTTTTACATATACGACCACACCATCTGATTTGTTTATGTGACTATGGTTATAATAAATATTGTATCCATTTAATTTATAATATTGATAGTGTTCTAAATTACCGGTTTCAGCACATACTATCACATAAGGATTGATTTTAAGCCTTTTATTCAAGATTTGCAATTTCTCAAAATTAGTTTTTAAACCTCTTATATTCAAGTATAAAATCAAATTATCTGTTGCTTTTCTATCTTGATTAAAAGACTTTAAATCATTATATGCGATTTCCTGCTGATATAATTGCTTATGTATGTCTTCAAATACTTCATGATTCTGCGCCATTTATTGCATTTGGTGTTGTTGAAATTGCGTTTGGGCTGGTTCCTATGCTCGCGATACTTTCTGTAGATTGTAAAGATGACCTTTGTCGTAGATTTAGCGTAAGCGGTATTGGTGGTTTCCTTGCCGGTACTGCAGGTTTGGTGAGTGTGTTAGCTGTATCTGCCCTCTGTTGTGTATTTTGCTGGTACGGCCTTATTGGTTTCCAAGTCGGTAAATCAGGTTTGATAGGGTAATCGGTTGCATCTATATATTTTTTTACCTTGTTTTTAAGTATTTCACAGTTGCTCATGTCATATGGAGAATGATTAGTATATAAGTTTGTTCTATATGTTTTGTTACTAAAGATACAGTTAGTGCATTCTATTTTGGTGCTATTACATTTGTTTGTTTCGTGGTCACCTGTACATTTTACACATATCTGTTTATTCTTGCATTTTTTCGCATTATGCCCTAGTCTCCCACAGTTGAAACATGGTGAGATATTTATTAGATCATAAACCATACATCTTTGGTGTCCGACAAAAAGTCTTTTCTTGTTATCTCTGATCAACTTATATGCTTCAGGTGGCACTTCCATTATAACGGAGCTAAGCTTTGTTTTTTCATTTGTGTACATATGAAGGATTGAACCACTGTTTTTTAAGTCACTAAAATTTCTTGTATTTATATCTTCTTCAATTTCTTTAATGTCCATCTTTGTATAGTTGTCTATGCCAACTATTTTTATTTTTGGGTTATTTAATTTTTCAGCAGATATATCACACTTCGGCAGTTTTCTTTGAAGTATTTTTTCAGCAGCTGTTACACTCTCAATGTTCATACAGTTAACTATAATATCACTTTTATTTTTATTATATATATTTTTGGTTTGAATGTTCTTTTCTCTCACTAGATATTTAGTTATTGTATTTAAAACTTCACTTTGATCATATTTGCCTATTTTAACTACAATTTTTGGTATCTTTTTTGGTTGTACTTTTATCTCCTTTGTTACGTCTGCGTAAGCTTTTTTAGTAAATTGGTTACCTGTTTCTTTTTCTTTATATTTTTCAAGCAACTCATGTAATAGTTTATTTTTATCTTGCAATTCATTATTCAGTTGTTTTAGTAACGTATTTTCAGCTACCATAACCTCATTCTCACTTATATTATTTTCTGCCTCATTTTGTAATTCTAATGTCTTTCTGCTAGTTCCTCTAATATTTCTTTTCTTATTTCATCCGTTTGCCTCATTTTGATATGTGCTATTATCAATTTTGCTGTCTCACTCAAGTGTTCTTCTTCCTCATTATCCTCATTATAGGTTATGTTAGACATGTGCACGTGTTCCGGACAAATTACCAAGTTATCTCCTAGATCTTTTGTATTGTTTAATCTTTCAAAATCACTTTTATGATATGCGTCTCCACATATGATACAAATTACTAATGCCACCGGTTTTGTTGGATGGCACTTATATACTTTTGTACTACTCTTGTCGGGAGGTCTTTTCTTTCCCGGCGCCATCTTGATCTGAATATAAAGAAACATTTATTTTACAGATAAATGAAGCACATGTATGCATTACTTTTTTGCTAAGCAAACCCATACAATTGTAAAAAAATAAATATAAAGTGAAATAATTTACGTAGTAAATAAAATTTGCAATTAAAGTATTGACAGTTCATGAATAATTGATTCTCTATTTCAAAATCAAAAATCCTTACACGCATAATCTAATCAGACCACTCTTTCCCCATTAAAAATGTTATTTAAAGAAAATAATAACTAATATATTTTTGTTATACATCTTATAGTTTTAATTTATGCCTGTAAATTTATACTTACGAGGACTTTGATATTTTGTAAAATTAATTAATTGACGTGCAAAAGAAGGGATGTTAAAACGAAGAGATGTGCACAGCTAGCCCACAAAATCGGTATGTCCAATTTCTCAAAAAAAACAAAAGCAGTGACAAAAGATGTATAGATGTATAGAGGTTTAGGCGCGTAATTAGTACACAATATTGCCGTTACCGCGCCAATAACAAATCCAAATATTCAAGCCGTCAAATCCCAATATAGTGCCGCACGGCGCGAATCACCAAATCGCCGCGCATCACGCGCATAACGGCGTAAATCAACTCTGCGGAGAGGTGATAGTTTTTATGGTTCTATTCAATTTCCTTAATCATGGACCATAATGAGATTGCACTTAACATATGTTGCTGTCAATAATTGTAATAACTCTAAATTATTTTTAACTTCTAAAGAAAAGCTTTATTGGTATTGAAAATTGTTTAAAAATTTTTCTTTTTTCAAATATAAATAAAGCCTCTACAAGAAATACAATTAAAAAATTTATCATTTTTTAAATTCATAAACAGAATTATACTAAAGCAATCAAATGAAATCAAAATCTGAATCAATGATAAAAAGTCAGTTTACAGTCCTTGAAGTAGAGGAGTACATTACAGATAATTTGATTTTACTTACGTTTCATTTGGAAATGTTACTCGATTATGCTCTTCAGTAGCACAATTAATTGTCGTTCAAAAGACTCAAATGATTGTATTCTTTCATAATTTAAAATTTCTAAATCGTTATTCAATGTCTCTACACTAGGCTTCAATGAAGTCAGTATGTCACCTAAAGAAACGACTGGTTATCATAAATCCATAATACTTATTTTGAAATAAAAGAAACTATAATATCACTTTTACTTTTCTTTTTTTATTCCTCATTCCAATCTCTGGAATAATACTCAAACCTGTACCATAATGCCCAAATATACTGCTAATCCGGTCGTGAAGATCTGATAGCTGAATAATTTCATCGTTTCCAGTTTTTCTAATAGAAAATAGGTACTTGGCTTTACTTTGTTTTGTCGATAGTCTTAAATTTTTCCAACACTGAAACAAAAAACATACTTTTATCAGTAGAATCAAGACATGTGATGGTCAAGAAGTTTAGAACTAATGGCGCAAATATAACTTTTTGCATCAATTTTATTCTAATCATTTCAACATATGCTGTATATATTACGTAAGTTGTAACATAAGAATAATGTTATATTCTTTATAAGACTATTTATAATAAACATTTGTCGAAAGCGTAATATTCTACAGCAATATATAGTTTTACCTACAAGAATTTATGTTTCTACTGATGTAAGTGACATATCTTATCTAAACATTTCCATTGTTAGATAAACACTATTGAAAATATAAAAGAGACGTGTTTTCCAATACTAATTAATAAGTAACCAATGCACTTACAGTTTCCCATAAAGTAGGCGTTTTCTTCGCTCGTCCAGCACTATTCAGATCCTTGGTTAACTTTTGCCACATCAGTTTATATTTTTCTTTGCCTTCTCTTTCTAACGCAGTTATTTGTCCCCTTGCAAATAATGTGTGTGTCTCCATATAACATACAAGCATTTGCAATTGGTTTTTGCTGACACGGTGAACAATTGCATCAACATTATTTGTTCTATATATAAAAGAAATTGTGTTAATTACCAAAATACTAAAAATCTTTGTTATTTATACTCACTTTTTTGGTGGCATGTTGGCGAACAAACTATTTAAGTAGCAACAAACTAATTCAAAGAGCCAAATTGCTGCAAAGATAACCTACAATATTATTTAATATGTGTAATTACAATGGAATAGTATATGATACTAACTTGGATTATAGAATTTCTATAACTTTAATATCGACGTACTCAGCTTTGCTAGACTATTTTCGTTTTTGTAACTCAGTTATCACAAAATAAAATACCCAGAGTGATTATGGAGAAAAAGCATGCTTTGTGAGGTTACTTGCAAGTTGCAACTCACAGGCCGAGAGGTGTCTGTGTCTCGTTGACTCCTCCATCATCACTAACCTACCCTAATCATAAATTGAACGTTAACGGCTACATTCACTTCGAAGTCGATGGCTCGCCTACAACATTACATTTGCTTCAAAACGAAGTAATAATAGTCGCGACTCGTCGTCTATTTCTCATTCTTAAATAGTGATTGAATAAGCAAGTAAAACATGAATATCGCTGTTTATCTTCTTTTTGGCAACGATGGAGTTGAGCAAGAAAGGAGAAGAAGAAATGCAGAATTTAGACGGCTCAACTTGGAGAGAAAAAAACTAAGAGATATATCAAATCCTTTTACTCTTGATCCAGACTATTTTAGACAACTATACAGGTTTAATAATATTAAATATATAACATTCTTATTAACTGCTTCTTCAAAATATAACCTTTGTATTTGAATAACGATACTTTTTAAATATTATATAAAGTTAAAATAATTTATAAGTAACAGCAGAAAATCACCCAAAATTCAAGTTTAAAAAAAGTTGATTTAAATCATTATAATGTGGAAGTTCCAAAATAACATTATTACCAATATATTAACATTATAATTGTACATATGAAAATTTTTATTTTTATTAACAGAATGCCAGCTGCTTCAGCTTTAGATTTAGTCAATCTATTACAAGATCACGTAAGCGTGCAAGGTGGACCATGCATTCCTATAGAATTACAAGTTCTTGGTGCATTACGTTTTTTTGCTGAAGGCAGTTACCAGAAAGGAGTATCTCAGGATTATAAACATCCTCTTGGACGAACAACATTTGGGCGTTGTTTGCACAGAGTAGTAATTAAAAAAATTGTATTGTATTATGGCAATACAATATTTTGTTACTTTTAGACTAAAAATATTATTTTTTATTTATTTTGAAGATTTAGAGAAGTTAACAGAATTCCAAATATTCTTGGCCTAATAGACTGTGTTGTTGTCAAATTTATGCAGCCACCAGCTAATGAAGAAGCCTTCTACCACCATAAGCATTCACATTCTATGAATGTGCAAATTGTAAGTTATATTTGATCCGAAGAGATCTATGCATATTAAAATATATTATAATCATTTGATTTTGTAGGTTACTGATGACAATTATGTCATTCAGAGTATAAGAATCTGTCCAGGATCAAATAATGATAGATATATTTGGAAATTCAGCGATGTAAGACAGAAGTTACTACACCTTAGAGAAAATGAAGATATTGTTCGTGAGGAAGGTCATTATTATCTTCTTGGTATGTTTATATTACATTTGTATATAATTATATATAATAAATTTTAACATATAACATAAACTTACACAAAAGTTTTTACATGTAAAATTATTTTAATAGTTAATTGGATTATATTATAGGTGACAGTGGGTATACACCATCTCCTATCTTACTCACTTCAATAACAAACGCACGAAAAGGTTCGTCAGCACCTCATTATACAAGAAAACATGTGAGAAGTTGCTGTAAAGTTGAGCAAACATTTGGTTTGCTATCTAATGTATGGCTGGCAATCAGTAGAAGACGTGTTCTACCATACAAACCAAAGAAAGTCGCTTTAATTATTCGGAGTTGTGCTGTTCTACACAATTTCAGAAGATTAAATGGGTGAGTATAAGCAATAAATAATCCAAAAGTGAAGTGTATTTCTGATATTGACAAATTTCATTAAATTTCCTTTATTTGTATTTGGCAGAATACAAGACGATATCCCATTGCCAAATTATGAAAATATTGCGGAGATTGCTTATGAAGAAGCTGATTATCAAGCTGGCATGGATGAAAGACGGCGTATAATTCAACGTTATTATCGTTAAGATTTTAAAATTTTTAGATATATTTCATGAAGAGTCAATGAGATTGAGATTGACAAGTTTTGTAATTTGGATAATAAGACTCGGGTGGTGATACTATCAACTTATTTATTCACTAAAATAAATAACGACGTTTCGGCCCGTACAGAACGACGTACGTTACAAGGCCCTCATCAGGTTCCAATTTCTAAAAGTTAAGATATATGTAAATTCAAACAAATGTTAAACAAAAATCACGTATTATTACAAACTTAAAGTTATTTCTACAAAAACAACTTTCGGCAACACGCTAGATGGTAGAGCGGTGAATACAAGCTTCACTGTCGCGTTATATTCTTATATATATTTTGTCACATACGAGTGTGTATGTGAATAAACACAATACTTGTATCTGTCTCGCCTTACGTATAAAATTAACGAACTACTATGCTTTCTAAACTTAATAGTCAAAATACTAAACATTATTATTAAGGAAATTTTTATAACAAAATTTTAAATTGTTTGTGTCTAACATTCTATTAATATTATTCGCATTAACATGAATATGTAGCATTTCAGAGTACAATCGCTTGAATTTATTATTTTCTGTGTCTAGTATTTTTACCTTATCAAAGTTAATTGAGTGTGTTATTTCATTAATATGTTCTACTAAAGCTGATTTCTCTCTAAAATATTTACAGTCGCTTTCATGTTCCTTTACTCTAGTTTTGAGATGCCTGGAAGATTGGCCTATGTAACAAGCTTTGCAGTTATTACAGTTTATTTTATAAACAATGTTACATTTGTCTATGTGACATTCGATCTTTTCCCAATTGAATAAATGTCGAGAATTTGTCAATGCATTTGAAAATTACATTAATATTATTTTTGTGAAAAATTCTCTTAATAATAGAGTCAAATTTTTGAAAATAAGGTAAAACTATCAATTTTTTATTACTGAAAATCACTTGATTTGAAGCTACGTAATTGTATATTTTTTGTAATCTTTTTTTTATATATTGATTAATAAAATTATGTGGGTAATTATTAGTTAGTAAGAATTTTTTTGATATTTCAAGATTTTCACTGTGGAATTTAACGTCGGACAATTTGATACTGTAATCTACTAATGTGTAGACTATTGCGATTTTTTGAGATAAAGGGTGATGTGAATTAAAATTTAAGTAACGACCAGAATGAGTAGGTTTCCTATACCAGTTAGTAATTATTGAATTATTATCTTGAATTATGAGCTTCAAATCAAGAAAACTAATTTCATTATTATTTGTGGTTTCCACTGTAAATTGTAGGTTACTGTCACCGTATAATGTAAGAAAATTGTATTTAAATAATAGAATACATTAAGATTTGAAAAAATATTTTTAATAATAAATTATTATTACATATATGTAATAATCAGTAAATTTATATTTAAAACAATTATATTCATTATTTTTACAAACTATGATCTAATATTTTTTAATACTATTTTACTCTTTTATCAAAATTAAACCTATATTGTACGAAGAAAAATGAAAAAATATTTAATTTTATTGTTTATCGTTATAAGGTAATAAAAATTCAGTCACAGTGGTGTGTTTTTCACTGCGGTATACAGTTTTTCTTATTAATTACATCGCTGGATTTTCACATCTGTACGATAAATCCTAAAAACATTGTAGTCAATTCGCCATACTCGTTTGCCGATAGGCGATAAACACGCATCTACGTATATCCTACGTATATCACTGTAGAACAACCCCCCAGGCAAAATATCGTCGAACACGTCCATCAGAAAATCTTCGACGCTTATAAGCCGCATATATTGAATGATGCCTTCTCTTCGTTCATCAACAGTATTTGAATGAACGATATGGCGCACAGTGGTCTATTTTGCCAAAAAGCTGGCCAAAATGCAATTTTTTAAACTTTTGGAAAACCTTTTAATTGTTTTATATTTTTGTTCTATATATGCGAAGGAACTAATAATCACTCATAGTTTACAATTATATTCTTAAATAACTTGTAAACGGACCTATGAAAGTAAGTAAAATTTACATTTTTTGAAAATTACTGATTTTTAATCATTTTTATAAATTTTAATGACTTCTTTAAAATTATTTATTAAATATTGACTAGCTACACTTGTTGGCATTAAAATGTAAACTATAATCTAATATTGTATGGGTTATTAATGCCGGATATATTCAAAATATACTCTCTAAATGATAATCCTAAAAAGATACTAATTTTAAGTGATTTTTATAATAAATAGTTGAAAACAAAATGACCACCCCTCGACATCCGGCTCGGTGAGGTATTTTTTTTTTTTGAGGGAACTCATATTGAATCTGGTTGGTAAAGGCGCTTATGGTAGGATGTGAATCGTACATTACGCGCCTAAACCTCTATACATCTATACATCTTTTGTCACTGCTTTTGTTTTTTTTGAGAAATTGGACATACCGATTTTGTGGGCTAGCTGTGCACATCTCTTCGTTTTAACATCCCTTCTTTCGCACGTCAATTAATTAATTTTACAAAATGTCAAAGTCCTCGTAAGTATAAATTTACAGGCATAAATTAAAACTATAAGATGTATAACAAAAATATATTAGTTATTATTTTCTTTAAATAACATTTTTAATGGGGAAAGAGTGGTCTGATTAGATTATGCGTGTAAGGATTTTTGATTTTGAAATAGAGAATCAATTATTCATGTACTGTCAATACTTTAATTGTAAATTTTATTTACTACGTAAATTATTTCACTTTATATTTATTTTTTTACAATTGTATGGGTTTGCTTAGCAAAAAAGTAATGCATACATGTGCTTCATTTATCTGTAAAATAAATGTTTCTTTATATTCAGATCAAGATGGCGCCGGGAAAGAAACGACCTCCCGACAAGAGTAGTACAAAAGTATATAAGTGCCATCCAACAAAACCGGTGGCATTAGTAATTTGTATCATATGTGGAGACGCATATCATAAAAGTGATTTTGAAAGATTAAACAATACAAAAGATCTAGGAGATAACTTGGTAATTTGTCCGGAACACGTGCACATGTCTAATATAACCTATAATGAGGATAATGAGGAAGAAGAACACTTGAGTGAGACAGCAAAATTGATAATAGCACATATCAAAATGAGGCAAACGGATGAAATAAGAAAAGAAATATTAGAGGAACTAGCAGGAAAGACATTAGAATTACAAAATGAGGCAGAAAATAATATAAGTGAGAATGAGGTTATGGTAGCTGAAAATACGTTACTAAAACAACTGAATAATGAATTGCAAGATAAAAATAAACTATTACATGAGTTGCTTGAAAAATATAAAGAAAAAGAAACAGGTAACCAATTTACTAAAAAAGCTTACGCAGACGTAACAAAGGAGATAAAAGTACAACCAAAAAAGATACCAAAAATTGTAGTTAAAATAGGCAAATATGATCAAAGTGAAGTTTTAAATACAATAACTAAATATCTAGTGAGAGAAAAGAACATTCAAACCAAAAATATATATAATAAAAATAAAAGTGATATTATAGTTAACTGTATGAACATTGAGAGTGTAACAGCTGCTGAAAAAATACTTCAAAGAAAACTGCCGAAGTGTGATATATCTGCTGAAAAATTAAATAACCCAAAAATAAAAATAGTTGGCATAGACAACTATACAAAGATGGACATTAAAGAAATTGAAGAAGATATAAATACAAGAAATTTTAGTGACTTAAAAAACAGTGGTTCAATCCTTCATATGTACACAAATGAAAAAACAAAGCTTAGCTCCGTTATAATGGAAGTGCCACCTGAAGCATATAAGTTGATCAGAGATAACAAGAAAAGACTTTTTGTCGGACACCAAAGATGTATGGTTTATGATCTAATAAATATCTCACCATGTTTCAACTGTGGGAGACTAGGGCATAATGCGAAAAAATGCAAGAATAAACAGATATGTGTAAAATGTACAGGTGACCACGAAACAAACAAATGTAATAGCACCAAAATAGAATGCACTAACTGTATCTTTAGTAACAAAACATATAGAACAAACTTATATACTAATCATTCTCCATATGACATGAGCAACTGTGAAATACTTAAAAAGAAGGTAAAAAAATATATAGATGCAACCGATTACCCTATCAAACCTGATTTACCGACTTGCCAATAAGGCCGTACCAGCAAAATACACAACAGAGGGCAGATACAGCTAACACACTCACCAAACCTGCAGTACCGGCAAGGAAACCACCAATACCGCTTACGCTAAATCTACGACAGAGGTCATCTTTACAATCTACAGAAAGTATCGCGAGCATAGGAACCAGCCCAAACGCAATTGCAACAACACCAAATGCAATAAATGGCGCAGAATCATGAAGTATTTGAAGACATACATACGCAATTATATCAGCAGGAAATCGCATATAATGATTTAAAGTCTTTTAATCAAGATAGAAAAGCAACAGATAATTTGATTTTATACTTGAATATAAGAGGTTTAAAAACTAATTTTGAGAAATTGCAAATCTTGAATAAAAGGCTTAAAATCAAACCTTATGTGATAGTATGTGCTGAAACCGGTAATTTAGAACACTATCAATATTATAAATTAAATGGATACAATATTTATTATAACCATAGTCACATAAACAAATCAGATGGTGTGGTCGTATATGTAAAAAAAGATGTAACCCAGACAACTAATGTGATAGAACAGGGTAGGCTAAAAATACTAAATACAATTATAAACCTTCAAAACAATAGTCATTTGGAAATCTCAGTTATGTACAGATCACATGATCTACATAACACAGAGTTTATTTGAAGGTAAATCAATATTTGCAACTTAAGAGAAGAGTTAAAAACCATTTGATAATAGGTGATTTTAATATAAATATAATGTTACAAAACAATATTAGTCAGAATTTTCTATACAATTTTCTTGAAAATGGCTATTACCCTGGTTTTACTGATGCGACTAGACCATATAATGTAACTACTGATAGTGGAACATGCATAGACAATATTTTTATAAAAACTAGCTCAATCAATACAAAAACTTTCAAATTAATGACGCTAATTACTGATCACTATCCGCTATTTATAGATATAAAAAACTGCTAGTGAATACAGAGCAGAAAAGATATAAAACTAAATATTCATTAAATTACAAAAAAATAGCTATTATAGCAAGTCAAAAATGTTGGAATGAATACACACAAATCGAGGATCCAAACGAAGCAATAAACCTTTTTATAGATGGAATAACACAATGTCAAGAAAAATCAAAAAGAAACCCGGCTAAATACAATAATGTACCTAGAAAAGAATGGATTACTATTGCGTTAATAAAATCCTGTAAAAAAAAGGACAAATTATATAAACAGCTTAAAAAAAATCCAATGAATGAAAGATTACAAAATGAATACAAAAACTATGTTAAATGTCTAAACAAATCAATTATTCATGTACTGCCAATACTTTAATTGCAAATTTTATTTACTACGTAAATTATTTCGCTTTATATTTATTTTTTTACAATTGTATGGGTTTGCTTAGCAAAAAAGTAATGCATACATGTGCTTCATTTATTTGTAAAATAAGTGTTTCTTTATATTTTTCAGTTCGGTTCAAAGAAACAGATCAAGCAAAGCACAGATTTCTTTTCTAGTTTCTTTCATGGAAAGAAATCCCATCTTCGCAAGAGATATTGAGAGGACAGAAGAAATTGTTTGTCAGCAATGGGATGAACTCGCACAAAATTTAAATAGTATTGGTCATACTCCGAAGTGTCGAAGCTTGGCAAAGGGTAAGCCTGTAAAATTGTTTTTTAATTGCATTATTAATTTAAAACTTTTTTGTACATATTATTATACATATTATACATTATATCTAATAATTATATTACTGATTTATAATTTATATTTTGAAGAAATAGTGATTTTAAAATCTTTTTGAGACTTCAACAATATTTTTTATTTTTTATTGTATATATTTTATGTGTCATAAATTTCAGACATGGGATGACCAAGTTAGGCTGGCCAAGGAGGCTCACGAGGATCTTGAAATGGGTCTCAGAACAACAGAACTTAGTCCACAGGAAAAAAAAGTTCTTTGTGCTCTAGGAGTACCCGAGGCTGTAAAACCGAAGAAAACTGTCCGCCCGTCAGAGAGTGCTTATTCTATGAGCAAGTCAAGTGCATTTATTCCAAAGAAAAGACCAAGCATCGACGTGACCGAAGAAACGGCCTCGCAGACTAAATTTGTCAAAAAGGGAGGTGAGTTAATAAGGAAGAATTATCAAATAGGTTTAGTTTGTTTATATTATGTTATTATTAAAGTATTTTATTCATAAAGGTTTTGCCTATTTTTTTTAGTTTTGAAAAATTATTTTATTTTCTTTTCTATTCTGTGTACGCAACCATTGGCTTCTTTAGAAATGACATCAATATGTTAATATAACATATTTTATTTCTTTTTATAGATAAAGAAGAAACTGTAATAGGTTTGGCAAAAGAAAGTAATAGAATTATTTTAAATCTATCTACAAATGTGATTGAATGCTTCAAGCAACAAAATAAAATAATGGAAAAAAGTTTTACAAACATAATCACAAATATTGAGAAGATGTGTGCAGAGATAATGACAGCTTTTACTCAAGCTAAGTTTCAACCTTCGAACATAGGATATTCTGAAGTACAAGATTCCACTGAGAGGTTACCTCCTTCACCACCTCCAGCAAATGATAATTACCCTGACGAGGATGAATTTGAAACTGAGTATTTAGATGAAGAATACATGGATGAATAATTAGATCGATTCTTTTTAAGATTTTTTAGATTTTATATTTTACTTTTATAGTTTTTCTTGGATTATTTATTTAAAAGACATTTATAATAATATATCCTGAGACTAGATTAACAGTTTATGTAATTGCTATATTAAAGATAGCTTTCTTATTCCTTTATACTATTTGAACTATTAAAATATATTTTTATATATTATAAATCAATCGATATATATTAGATCGATTCTCTTTAAGATTTTGCAAGAACATGTCACTTTATATTTTACTTTTATAGTTGTTCTTCGATTGTTCATTTAAAAAACATTTATAATAATATATAGACCTGCTGTGACAAGATTAACAGTTTTTGTAAATGCTATTAAAGATAGCTTTCTTATTCCTTTGTATTATTTGAATTAATAAATATATTTTTCTTGATGCCCTGGTGGAAAGTACGTGGTTTCGCCATTGTTTTCGATGGCGAAAGAAGGACATTTAACCATTGATTCTGAGTTGGTAACTAGGCAACTGTAGACTTTATTAATAGATTATTTTAGAGGTTTTGTCAACATATTCAAAGTCATTAACCTATATTTACAACAAAAACTATCACTTCTGATCATCAAGGTAAACCCGATGGACATTGATTCTAGCAATGCATGTCCCGTTAGTGGCACTCACACATAACCTTTTGAATGTTCATATCATTTTCGAGGTATGTTAACGATTTAAATATTATGTGTGACAGTCACTAACGGGGTATGCATTGTCAGAATCAATGCGGCCCATCGGGTACACAAGTGATTTATATTGCTTTAATTTGTGAAATGGATAAAGGATTGTTCGTTAATAATGTCGCACTTTTTGTGAGAATTTCTTTTTGAGTGATCATTTATTTTTTCAGATACAAATAAAGTAGTTGACTCTGTTGCTGCAAATGGAGCAAAAGTACCGCATGTTCAATAATTGTACGTGTAACAATTGTAACAATTGCACGTAGAATAAAAATATTTTACATGATCTTCAGTAAAATTCACTTATTAAAATTATGCACGTGATGTTTTCGATGCCCCCCCCCCCCCCGACCAGTAGCACTCGCTGCGCTCGTGCCGCAAATGTCGGGGTCGGGCATCGAACTCAATGCTCTCGAGCCCGTCGGGTGCGTTATCATTGTCAGTGGCAAACGTACTTTCCACCGGACATCAAGAAAAATAGTATACGCTACACGAGACGAAACTTCAAGGTCCGCCACTGCGTGATATGGCGCCCGAGGCGAAGCCGAGTGCCAACTGCACGCAGTAGCGGAACTTCAACTTTCGTCACTTGTACCGTAATGTACTAGTTATATATTACAAATTTATTTTGTGTAATATTATTTCTTATATTTTACATTTATTACATTCCTTTTTGAATATTTAATAAATAAACATTAAAATATACAATAATAAGCTTTCAATTAGTTAACACAAAAATTATTATAATTATTTCAATAGTCAAAAACTATATATGTAGCACGGGTCGCTCCTTTAGGATTCTTCTATACTTACCTTCGGAGCACTCCCGCGCTCTTTGATCTTCATAATACCATTTAATTTATTTTTGTCCTACCATTTAAATGTAAGAAAATAGTATTTAAATATATTACATAAAAATTTGAAATATTTTTAATAATAAATTATTATTATATATATGTAATAATCAATAAATTTATATTTAAAACAATTATATACGTTACTTTTAGAAATTATGATCTAACTTTTTTTTTAATACTATTTATACTCTTATTAAACTTACAATGTACGAACTAAAATGTAAAAATATTTTGATTTTATTGTTTATTGTTATAAAGTAATACAAAATTCATAAAACAGTTATTCTTATTAATTATATCACTGAATTTCTACATTTGTCCTAACCATTCTACAAACATTATGGTCAATCCACAATACGCACTTGCCGATAAGAATATAGCGCTATCCTATTTATCGCACGTCGATAAACGATAAAACCAGTTTACGCATCCACGTATCACTGCAGAGCAACCCCCCTGCACCCATCGTGCAAAACATAGCGGTGTACGTCAAGGATGACGATATATGTAATCAAAATGAATAATTGTAAAAATGAATCTTTGTAAATAGAATGATTGTGAATACAATCAATTTTCATAAATTACCAAAAAATGATAAGACGTCTTGTTAAGATATGTATGTACACAAATTTTGTAGTTTGTGAATATATCGCAGTATTTTTAAAATTAATAAATAAAAATAATAAAAATAATTTATTTTCTTCCGTTTTATGAAGCTCATCTCGAAAATTCTCTCACGCTTCCCATTTAAAACCATTTACATCACTCTAATATAACTATATATCTATTAATTTTTTGACATATTTCAAGTTGGTCTTACATTAGTTAATACACATTTTTTATGCAATTTGTTTTTGTATACGTGTTTAATAATGTTCATCAAAATGTCCAGTTTTTGCACTTAAAAGCCAAGAAAAAAGATGCTAAATCAATGATGCACTCGCTGAATTTTATATTGAATTTAATAATAAATCTTGCCATCATTTGGGCAGATCGTGCCTGGAATGCATAGGATTTTATCACTTTAAGCCGTGAGTTTTTTTATCAAAATCGGTAATGACATTGTGCCTATTGATCCAACGTTACTTTTTCAAAAAATATCTCTGCATATTGTAAAGAAAAGATAACGGGGAGTAATTTCTTAGATATGAACTCGTGCCTTTCCTTTATCTCTTTTTATAACGAAGCAATGCATATAATTGACGGTGGATTTTTATTACATCGCGTCGTACGGCGACAAAATTATAGCGCTGATTCGATTTTAAAAAGGTACGTTATATATGTACGAAAAAGTTATGAAAAAAAACTATTGTAGCTTCTGTTAGGAATGTTTCCGTAAATTTACATACTAAAAGCGAAGAATGAGCACGTAGATACCCTCATAAAAATATCCTATAGAAAATCCTGTAGGAAATACTATAGGAAATCCTGTAGGCATTCCGTAGAAATCCTATAGGAATCCTATAGGATTCTCTATAGGCAGTCCTATATGAAATTCTATATAGGAAGTTCTATAGGAAATCCTATGTGAATTTCGCGCTTTTCCTGTAGGAAATCCTATAGGAAATCCTATAGGAAATTCTGTAGGTAATTCTGTAGGAAAACTAGACAATTTTACATGGAAAATCCTGCAGGGAATTCTGGAGTATTTTCGTGAAAACAGATTATAGAGGTTTAGCATCTTATTTAGCGCTGTAACATCGCACAGCAAAATCAGTGGCAAACAGTCCTAGGTAAGGAGTTGCACCTAGGGGCTGCCGGCACGGCTGCCGGCGCTTACCGATTAAGCCCAATGAGCTCAGATATCAAAATCAAGGTAATCCTTGTCACATTGACTCTCCGTAAAGTCGTTCAAACGGTTGAACCTCATGGCTTTACATACCCTCGCGGTTCCAATGTGTTTATGAGAGTCCCGACTGCTGCGCCCCATAGCGGCATAGCAGCGACCATACATAAACGAGGCTCTGGAGAAGCAAGCTTCTACCGCATGCCGCAGCGCAGCGCAGCGGTCGGGACTCTCATAAACACATTGGAACCGCAAGGGTATGTAAAGCCATGAGATTCAACCGTTCGAACGACTTTACGGAGAGTCAATGTGACAAGGATTACCTTGATTTTGATATCTGAGCTCATTGGGCTTAATCGGTAAGCGCCGGCAGTCGTGCACGGCAGTCCCTAGGTGCAACTCCTTATCTAGGACTGTTTGCCACTGATTCTGCTGTGCGATGTTACAGCGCTAAATAAGATGCTAAACCTCTATAAATTGTTTTCACGAAAATACTCCAGAATTCCCTGTAGGATTTTCCATGTAAAATTGTCTACAGTTTTTCCTACAGAATTACCTACAGAATTACCTACAGAATTTCCTATAGGATTTCCTATAGGATTTCCTATAGGATTTCCTACAGGAAAAGCGCGAAATTCACATAGGATTTCCTATAGAACTTTCTATATAGAATTTCATATAGGACTGCCTATAGAGTTCCTATAGGATTCCTATAGGATTTCTACGGAATGCCTACAGGATTTCCTATAGCATTTCCTACAGGATTTTCTATAGGATATTTTTATAAGGGTAACACGACATATTGGTCGAAGAAATTGCGTTCGAAGGATCAATGAATATTACTTTTAAACAGGAAACGATTTTATCTCAAGAAAATGTAAAAACGATTAGTCCCAATACTCTGTGAAGATTTAGACGCTGCGGAATATCGTACTTAATAGGTTATAATATTGTTTTAATGTATACATCATTTTTAATAGGTTATATTTTTTTTTTTATGTATACACGTGTTCGAGTAACTATAGCAGAGATTTGAGATGGATTGGCGACAGCGGCAGCGGCAGCGGGAGCGGGAGCGGGAGCATTAGAATATTGGTGGGTAACAAGTTACACGGAAAAAGTTTTTGTTAGGCAGCAGCACTAATCGTGATAGTGGCGCGTTATTTATCGGTTGGTATAGTAACCGTCCTTCTTGAGAGCGCCACGCTCCCGATGCGAGATGGTTGCGCGACCAAGTCTAACAATCTTGCAACTCGCGCGCGGTGACTGTCTCGCATCGAGAGCGTGGCGCTCTTAAGAAGGACGGTCACTATACCAACCGATAAATAACGCGCCACTATCACGATTAGCGCTGCTACCTAACCAAAACCTTTTCCGTGTATAGAGGCGTCAGTAACTCGATCTCGAGGCCTGTCGATCTCGTCTATTGCCCACGGGGCAAGCACCGTCGGCTGTAGCCAGCCTTCACTGCCGCCGACGGTGCTTGCCCCGAGGAGCAATAGATAGGATCCACAAGCCTCACGCAGGAGTTGGGCTGCTAACGTATTGGCGGTCGGTACGACAGAGCGGTATAGACATGTGTGTGTATGTGTGTTTTTTTACAGCTCTACATTACCAATTCGTTTCTTGTTTCATGTTGCGACCATATGTTTACTGATTGCTAAGCGACAACATACATCAGCCAATATATACGTCATTGGCTTTTCTTCTTGACACTTTCTGCGTCATCCTGCGTCTTTCTGCGTCTTCCTGTGCATCAAGACGAAACCAATAAAAAATAAGAAGAAGAAGAAGAAGAAGCGTCTTCCTGCGTCTTCCTGCGTCTTCCTGCTTCCTTGTAAGTATCAAAACACTGTTGAAGGTCATGTCTACATCCCTTGCTATCCAGAGCAATACGCTTCTTTTAATTAAACTTCAAATTCTTCAGGTGCGCTTGTTGCTCATTTTCAAAACCATGGCTCATTTTACAAAGGCCAAGTCATTGTCGGGGCTAATTAAATTCAACGCCACGACAATGCGCGCAACTCTGATTGCTGCATTAAGAATGTCCGATACCGTATCACATCTCTTCGAAAACCACGGTGTGGTTCCGCAGTTGAAGGAAACGAGTGAGGAGGACTGGAATACCATTCGATACGCGTAATCTCGGCTGCTGATGCATGGCCTTTCCAGAAGACGGCTTCTGATAAAAACGGACAGCGCAAAGCTTTTTATATGCAGCATCGCCGGAATGAAGGTAGAACTGGTAACTCCGGCGATTTTTTCAAGCTCTTTTATTATAGTAGTCTACAGCTACTATATGCAGCGTACCAGCTTCTCCGCAGTGGAAGATCTGTAGGTAATGTAAGGGCCGCAAAAATCATCGACTACATTACCACAGGTGATCCCAACTTGGACTGTGCAATGTATGCAGGCGGCGCTAACAAAATCGCAAAGATGCTCTCAACCGGAACTTGCCGCACTGAAATGAAAGTTCTGCTAACCCAGCTGAATTATAAGTTCCATGAGTTTAAAACATACGATGCTCAGTTCCGTTTCATGTTTTACATCATGGAGTAAGTAAAAAATTCGATGTATATTGCTCAACTTGTCTTCATAGCTTGCTGCCCAGAGCAATATGCGGACGTGAAGACTGAAAGGGAAACGCTCGAAATTATTCACGTCCGCAGTTTGCTCCTGGCAGCAAGAGACTTACACATTTAACTTTTTCAGGAACCATGACTTCAATGTCGACAATTACAAAATTCCTGAGGATGCCCCACTTTTCCCTCGCAACGACCACCGTTGGCGGATCAATTTCGCCAAGGCAAGTTACGGGCGCCTACAGCAAGAGCAGATGACCAAGGAGGAGGAGGAGTAAGAGGAGGAGGAGAAGCGGCTGCAGCAGCAGCAAGGCGGCACGGAAGACGAAGGTGTGGTCGAAGTGGTCGGCGACCTGGTCGACCCGGACCTTCATGAGCCTCCGCCGCAAACTCCTGTTGACTTCGAGGATAGTGAATTGCTGGCTAAAGCTGAAAATGTAATTGCAGCCACTGTGCCGGCAATTACCGAGAACACCATAGGGAACGTCGCGGTCCTGTACGACCTCAAAGAAGCTACGATCAGTCAACCGGTTCCAAAGGGCTCCCGGTTGAAAATATCAGAGCGGATTTCCGTACTGAAATCTGTCCGGAATTCGGTACTGAATTCCGCGTAGAATTCCATGCAGAAATCAGTCCAACAAATCCACCTGGAAATCTACGTAGATATCTAGGTAAAAATCCAAGCCATCGTGTCGTGTCTACAACTGCGTTGAAATCCGCGCAGAAATCCGTGCGGAAATCCAAACGTTCGGTACGCCTCCATATATGTCCGGATTTCCGCATGGAAATCCATGCTGAAAACAGAGGGGTGGTTTAGCTTATGCATTTAGACGGAAATCCGCGGAGAAATCCGCGCGGAATGAAAGTAATCGGTACACCTGCATAGCTATCCGCGTAAAAAACCGAGCGGTGGTTTCACTTATGCAGGTGCACGGAAATCCACGCAAAAATCCACGCGGAAATCGAAATGATCAGTACGACTACACACACACACACACACACACATATATATATATATATATATATATATATATATATATATATATATATATATATATATATATGTCTGGATCTCCGCACGGAAATCCACGCGAAAATCCATGTAGAAAACGCAGTGGTGGTTTCGCTTATCCAGGTGTGCGGAAATCCACGCAGAAATCCGGGCGTAAATCTGAGCGGTTCCTACTTGTCTACATTCGTCCGGATTTCGATGCGGAAATCCATGCGAAAATCCATGCAGAAAATCGAGCGGTGCTCTATTAAAAAATATCGATGATCGTGCCAGTTTATCGACCATTTTCTGGCGCGATAATCGCGCGATAATCGCGCGAGTTAGCCGAAATTCAACATTAAAAAATAAGTTTTATTTTCACAACTATGTACGTGCTTGCATAATTGACAAACATTATGACTGTAAATGTATCAGTGCGTAACTGCAGTGTTAATGTACGTGTGAGTATGTGACTGTATGTACACTCGATAGACATTGATTCTCGTGGTACGTGCTTACTGAATTTTAAAATCCTGCAATCTTATTGGACAATTCAAGTGTAGCCATTAAGTATGCCATGCGCATGTGTACACTTATATCAGAACGTGCAGCGTGATCGAGTGCCGTAATGTGAGCAAGATTTTGGCATGTGATGTGGTATGTGACAAAGCACACGACCTTACACTGAAAGAAAATAAAGGCCAGAAGAGGTTAAAATTCCGGTCAAAACAGCCTGAGTCGTCGGGTAGGGTAGCACGGGTTATAACTGTCCAAATGCTTCAGTAAAAACAGTCTGAGCAACGAGCACACGCACGAGCGCCAAAGGAGACGTAACCTTTGCTTATGTTGTTTCTGGCCGACTCGCAGGCTGTTTTTACTGGAGCGCTTGGGTAATTCTAACCTTTGCTGTCCTACTGGACGAATCCAGTTGTTTTGATCGGAGTTTTAACCTGTTCCGGCCTTTATTTTCTCTTACTCGCCTTCATTTTCGGACATAATTTGGCATGTGATTCAGCATATGATCCAACACATGATCCGACGAAGTAATATTAGTAGAGATTTATTATTATTATTGGCACGTGATCTGGCACGTTATCAGGCACACCTACTGTTGTAAGCATGTCCGACATAAAAAAAATGTCGGTAAAATGTCCGTCACAACTCCTTCACATGTCCAAGCAAAAAATTACAATAATTTTATTGTCATAAAATTTGTATGATTTTTTTGCTATGGTCACATGTCCAAAAATGTTATGACGGACATTTTACCACTATATAGTGGATGGAGTATCTATTTTTTACTAAAGGATGTAGTAAAGTTTTGTAAAGTATTATATATTTTTTTTTATGAAGTATAAAATAAATACTGTCATAAAATTTGTATGATTTTTTTTCTATGGTCACATGTCCAAAAATTTTATGACGGAAATTTTGCCACTATATAGTGGAAGGGGTGTCCATTTTTTGTGTGACAGTCACGACATGTTCGCATTTTTTTTGTGTCGGTAATTTAAACATCGAGATTTGGTTATCGGTCACATGTCCGACACATGTCTGTCATATTTAACGTCATATTACCATTTATAAAATCTCCAGGTATTTTACAACACTAGCGCACACCTGTTTTATGTTTTATTATTAAAATTATTTCACGCATGTTACGTCGGGTCTACCAAAGAAGACCCAACTGGTTGTTTCTAAATAGAAAAATAGAAACTAGTTGCTCACTTTTGAGCCTAGATTCCGTGAAACCTAATAGCTCGGGCTTGAGCTAGATACTACTAGATGTAGGGGTTGGGTGAGATATGCAGCATAGGGCGCGATATAGTTAGAAGAATTGACTCAGAAACGCGGATTCGAACGTATGTTAGTATTTTGCCAACTTACCTAGATCTACCAAGAAACTGAGGACGAACCCCTGTACAGTCGGTTACTAGGCCAGATTTGGCTTGTGTATTACGCGAATTTAGAGGTGAATTTTTAAATAGAATAATAATAAAAAAAACACTTTTATTTTAAGGGGAACGTGGTCAACAAAACACGGATTAAATTACAAGAAATGGGGACAAATGTATGGGGAAAATCACACTAGCTGTAGAGAAAGTTAGATAGCAAGATAAATTTCAACTTACTTTTTTTTTCTGGCAGCTTCGGATGTTCTCTGATGTCGATGATGGTAGATAGTGTATAAAATAATTGACACAAAAACAAAATAGAAGGAAAAAAAAAATATTAAATTTATTCTGGCACACACGGGTTACCCTTGCTCGGTAACTTGTACAAAATTTCTAAATTTCCGTAAAAACTTCAGAGTGGCGCGGGACTCTGAATAAATTTAAAGTAATAGATGCGAATTTAGAATAAACTCCGAGAGTTGTGAAATGAGAGAAGAAGACCTCTTCGGTTGAGGGTTGGAGTTCGAAATTGCGACTGCTGAGCGCGTATTGAATTGAGCGCGTATTGAAGACCTCGTTGGAGGGTGATTGCTGGAGAGTGACTGAGAATATAAAGATCGCTCCCGCGAGTGTTCGCACACTCGGCGGGGCTAGGATTGAACACCCGAGTCGGGGTCTGAAATAGAACTCTAGTTTTTCGTTGGACGCGGTGACGAAGTAAGCTAAGCTTGAGATGGGGCGCAGCCGCTTTCTCCTGCCTTAAGCGTAGAGGGATGTTATTGGTCGCTTAGATTTTTGGGACCAGCCCTCACTCAAAATCGGGCGCTGGGATTCGATAATGAGGCGTCATTATGCATAAACGCTATGAATTGATTGTTAGGCAATAAAAGAGAATTTTTGTTGTCTTACATTCAGCATCAAGATAAATAACCCACTTTGACATAATGTTTTTTTTATAATAAATAATTTTTAATATGAAACTTTAAATACATATAAGAACTGGGCGGTCTCATGACTAATTAAAAAGAATTTACGTTAAAATATGAAGATTTATTAACAAAAAAGGTGGAAATGAATTAAAACTTAATTAAAGAAAGGACTTATAATATGAATATTATAATAAATTATAGTTAATCTGTAAATTAAACATTACTCGAAGTAGTTTATTTATGTACAAGAGTTTTATTTTCAAACAAGAAGGTTTTTAAGTAGCGAAATCGTACAAAGGATAATTATAAATACATCTAATATCCTATTTTGTATATTAACCGTTAAGGGTCAATTAAATACGCGAATAGGAATATTGTTTTGGTATATAAAAGGGTGACAGTTATTATCAGCGAAACGGTTTAACACCGAAAATATAAACGTCTTAAAATTAGTAAAATTAGACTTAAAACTAAATATGACGGCTTTCGATAGTGCATAAGTTAGAACTAAAATAGTTAAAAAAGTATAAAAGTAACTAAATTTGTATAAACTCTAATGCAATTAATACAAAAGTTTGAATATAAAATAACTTATATCAGATACATTATACTTCTACAACTTTAGACTTAACATGTAAACTTAAAAATAAACTATCTAAATCAACATAAATCTAATATGTGACTAATATAATATATATATATATATATATACTTTATTGAAATCTATTACTCATTTCATATTATTGGGGCATTGAATTAAAGTGACTGATAAAACTTATACAGAAGAACGTACAATAATATATATATAATAGAATAACCTATTGTGGAAATAGGTGAGATATTAAAATGTATTAGTTTATGAGCTTTTCAGGAAAGAGAACAGAAAGTACTTGATTTCATAAGGTATTTGAACTTTAAAATATTCTTAATTGAATTTGGAAATTGTAGAGATTTTGTTTTTATATATTTTGCATAAACATACAAAATAAAGTCAAGAAATATTAATGTGGATAGAAAATGTTGAAGGTAATTATCTAACGTAAAAGATTAATAGAAAGGTATGAAATAACCTAGTTTAGTCTTAGATAACTAAAATCTATTGAATTGTTGAGTTAATAAATCCTCAGGGATTTAATTGGAAGAGGTATACTAAGTAAATGGTATATGTTTAACCTTGGAGTTACAGAGGAAAAATTAGTTTACTCTGTATTTGTTACTAACTGTGTATAAACGTGTACTTTAAATATTATACATTAATGAAAGAGAATTTTGTGGTTTTATTAAAATAAATGCGTTATAAAAAATTTACTTTATAAACTAATTTAAATATACTAATAGGGGTGTTACTAACATTGCGTTCTGATTTATAAATCGTGAATAACTGTAAAATGGAAGAAGAGTAAATTCATAAAGGTTCGCATTTTCTTTGAATATCTTCTTTAAAATCCGGATTTATTTCAATAAAAAAAAATGAGAATGGACATATTGTCTATTGCTTTTTTTACCTAAAAGAATTAGAATTGCATCCACTGTTTATAAACGTGTTAAGAGAAAAATCCAGTATAAGCGTGGGTAGCAGAAAATGCTGGAAAGCGAGAGAGACGGAACAACAGACGCTGTCATGCGTAATTACAGGGTTTTCCCAGTTTATTGTTTTTGGAGTGGCTAAGAAATTCCGACGCGTACTCGGATTCGAGAAAATTACCGCTTGCAGATGTTTGAGTCTGGCTAGTGTTTACTGAGGCTATCGTAAGAGGAAGGAAACGAAAAAAACTTTACGACCCGCGACGAAGAAGGAAGCGTTGTACCCTTACTTCGAGATGTTTGCGTTTGGGATTTCTCATGCGGCCGAAAATTTTGGACCTGAGTTTTTATGACCCTAAACGAGGAAAATTTTTGAGGATGAACAAATTCTAAAATGATCTAATCCGATGATTGTTGGATGCGAGGAAATAGTGAGCATTTATTAAATATTGCGTTTGAAATGAATGATACAAGAGCGTCTCACTTTTTAAATGCCAGATAAAATTTTACAACATAATTGCCTTACTACTAAGAGTAAAGTGTCGAAATTTTATACTTTGAAAAGGAAACATACAATACTAAAGGTTACAACAAGATTCCAAGTTTTATTTACAAAACTGGATCTTATATGTTTTTTTTTTTATATTCTGAAAAAAAAGGAAACTGTATCAAGCCCCAATATATTTTTCTATATTGTTGAAATCAAAATAATTGTGAAAAGAGGTACTATGCCAATTTTCCTAATTCGAAAAGATTGGTATCTAAAAGTACTTAGGTAACAGTGCTCTTCTGTATTTTAAAACTATTGAGAATCAGATCTCTAATCTTTTATTAATAAATCCAGAGTAATAAAGGAAAAGAAAAATGATGGAATTATACAATATTTTGAATTCCAAATTTTTTCTTTTTTTTTTTTCTAAAATCTGATAGTGGTTTACGAAATTCATGTAATAATGAAATAAAATAATTTTTATTATTTTAAAGAAAACTATTTTTGGCAGGACGTAACACGCAGATATTGCGTAAAATTTTAAGTCCCCTATGTAAAGGGGGATACCAAAAGCAGGACAAGCCTTGTAATTCGGACCTTTCGTAAAGAGTCACTTGAACGAAAGAAAGAAAGAAAGAAGGGGTGGCGAGGCCTCCTACTCCGTCGCCCCCGACCAGTGAGGTACAGCCTGCCCGGATCACCATCCAGGTGCCACTTACGTAGAAGTAAATCCACGTAGGAAGCGCCTGGGCGATTCCAGTTACCTCTTCTTGAAAAAGGAAATCAGAATAGAGGAAGTTGTGCGTTGCCTATATAAGGGCATTTCCACACTATCAAAAGCTATAGAACAAGAACGGTTGCATGACTGAACTACTAACAAGGGGAGCACCAGGAATGCGAGTCCTGGATTTGGCTGAACATGTAGGAGGCACTTCTTTATGATAAATAATGAGATACGTGTCTCAGGGTTTTTCTGAATGGGCGTTTTATTCGGAGATCCAAGCTATTTTATGTTTAAAATGAACGATTTTTGATGAAAATGGGGTCCCTTTCTATGTTATAGCTTTACGAATATTTCGGCTATGTAAATGGATTAAAGTTTATGAAAAGAGGCAGAATGAGCTTTAATGTAAGCTTTCTCTCGTTAAAGAATGTTGATTTCTCAAAAAGTTATAAGCTATCAAAAATAGAGTGAGAATATAGCTTAAAATACCACCCGTTAAATACTTGAAGAAAATAAGAAATTTTCAGTCATTTCCTTACTCTATTTTTGACAGCCTATAACTTTTTGAGAAATTGACATTCCTTAACGACACAAAGCTTAAATTGAAGCTTTTCCTGCCTCTTTTTATAAACTTTTAGTTCATTTACATAACCGAAATATTCAAAAATCGATCACTAAAGAAAGAGACCCCATTTTAATAAGAAATAGTTCATTTTAGACATAAAATAGCTTGGATCTCGGAATAAAAGACCCATTCACAAAAACCCTAAGACACGTGTCTAATTATTTGTCATAAAGAAGTGCCTCCTACAGTTTCAGCCAAATCCAGGATCTGCATTCCTGGTGCTCCCCTTGTAAGTGGAGTGTAGAATGGAGAAAAACCTCACTAGGAGTAAAAACCCATGTCACTTAAACAGTTGACTTACACGGCTTATATACTACATACTCTAGGCCTTCTAATGTATCCACACGGCTCCCAATAACCAAGCTTACGTTATTTCTATATTTGCCACTACGCGGCGCACCGTTTGTGACTGATCCTATGGATACATTGGAAGGCCGACAGTATACAACCTGTTCTGAAAATGTATGCGTCTGTAAACATAATCGTGTAGAGCGCAAAATTCTAAGACAAAAGATCCTTTACCATTTTTTCATATGACTAATACTTTTTTAGTAACTGATGTGTTTAAATTTTTTGTTTTTAATAGTAATTGTATATCTATAGATATCATCTTATAAACATAGGTATACATTTTCTATTAAAAACAAACAATTTAAACACATCAGTTACTAAAAAAGTACTAGTCATATGAAAAATAATTTGTTGATTCCTTTAATTAATTTTTAATAACAAAATTTATAATTTTTTATTAATATTAAAAATTGTTAATTTTTAAATTTATTTATTTATTTATATTTATTTATATCAAATTATATAAATTTTGAGCTGATAAATAAGGTTATCATTTGAAATAGAAGTAAAATATCTATATTTTATAATAAAACAAATAGCTATCACGGTTGTTTTGTTATTAAATACGTGTTTTTTTTTATATTTCATAACATCATTGGAGTTATGAGTTTTAAAAAAAAAATACGTTTTTGTTTTTGATGATAACTAAAAAACCGTGATAGATAGAAAATTAATTTTTTTTAGAAAATATAGGTATTTTAATTCTCTTTCGAATGCCACCCACCCCACTGAGATACATAGAGCCGTTCTCGAGAAATTACGATTTTTAAAAAATGTCAAAAAACTTTTAACCTCAAATATCTCTGAAATGTATGGATCAATCATTTTGCCCAAAGAACTCGACCGAGAACTATAAAAAATCTACCTCTAAAATGAATTTTGAAGCCATTAAGTCAATTTTACTCTTGTAATCGTTGGACATACAAAACTGATTCTTTCATTTTTCAATTTTTTACTCAAAATCTAGCCTACAGAATATATTTAAATTTTAACAGATTATAGCTATTTATATTCTGTATTATCATGATTTTTCTCAAAAAAATTGACCGTTAAGTTTCGGAGTTATAGGCTTCTAAAAAAAAAAAACACGTTTTTGTTAATAACAAAAGAACCGTGATAGCTAGAAACTTTTTTTTTTAGAAAATATAGGTATTTTAATTCTCTTTCGAACGCTACCCATCAGATTCAAATGACTCGATCCTATCATTAAAAAAAATCAAAAAACAGTTTTGAGAAAATCGAAAATTCGAAAAAAAACAAATACGCATCGCCCCAATCAAAAAACGGATTTTTGACCCGCCATCACGCAAAAAAAAAACAAAAAAAATGAGACTTGTCCGGTCAAAATCGACCGAGTAGGAGCTGAGATCCAGGCGTATACACACACACACACACACACACACACACACACACACACACACACACACACACACACACACACACATACATCCATACAGACATTTTTCAAAACCCATGTATTTTGATTCCTAACACCTCGGAACACAATTATAACATGTTTTTACAACAACTCAAAAATTTACTATCACAAAGCTTCCTCTAGGAGGAAGCAAATACTTCACGTAGAAATAAAGTGCTTTAGTAAGTACATCTTTTTTTTTATTGAATTCCAATGCACCCCCAGACAACCCTATAAGTGTAATTGAAGAGACCTGGGCAAGAAACGATCTGCTCACATTTTATGTTGGCCTCTGCCTAAGCAGTATAAACATCAAATTCAGGGGCCATCTTAAAATCTGAGTTGGCCATTTGTTGCCCTGAGCTCTTCAATTACTAATACAACGTTACGTTACGTTACGTTCACGTTACGTTTTTGTACATTTCTGTATATTTCTGTACAAAAGTCTAATAAGTTGACAAAATGTACAAAAATGTGCAGAAATGTACAGAATTGTACAGATATGTGCAGATATGTGCAGTTATTACTTCCGCCAGGATTTGCTTATAAAATCTAAACTAATGAAGGTATCTCGATGATGTATAGACGTGAATGTCAGAGAATGAAAATATTAACTAAATGAGATGTTGATCAACCCGATCGGATGATTAGTAACGGAGAAAAATGAGAAAAACCGAAAAATTCAGTGTTTTTTCAAAAATTCATATCTCTGCCATTTCTGAATTAGTAGCGCAGACCTTTTGCGAAATTACAGTAATTGATACGTACTTTATGTCTGCCAAAACCAGGCGCTGTCGAATTATTAGCCTTTGCGTAATCGCGATTTGAATTCTTCAACGCATTATTTTAATCAGCGTGCCTGTGGATGCTCCATGCGTGGTCCGATTTCAACTTTTTTTTTTCACTGAAAACGGCCGACCGCATGAAAGTGGCGAAGTGGTGGTGGCAAATAGCGGCTGAGAGCCCGATATATATATATATATATATATATATATATATATATATATATATATATATATATATATATATATATAAAAGTGATTCTGCCGTAACTTGCCCAAAACAGGCTTCGAAAAGCTTATTGCTTAAATCGCTTTATTTTAAGTGCGAGCATGTTTATTCACATTATAATAGCATACAAATCAACATTGTAAAGCGAAACCCGAATCAGTTACTTCTGCGACAAGTTGTATGTAGCTATAATGTAGAAAATCATTTTTTTCGTCTTATGGAACTAACCGTTACGGACAGTTCCGAAACTGACATTTTAGCAATTATTAGCTCGTACATCTTAACCAAATGATATAAAAAATATTCCTGAGTATAGGTTTTAAAGTACTTACCATTAAGGTAGTTAATCTAATATATTAAAAAGTGGGTTTCGAAAGTAACAAAATTCTAGCGTGTTCTTTAAAATCGAAATAATTTTTCTTTATTTTTTAAAATATAGGTTGCCGACCTATTTTTCAAGAAAAAAAATTATTGAAAATGGTTACTTTTACATTGAGAGTAAATGACGCCATATAACGCATAACATGAAGTAATAGTATTACTTGATAAAAAAGTGGGTTCTCAAAAAGAAAAACATAGCTTAAGAAAGATGAAATTCAGCTCTTTCTTTCAAGTTTATCAAATATGTGTCAAGCCGACCTTTTTAAAAAGACACTATGATTATAAACACAAATAGCAGACGACATGCATTAGAGTGAGAGAGACAGAACGATGCAGATGGCATGCGTATGGTATAGTTTGTGCTCTTGCTGAGCGCAAAAACTATAACGCGTTAGAGAACTACCTTAACATGAAAAGCATATTTATTTTTTTATATTTAAAAAATATTTGCATTAGAATAGCAGTTAAATATTGTTACGGAACTGACCTGTTTTGCTTTTTCTTAAACGTTGGAATGAAACATTAGCTCGCCACTCAAGAGCATTTGAATTGCATAACATATAGTTTAAGAATCCACGGGTAGGTGACGCCCTATAGTAAATTAGCGCGCTTTTGAACATCGATAGTGTATCATTCAAAATTTCTCGAAAATTGATGGACAAAAAGTAAGCCTCTCGTTTTAATTATAAATAGCATTCTTTGATTGTAAAATAGTAATAAATGTGTTGTGTTAGCTCTATAGTTTATGATGTACATACATGAATACTTTTGATGAACCTTACTTTTGTGTATAGTGCCGTTTTATACCCAAATTTGAATTTCGGACATACTACGGAATTGACATTTCAGGCCTATTTTGTGGATTCGTTTTAAATTAAAGCAAGTATATCAATTTATGACTATGACCAATTATATTTAGTGATGTTATACACCATAAAGAACTATGAGAAATTTTGTTTCCCAATACATAAAGGCTTCAGAAGCCTGGACACAGAATGGACAAGTTACGGCGGAATCACACCTTTGTCAGACGGCAGACCTACGCACATTTACCTATATACGAGATATTACAAGATGTTATCGAGAGAATTGATTTTTATATTTCTTGTTTGTTTATTTCATGTTTATATACACAGAGGTACAAAATAATATAAAAGATAAAGAGATATTAAGTGTTATATAATAGTACATTAGATATTATACATTAGATACATTAGATATTAAGTGTTATATAATAGTACATAGCTATGATAAATTTATTTAGTATCTCGATCATGCTGTCGACTTCTCGGCGCTCCTTCGCCCGCTGGCTCGCGCGGCGCCGGGGAGTCCCTGTCTGACTTTTCTCTCTCTTTCTCTCCTTGCTGGCTGCTGACTCGCGTCTCGTTTTGCTGCCGCTGCCGCATCTTGTTAACAGCGAGCTCCGTGTATCCCGGAATCGATTACTGTGCCAGAGCAATGGTTTTGACAAAGAGAGTCCGTTAATTATACCATACGAGGATTTTGCCTATGCTGGCATTTTCCTCGTCACAAAATGTAATTGATTTTAGAAAAGTCAAACTTATAAAAAACACTTTATTTTAATAATTTTATATGTTATTACTGATTTTACATTGTATACAAAAAAGCAGTTCGATCAACAGTGTTTTCAAAAGTATGTGTTCCCTTGGTGTAAATCACTTTTTCATGAGGGATCATCTGGAACAAAAATAAAACTAAAGAGATTTAGATTTAGTAATAGTATAATTATCTTCGGAAGTTAACTAATTGCAATGAAAGGGGTCGATGTTTATAAAAAAAAAAAAAAAAATAGAAAACATGTTTTATAGTTAGAAGGTTTTTGTAGTCTAAAAATGTAGTAAAAATTAAAATATCGATTTTAATTTACTACGAGAGTTAGAATTGTTTAAGGATAGGTCCAAAAGTTGTCTAGAACGTACGAAGTATAATCCTGTCTCTTGAAACATCTGATTTTCTTGCCATTTAGCATCTCTGCGCTTTATTATGGCTTTGTTAGAATTTCTAGGGCTACCATTCAAGAAATCTTGCTCTCTAAAATTGAATTAGTGAAAAAATCACTAAACATTAGTAAAATCGCTGCACCGTAGAAAATTAGTACACTAATTCTACGGTGGTGTATTTTCACTAATGTTTAGTGGTTTATTCACTAATTCAACTTTAAAGAGTGGCTTTTATCGCCAACTACTCTTAAGCAACCACGTTTGTTTATTCTTTTCTAGTCTGGGGCCGATCCACCGTTGCTGTGATGGCTTGGCGGGAAAGGCGACGCTCGGTCTCGAAAATGCTATGGCGGAGCCGCACTGATTGTCACTCCTCCAATTTTTTGGAATCGAGTGAACTGGCTCCGCGACGATGGAGAAGCACTCCGTATTCTCCCTCACCGGAAAACTACTCACTAAGAGTATATCTTTTACGTGATTTTCTGGCATCTTCTGGAGAAGGAACACCAGCGAATATAGGTGAGTGGTGTATTTAACACCTGGACTGGCACCGAAGCCGACTGGGGCTTTGGGAGTGTACTCAAACACTTCCTTATCCCAGTCCGATGACACTTCGTACCAGGCAGCAATGATTCTTTGCTTGCATCTATTGCTGCCTTAATCCACCTTTCAGCTGAGCTTTTACTTTCATATGCGCTTATGAATTTTCCTCGCTTGCATGATTCAGCCAGCAGCTTATCCGGCGTCATAACATGTTTAGACAGTGTATGACCGTCTTTCTCGTGGTTTTTGAGATCGAGCTCGCTATCCAACAATTTTAATTTGGCCATTGATTACAGAATTGGTTTTATGAGCAAGAAACATGAATGAAAATCAAACACGAGAAGCCGAATTGCAACAGTACACTCAGCCTAGCACAAATTATCAGTTAAAAGCATCTTGGATTTGAATTGAGTTTTCAAAAATTAATGTGAAATATGTAGCATTATAACAACGGCGCACACAGGAAAACTACACAGCAATGGAAATCAAAAGCTGTCAGATACAAACACAACAGCTGTACTTGGTAAGTTAAATGCAAAATGCACGTATAAAATGCATAAATACTAAATGCAAAATATTTAGAAACATTAATGTAATATAACCTTCATACACTGCTTTTGTATTTCATCGATGAACCTTAATTGACAATTGTATCATTCGACAAATAATATATTTGTCAATCAATATCTCAGAATAAGGGTAAAAGTTTAGAGTTAGCAAAAGCAATATTAAATATTCCTGAACATTTGGAAACTGGTGCAAATCTCAGGATAATAAGAAAAAAAACCGACTGTGATATTAAATAATGAAGAATTGTATAACAAGTTAAGTCAATTATTTCAAAGATATGCAAGTAATGCTAGAAAGTTTTCTGTCGCAGCTTCTAGTCAAGCAAATGAGAGCGTAAACAATGTAATTGCTCATAAAGCACCAAAGAGTATATGCTATAGTAGAAGCGCATCTAGTGATTTTCGTGAAGCTAGTGCAGTGTGTCGTGCTAATGACGGCGAAAGTAGTTTGATAGATATTAAAAAAATTTATGTTTATCTCCTGGTACACACACACTGTTAATTACGCTAACAAATATGACGTAAAAAGAAAAGAGAGGAAGCTTAACGCTCTCACTATAGTACGAAAGAAACGTAGACTAGAATTGAAAAATGATAGAGAGCGGTTAAGAAGAAAAAATGAAACCGTTGAAGGAGTTACCTATAAATCAAATTTTTGAATTGGAGCAGAAAATATAAATCAAAATAAAATTAAAATTGAAAATATGATAACCTCTGAATCAGCCAAATCTATTGTTTACTTTGATTTAGAGACTTTTGGGTTTACAGTGATAGTGAGAGAATAAAATATAATTTAAAAAAGTTAACTTCATTAAAAGACGTTATAAGTTTAGATTTACTAAAAAAAGTTGCTAAAGGAAATGTAACATGTGATATATTGATAAATGTTTATAAAACAGATGGAGAAGAAGCTATATTAAAAATTTTTAAAGAAAAACTACCAAATGGAAAACCAAAGATAACTAGTAATAAGAAAGCACTTGATAAAATTATTGATAATTTAAAAAAGAATTTGCAACAAATTTCGCATAAAGGCGTTAATTGTTATCAAGATTAATTACATAGTTTGAAGTATTTCAATTTTTCTTAAGATTTCTAATATATTATTATTTATAAAAAAATTATTATTTGAACGTATTTGAATTCGTAATTAATAAGTGAAAACATAAAAAAGTATATTTATTTAGAAGGATTGTTCATGAAATAACAGTTCATTTGTTAATGTATTTAACAATTTAGAATTTAAGCAAAAAAAAGGTACATTTATTTATAAAATACTGTTTACTAAAGAATAGTAATACCCCTGTTAATTTATTGACTTATATTTTCATTTTAATATGTTTGATAAGGCTTTAAAAAAGTCATTATGAAAAAGTCATATTTTATACCATATCCAAACAATACTATTAAAAATACAGAATGAATTATTAAAAAACTTATGTCAAAACTAAACGTTTACGCAGCAATCATTCTAATTGCTTGCTATCTTTACCTGTCCGATGCGATGTTGCCAAGCGTCTACTTCTCGCCCCTCCCTGGTCTCCAATGGCGTCGATATAGTAAACAACTAGCAAAAAACTCCTAAATGGCTCCGCTGAGTATTTTGTTTTTTTTAATACACGTTTTTTTAATACACATTATTTTAATAAAATAATCTAATAGAAATTTAGAAATAGCACGAACAATAAAACGAAATCATGTTAATAGTTACTTTTATTCAATGATATAGACTTGTAATCAATAACAAAGACAAATTTAAATCTTAATTTGATTTTGCACGAATTTTGGAACAACACCAAATGAACCGTGAACTTGCTTCAATTCGGAGAAATAACTTTAAATCGAGGTTTATTAAATTAATTAAATACTTTATAAATTTTAACAAATAGATAGACTTTTGACCGTGACTCTATACAATTCAATTAACTCGAATTTTAATCGTAATGGCGACTGACTCAGAGACGTGGTCAGAGCTCGTGCACTAGTGCAACTGACTACAGAGCTTTTCATGTGCTCGGTAGCGCGACTGACTCGATGCCGGCGGTGTGGCCCAATTTATATTCTGGATTTTGGGTGGAGCTTCAGGTTGGTAGTGGGAGGCAGTATGGTATAGAGACTGCAGGACGCCGAGTTGCCTCAGAGGCCTCCCTCACTCTGAAGTAGAGAGAGCGGCGGTGGAGGGACCTCACACCTGGAAATAGGGTCGAGAGCGATGAGCAGCGGGTGACTGGCCGCCTCCCTCCAGGGAGGAGTGGGACGCCGATAGTCCGTGATTGGTTGTTGACGATGACTCGGGCCGTTGGGCTTACGCCATTGCCCAATGATTCTCGGAAGTGTTTACGCTACTCGCTAATGGATTCTCGGAAGTGTTTATGCTCCTCGCTAATGGATTCTCGGAAGTGTTTACACTCCTCGGAATGCTGACTCTCTGTTTTAACCTTGTATTGTTTTCCTTCTTAAGTGCTTTTTGACCGTTGGAATTTAGCTTCTTGGTATTGTTGACTTCGATTACCTCCCCTCTTTGTTCTTGAATGCCTTGACCGTTGCTACTTGTCCTTGAGGATTTCCTAGAATCTCAGAGCAGTAAATAATTCTTGGAAGAGCTTTTCACCCTGAGCGAGATCCCTTATTCAATTGTTAATTCAATTATTAATTATTATTATCACGTTTATTTTTACTATCAATTATTAATTGCCGATCACCTGGTTATTATTTATGTAGTTACGAATGCAATTATTAACTATCGTCAGGACAGTTTATTTCTATTCGGGTTATCGTAAATTCGTTAATTGTATATTTACTATTTATTTATGGAACAGGTTAAAATTATTTATCTGATTAATTAAACAAATTCATTATTTTATTGTTAAAATCTTTATCGGGATTATTATTTTATAGTAATACGTTTCAATGCGGTTGTTTTCTATTTTGGGTATTTTTATATGAAGCATACATCGTTGTATAATTTGCAGTAATGAAATGACGATTATGCCCTGTCTTCAAACCATTGTAACTTTTTATCGATTACGTAATCAATACTTTGATAATTTTTTTATTGAAAAGCATCAGCTTTACGAAAAAAAAGTTATAGAACAAAAAGTGCTCGGAATCATCTAAAGAATATTTATAAATTTTTCCAGAAGTTTTGGAGTGAATTTCAAATTTTTTAAAATGGCCTATTTTTGAAAAATTCTAAAATGGCTCAAAAATTTTTGAAAAAATTCACACATGTTTTTTGGATGATTCTAAACATATTTTGTTCCATAAATTTTTTTCGTAAGGTTCAAAGCTGTCAAGAAATAAAATCATGAAGTTTAAGGTCATGCTGTTTCACAAAAACCGCCATTTTGGAAATACTAAGGGGGAAAAGAAAGTTCTCAGCCAGGGTTTCGAAAACCTCAGACATCGAGGGCGCGATTTCTGGCAATAATTTGCTTATTTGAATGCAGCAACGTTAGTAAAAGTTGATTTAAAAAAAGAATTTAAAAAATGGATTTGTTTTTTCTAACAGTACAGTGGGCTCGTAGTTTCATGTCCAAATTTAGCGTTTTGCGCATTAATGGGTTAATAAATGTACGTATCAAATACTAGATTTCGTTTGATAACACCAGAATAAAAATGATTGAAGCGATTATAGAAGTAGGGAATTAGATCTTGGGATTTACAGCTAGAAATTTTTTAGAAAAATAATTTCTTCTTTATCGGGGCGCAGAGTTGGTGGCTTCTTTGTGGCAAATCGGTGCTGGTGTTCAAGTCGGGCGTGGCACAGGCAGCGCTTCGTCGTCGGGCAGAGTCTTGGATCTGTCGAGCAGCGTTTCGCCCTCGCAGAGTTTCGGAAAAATACGCCTCTCGCAGGCCCACTTGCTGGCCGTATTTGTAGTGCGAAACTCCTTTTTTTAGTGGAAAACTTTTTTTCCCCCTTGTGGGAAAGTCCTGGAGGTTGACTCTCAACTCCCGTTTCCATACGTTTTCTCATATTCGCTTAATGGAGGAAAACACTTATCTCTTAAATTCAGATGTCAGAGCCTTCTCGCTAACCCATTTTCCGTCCTGGCGCCATGTGATATTTCGGTTTGCAATCGTGCTCTAAAATAGAACTTTACGCACGTTGTGTCGAAAAATAGTGTTCTATACAGGTGGTAAAAATGATTCTTGCACAATCAGTATGAGTTTCTCACTAGTATCGAAAAATACTATTCTTGCTAATATCGTATATTACAATTAATCATTACACTATAAAGAGGATCAAGACGTTTATGGAAATATCGGGTTATTTGGATGATTATCTCTACAATAGATGATACAAACTACGTTCTGTATATAAAACAGTTTATTCTTATCTATGGGTTCACATCTATCTTAAACTCGCTTCTTTTCTATATTTTAAAGATACAAAAGGAACTTAATATCAGTCATTGTATCTTGCACGTGTCAATACGCAATTGCTTTTTTTAATCAATCGATACATATAATTGAGTAATAATAAATTATAATCAAATTTAATACAGTTACTTAATTTTAAAAAATATCATAAATAAATAACAACAATTTTTTCCGTCAGAAATAAAGGAAATATGAAAAGGCTGCGTATATAAATCCCTACCATACCGACATAGTCATTTAATTTTTATTTACTACTATAACTATAATCCTACGAACTTTTTTTTTTTAATGAATGCGATTTTCTGTCTTTCACAATCCATGCAAAAAATATGTGGTTAAAAAATATTTTAATTTTCAGCTTAAAAATTTTCTTATTTATTATTCAGCATTACGTATATTTAAATTTAAATATACAATAATCTATACAATAATGAAATGAGTTACCTTTTTAATCAAGATGTAGTTTTTGCATGGATTGTGAAAGACAGAAAATCGCATTTATTTTAAAAAAAAAGTTCGCAGGATTATAGTAAATAAAAATTAAATGACGATGTCGGTATGGTAGGAATTTATATGCACATCCTTCTCATATTTCCTTTATTTCTGACGAAAAAAATTATTGTTATTTATTTATGACATTTTTAAATTATGTAACTATATTAAATTTGATTATAATGTTATTATTACTCAATTATGTACTGATTAATAAAATAAAGCAATTGAATAATACTTACATCGTAGTGTAGCTTATGTATCAGTTTCGAAAAGACCAACTGTAAGTCTTTTATAGGTGAGTGGTTAGAGCGTCCGACTGCCGTGCCAAGAGGGTCCCGTGTTTGATTCCCATCATATGCAAAAATTTTTTAATTTCTAAATTTAATTTTTTGTTGTAAATATGTGATACTTAGATTATAAAATGTGTATATTGGTTAAATAAAAATAATAACATTTAAATAATAATATCCAATATATATCCATAGAACAAAGAAACTGATCAAAAACGGTGAATTAATAGTATATTACGCACCATGGGAGGAAAATTGGCAATTTACACAATGAAAAGAAAATATAGTTACTGTTACAATCCTGTATAGTGCAAAATCGTCACAACTATATTTTATAGTAAAAGTTACTATATTATAGTTGTATTTACAATAATTATAGTTAAAATTACTAAAATATAATATCCAACTAATACAGGGTAGTATATTTTACTGAAAAAAATAGAAACCGTAACTATATTTTGACAACTATACGATATAATAGTAACGACTATACATATTTTTCTCAGTGCACGACCTGTGGGCTGACCAATTTTCCTCCCGTGGTGCGTATACTATTTTTCACCATACCTGGCCCAAAATACCACATTCGCGTTTTTCAGCCGGGAGCAAAAGTGGCAGTTTCGGTCAGGGTATATGATGAAATAGTAAATTACGCCCCTTGGGAGCAAAAGTAAAGAATGTCCCAGATCGCATGTAAATTGACAAACATGCGATCTGAGGCATTCTTTATTTGCTCCCGTGGTGCGTATACGATTTTTTTGCCTGGCGAGGCCGAAAATACAACCTTCGCGATCGGGCGCCGGGAGCAAAAGTGGCACTTTCGGCCCGCTAGGCAAAAAAAATATATTTCATAAAAATTATTATTTCAGAAACTAAAATTTGCTTTGAAAAAAGTACTATATTTAAAATAGTAAAAATTCCACAAATCGAGTTTGACCCAGTACTCCTATTGAAAATAATAAATGTTCTTATTTAAATATTTTATTAGAAATGCAAAATCCATACAGGTCACTCGAAATATTGTACTCCCAATGATTTACACACTCAATGCCTTTTAATGACTGCGCGGAGAAAAATTTTTGTGTATAATTTATTTACCCAAAAATTTTTCTCCGCGCAGTCATTAAAAGGCGTTGGGTGTGTCCCTTATAAAAATATCCTATAGAAAATCCTGAAGGAAATGCTATAGAAAATCCTGTAGGCATTCCGTAGAAATCCTATAGGAATCCTATAGGATACTCTATAGGCAATCCTATATGAAATTCTGTATAGGAAGTTCTATAGGAAATCCTATGTGAATTTCGCGCTTTTCCTGTAGGAAATCCTATAGGAAATCCTATAGGAAATTCTGTAGGTAATTCTGTAGGAAAAACTGCGGACAATTTTACATGGAAAATCCTGCAGGGAATTCTGGAGTATTTTCGTGAAAACAGTTTAAGAGGTTTAGCATCTTATTTAGCGCTGTAACATCGCACAGCAAAATCAGTGGCAAACAGTCCTAGGTAAGGAGTTGCACCTAGGGACTGCCGTGCACGACTGCCGGCGCTTACCGATTAAGCCCAATGAGCTCAGATATCAAAATCAAGGTAATCCTTGTCACATTGACTCTCCGTAAAGTCGTTCAAACGGTTGAATCTCATGGCTTTACATACCCTCGCGGTTCCAATGTGTTTATGAGAGTCCCGACTGCTGCGCTGCGCTGCGGCATGCGGTAGAAGCTTGCTTCTCCAGAGCCTCGTTTATGTATGTTCGCTGCTATGCCGCTATGGGGCGCAGCAGTCGGGACTCTCATAAACACATTGGAACCGCGAGGGTATGTAAAGCCATGAGATTCAACCGTTTGAACGACTTTACGGAGAGTCAATGTGACAAGGATTACCTTGATTTTGATATCTGAGCTCATTGGGCTTAATCGGTAAGCGCCGGCAGTCGTGCACGGCAGTCCCTAGGTGCAACTCCTTACTTAGGACTGTTTGCCACTGATTTTGCTGTGCGATGTTACACCGCTAAATAAGATGCTAAACCTCTATAAACTGTTTTCACGAAAATACTCCAGAATTCCCTGCAGAATTTTCCATGTAAAATTGTCTGCAGTTTTTCCTACAGAATTACCTACAGAATTTCCTATAGGATTTCCTATAGGATTTCCTACAGGAAAAGCGCGAAATTCACATAGGATTTCCTATAGAACTTCCTATATAGAATTTCATATAGGACTGCCTATAGAGTATCCTATAGGATTCCTATAGGATTTCTACGGAATGCCTACAGGATTTTCTATAGCATTTCCTACAGGATTTTCTATAGGATATTTTTATAAGGGGTAATTCATTAGGAGTACAATATTTCGATTGTCTGTATGGATTTTGCATTTCTTTATATGATTTAATAACGGAAAAATTTAATTTTCTTTTACTTTAGGGCTATTTACTGTGCCAGAAGATATATGGTAATGATCGAGAACGTCGTACCCCGTGTTAGACATCTAAACACTGCAACTGTAGTTCAATAAATTTTTTACAATTAGTATACAGTATTACTAACTATAGGTTGACTATTGTTTAAGTCATTTTGTATTTTTGTATAAAAACCGCTGCGAATTCATTGGCCCGTGGCTTCCTCAAACTTAATTTGCTTATTCCTTTAATTAATTTTTAATAACAAAATTTATAATTTATGCAACAATTTATGACATAATTATAATTAAATTCATTTATGAAGATTAAAAAGTATTAATTTTAAAATTATGTATAAAATATGAATAAAATAATATGTATGATTTTTTTTTTTAATTATGTGCGAAAAATAAATAAAATAATTGATTGTAATATTATCGTCAAAACCTTTTAAAATTTCTAAATAACCTTTACTTCAAATTATATTTTTTTTGTGAAATTTCACACATAGGTTACTTGTCTCTAGTAGTATGTCTGTCCGTGTTTGGGTGCTCTTTCTGGAATTTCCGATGTAAGAAAAAGGTTCTAAGCTTAACAATAATAAATGGCTATTACAAAACAAAAGCAGGCACACAACACTCGCGTATAGTGCATAGCGCATGTCATTTCAATTTTCTAGTGTACATAAATGCATTCCCGAATAATTACGATTTTAAAAGAGGACTAAAATAGTTTTAACCTCAAATATCTCTGAAATTCATAAACGAATTCTTTTACCGTAAAAGCTCTTCTAATAAATAATATATAAATTCACCATCTCCATCAAATCTAATCTCCATCAACTTTCAAAGTAATTAAATTTTACTCTAGTTATTGTGCGACATAGAAAGTTATTTCCAGAAATACCAAAATTTTAAATATCAAATATCTCAAAAACTAACCATATAATCTGGATGATTTTAAATACGTATTATTGCCTACATCACATACAAAATAGTCTATAAATTTCAAACTGATGCATGAAGTCGTCATTGAGAAATTACGATTTTGAAAAAAACGTAAAAAAATTTTCACCTTAAATATCTCTAAAAATTATGAGACAATTCTTACCTAAAGGACTTATACAATTAATATATAAATAAACTCTACATCTCCACAAAATTTCAACATGATTAAACCTATTTTTTCTTCTCTAGTTATCATGCGACAAAGAAAATGACTTTGTAAAATACGAAAATTTTAAATATCAAATATCTCAAAAGGTAATCTAACGATCTTGATGAAAATTCGCACATATGTTATATATATCACACACAAAATTGTCTATAAATTTGAAGCAGATACGTCGAGCCTTTTTCGAGAAATTACGATTTGAAAAATGGTTCAAAAAAATTTTGACCTCAAATATCTCTGAAATTTATTGACCAATGATATGAGCCGAGAGCTATCAAAAATCTACCTCCACAAGGAATTTCAAAGCGATTAAGTCAATTTTACTCCCGTAATCGTGCTTCATACACAACGCATTTTTTCATTTTTCAATTTTTTTCTCAAAAACTAGTCGACAGAATGGATTCAAATTTTTGCAGATTATAGCTATTTATATTCTGCATTATCATGATTTTTTTCAAAAAAATTTACCGTTATTTTTGGAGTTATAAGCTTTAAAAAAAAAACACGTTTTTGTTAATAACAAAAGAACCGCAATAGCTAATGTAATTATTTTTTATTAAATATAAGTTTTTTTATGCTCTTTCGAATGCTATCTGTCTGATTCAAATATCTCAATGTTATCATTAAAAAAAACGCAAAAATAAATTTTGCGAAAATCGAAAATTCGAAATAAAACAAAAACGCATCGTCGAATCAAAAAGAGGATTTCCTTCTCCCATAACACAAAGAAAAATGAGACCTATCCGGTTTAAATCGATCGAATAGATCCTGAGATAAAACGGTAGACACACACACACACACACACACACACACACACACACACACACACACACACACACACACACACACACACACACACACACACACACACACACACACACACACACACACACACACACACACACACACACAGACACACACAGACACACACACGCACGCACGCACGCACACATACACACATACAGACACATACACGGACGCACGCACGCACGCACATACAGACATTTTCTAAAATCATGTGATTCGATATTTTATCACCTCTATTCGTGTTTCTAGAGCGATTTAACGAAACTTAAAATTTTACTATTACAAAGCTTCCTTTAGGAGGCGGGAAAAATTGTAATGCTAATATTATGGGAAATTAACAGTAATTATTTTGTTTTTGTCAGATTACGTTACTACTCATCAATTAAGTACAAGACTACAATTTGCATAAAAATTGTTTTTCCTCATTTAACACATCTCAAATACCCACTAATGCGTTCACACTGTCACTCAGAAAGTCATGAATCTTAAGAGTTTTTCCTAGATGAACGTAATATACGACTAAAACCGAAATACTTATAGAAATCCCGTAACATCGACATATCTAAGGGCAATTTGTCTACTTTCCTTCATTAGGGAAACGCAGGCGTTGGCACGAACTAATACTTACCTGCCCGTAACATCGACATACCTAAGGGCAATTTGTCTACTTTCCTTCATTAGGGAAACGCAGGCGTTGGCACGAACTAATACTTACCTATCCGTAACATCGACATACCTAAGGGCAATTTGACTACTTTCCTTCATTAGGGAAACCCAGGCGTTGGTGCCAACTAATACTTACCTGCGTATCTAAGGTTGTCCTTTCTCTTGGCCCACGTAGATCGAGGCGTCCTATATATAGTGCCGGAGGAGCCCAGATGAGTTCAGTCAAAGGACATACGTTTTAGCCGACAGTTGCTCTTCCACGGTTGCAGGAAAAAAGATGAAGAGTTTGACTAGGGAATTGTGTAGAGCGACACTAGAGGGCGACTACGACTTGGCGGAGTGTATTATCTATAGAGGGGCGGACGTGAAGAAGCCATTTAATCTACAATCTTGTCTTCGGAGCGCTACCGCGCTCCTTGATTTGGACCCTATTATCTTCAACATATTCTACCCATATTAATATTTCTTGATTTATTTTGTACGTTTATGCAAAATATATATATAAGAAAACTTCCCACAATTTCCAAGTTCAAATAAGGATATTTTAAAATACAAATATCTCGTGAAAACAAGTAATTTCTGTTTTCTTCCCTGAAAAGTTAATTAAAAATAATATATTTTAATATCTCACCTACTTCCACAATAGGTTAGTCTATTATATATATTATTGTACGTTCTTCTGTACAATTTTAGTACTTCATTTAATATATATATATATATATAATATTATGTTAGTCACCTAGTAGATTTATGTTGATTTAGATAATTTATTCTAAAGCATGTGTTACATCTTGCCTTTTTTTTGCTATGGTTTCAAATATAAAGAAAAAAAAATAATAAAAAAAAAATAAAGAAATATATACATAGAAAACCTAAGACAAAAATTTACATATTGAGAGCGTGGCGTCCTTTTTAGGAGAAAGCGACGCTCAACATAGCAGAAAAGGTTAGCGTCCTTTTCAGGGAAGCGTACCCCAGGTATAATTCTAAGAAGCGTACCGTCCTTTTCAGGGAAGCGTACCCCAGGTATAATTCTAAGAAGCGTGGCGTCCTTTTCAGAGAAGCGTGAGTAGCCATCTAAACTTTCACCAGGGAAAACTTCACTTAAGGGCGAATGTCCATCTTTATACTACCCATCTCGCAAAAATTTGGAAATTTTTCATTGTAAGAATACTAAGAAAGTTCATTTAATAATGTTATTACTTTTATTTTAAAAACTAAATTAAGACGCTATGTAAATCTAATATTTTTAGGAATTGTAGTTATCGTTTTTCTCGCAAATCTTTGTTTAATTTAGGTTTTTCTGCTTTTAACTTTATAAGAAACGTTTTGCTGATGTTTAACTGAATTTTTTATGTATGCGGTTCTATTAATTACATTATATTTAATTTATTGTTATAATAATTATGATGATAAATGAAACATCGTTTATGCATAATTTAAAAGCTTGTAAATTAAATATTCTGAGGGATATTTGCAATCGATTTATAGGCAAGTATAAAATATGTTGAATCTTTCCTCTTTTTATGTCCATTATTTATGCTTGAGTTCTAATTGTGCTCTCGATAAGAGTAGACGTGTTTACATCGAGCTCCAGCCAAGTATGTAAATACTAGTTCAAGTGTGTTACTGTGTATAAGTGCGAACGTTAAAATCACTGATTTTCTCAATTTTGAATATAAATAGACATAAACTGCTAACCAAAATTCAAAATTTTATCTTTTTAATAAAAGTCAATCGGCTAACATGGCCGCTACTGAAAAAGTCACTTTGGCTTCGCCGATAAATACCGATAATAACGAAAAGTGGAACTCAGTTTATAAAAAACGACAAAGAAACAGCCCAGATGAAATAAAAGCTAATTTTAAAAAACGTCAAACGCAAATCAGAGACTACTGGCTAAGTAATCCAGTGGTGACTCAAAACAATTATGAAAAACTAGAACTCGCAGAGGATGTAGTTCCTGCAGGAGAAAATAGTGAGAATTCTAGTAAAGCGAGTGCTCAAAAATCACCACCAATCTTCGTAAGCGGAGAGGAGAATATAGCACCTTTGAAAACCCTTCTCGATAAAATAGCTGAGAATAACTACACTTTGAAAATACTTTCTAATAACGAGGTGAAAATTCTACCAAACTCCTCAGAAAAATATCTTCCAATAGTAGAAGAGCTCAAGAAAAAAACTGAATTTTACACATACCAGAGGAAGCAAGACAAAAGTTATAAAACTGTTTTAAGACACATACACCCGTCAGCTGATACTGGAGAAATACAACAGGCAATAGAGGAACACGACCATAAAGTATTAGTAAGAGTAACAAATATACGAGATCGATACACGCAAAAACCGTTACCCTTGTTCTTTGTAGAAATTCAACCCAATGATAACAATAAGGAAATATACAATATAGATAGATTATTGAATACAATCGTTAAATTTGAACCACCATATAAAAAAAGAGATATACCTCAGTGTATTAAATGTCAAGGATTTGGTCACACCAAAAACTACTGCTACAGGAGTGCGGTATGCGTTAAATGTGCTGAAAAACATTTAACAAAAGACTGCTCGATAAAAGAAAAAATACAAGACGTTAAATGTGCAAACTGTGACGGTAATCATCCTGCTAGTTATAAAGGATGCATTGTTCGTTAACTGCAACAAAAATTATTTCCTAAACTCAGAGAAAAAACCGTAGTGCAAAACTCACAAAGTTATCCTCCAAATTTAAATAATTTTATTAAATCTAATATATCTTTCGCTCAAGCCACAAGCAGTCAACCAAAAAACATCATAACAGAATCTATACAAACAGAGACAGAATCCCAAATAATAACAAAAATAGCAGAAAAATCAAACACAAATAAACTCGAAGAAATGATGCTTCAAATGATGACAAGAATAGATACAATGTTAAACCTTCTTACAAGTTTGATAAATAAAATTCAATAATGAAATAAAAATAGCAGTCTGGAATGCGAACGGTTTAGCACAAAGAAGTCTTGAATTAAAGAAGTTTCTAATCGAACATAATATTGACGTAATGTTAATATCAGAAACTCATTTTACATATAAAAACTACTTGAAAATTCCAAACTATTTCATATATGATACAAAATGTCCTACTGGGAAAGCGCGCGGCGGAACTGCAATTATCATTAAATCTAATATTAAGCATTATGAAAATGTAAAACACATGGATGATTATCTGCAAGCAACCAGCGTAACTCTGGAAGATGTAAAAGGATCAATCACTCTATCAGCAATATATTGCCCACCTAAGCACATTATCAAAACAGAGATGTGCAAAATTCTTCGTAAGTCTTGGACACCGTTTCATTGCTGCCGGAGATTACAATGCTAAGCACCCATGGTGGGGGTCTAGATCTTCGGCTGGAACTCCACGAGGTAGACAGCTTTATGCAACTATGCAGTCACAGAATTTATTCCCGATTTCAACCGGAGAACCCACCTACTGGCCTACTGATAAAAATAAGACGCCGGACCTCCTTGATTTTGCCGTAGTAAAAGGTATCAACCCCGACTGTCTCACAGCTACATCCTGCTTAGATCTTTCGTCAGACCACTCACTGATCATTATTTCTTTTAAACAACAACAACTTAAAATGAACCAAAAAACACCACATTTGTACAATAAAAATACTAACTGGGGAAAATACAAAGAATATCTAAATAATAATCTAAACTGCAACATCTCACTTAAATCTATAGATGAACTCGAAAATGCAATAGAAGAATTCAACATACAAATACACAACGCCGCTAAAGAAGCTATCACATTATTTGAACATCCGGAAAAACAACAGCACATTGCTAAACACATACTTGAAAAAATACGTGAAAAGAGACAGTAAAGAAAAACTTGGCAAATTTATAGATCCAAACATATAAAAACTAAATTAAATAAATCAATTAAAGAATTAAAAACCTTGCTTATAGAAGAAAAAAATGTCGGCATCCAAAATTACTTACAAAACTTAACTGCAAATGAAGCAACTGAATATTCCCTCTGGAAAGCCACTAAAAAACTTAAACGTCCACTGCAACATATACCACCAATCAGGAAATCTAATGGAGATTGGGCCAGAAGCGAAACAGAAAAAGCTGATACGTTTGCAAACTATCTCAGTGAAGTTTTCAAGCCAATAAATCGAGAAATTACCGAACCACAAGAAGAAGAATTGTTTAAACAAGAAGATCACCATGCCCAAGTTAGTCCTTCAATAAACATCAAAATTAAAGAAGTGCAAAAGATAATCAAAGCCCTTAAGAACAAAAAATCATCACCTGGATACGACGGAATAAATGGCAAAATAATCAAGGAGTTACCACAGAAAGCGATCCGATTTCTTACTATTATATTAAATGCAGTCTTTCGTTTGTGTTATTTTCCAAGCCAATGGAAAGTTGCACAAATAATATTAATAGAAAAATTAGGCAAATGTCCAGACCTCGTTACGTCATATAGACCTATCAGTTTACTGCCAGCTATTTCAAAAATCTGCGAAAAACTTATTCTCAACAGACTCAATCCAATTATTCATTCCAAGAAGTTGATTCCTGATCACCAATTTGGCTTCCGCAACTGTCATGCTACAATTGAACAAGTTAACCGATTAACTGTAAAAATACAAGAGACCTTCGAAAATAAACAGTACTGCTCTGGAGCTTTTCTAGACGTTGCCCAAGCCTTTGACAAAGTATGGCACAAGGGATTACTCTATAAACTAAAGAAGTACTTTCCAAAAAATTTATATAAACTATTAAAATCATATTTAACAGACAGAACATTTCAAGTAAAAATTAACCAAACCGTAACAAAACTGTTCCCTATAAACGCCGGAGTACCTCAAGGAAGCGTGCTAGGCCCTACTTTGTATCTGCTGTATACTTCTGATCTACCTACAATGCAAGAAATCACTACAGCAACATATGCAGATGATACAGCAATTCTCACAAGTCATTCAAGTCCTGAAATAGCATCCGAAAAACTACAAAAATATTTAGATCTGATCAATATATGGTTTAAACAATGGAGAATTAAAGTCAATGAAACAAAATCAACTCATGTTACATTCACACTTTGTAAAAAGACTTGCCCCCCACTCCTGCTAAATGATAAACCCATACCGCAAAGTGACAACGTTAAATATTTGGGAATACATCTGGATCGTCGCCTCACTTGGAGAAAACATATATGGACAAAACGAAAACAACTAAATCTCAAACTAAGAAAAATGTACTGGATACTAGGAAATAAATCTGAGTTAAAACTTGAAAATAAAATACTTATATACAAAACTATTCTTAAACCAGTGTGGACTTACGGAATTCAACTCTGGGGATCTGCAGCAACTTCTAATATTGAAATACTCGAAAGATTTCAATCCAAAATACTTAGAAACATAGTGCATGCTCCTTGGTTTGTCACAAATGAAATCATTAGGAATGACTTGAACATACGAACAGTCAAACAAGAAATAGAAGCACACTATAGTAGGTACAAGGAGAGACTAACAGAACATCCGAACCATCTGGCAGCAAATTTAATTGATGTAATCCGATCCAGTACAAGACTTAAAAAATATCAAATTATTAATGTGTAGTTGTAAAATGTTCTGTATACTAACGTATCATTATATTATTATAATATTATATTATCATAAATATTGTTCTCTTGTAAAAGCCTATATTTAAAGGATTTGTAACAGTATTAACCAGTGGGTCTAATACTCTCATGTTATTGTAAATACTTGTATACTATTTACTTATTGTCAACTAGACAGATTGTAAATAAACACGGTTGAAAAAAAAAAAAAAAAAAAAAAAAAAAATTTATGCTTGAAGTTAAATCCTTATCAATAATTAATGTTTGACCATTAATTAATTTATGAATATAATGCCACCTAAGCATAAACTATGTTTTATTGTTAAGAAATTATGTTTAATATACTTACATAATGAGGACACTTCACAGTAAGTTTAAGATACGAAAATATACTTATAAACAAAAACCTTATTCACAATTGTATTACACATACCGTACTAACTTTAATTATTATATTTACCCTATCACAACGGTAAAAACAACTAAATTATGGAGCTTATTAGTTAATTAAAGCTTTTTAACCCTCTAAATTATAATTTTCATGTTTTTATATTTTAGAATCCATTTTCATTCTGATTTTCTTTTTATTTCAAATCAAAATCTAAGATGTACAATTATTATTTATTAAGTTATTTAATAATTTGTATTAGCCCCGCCTTTTTTAACACTTTCACCGATTAAAAATTAATATTTTAGAAAAATATAGGTTTTAAAATAATTTAGTTGTTTATTAATTAAGATTTATGCAAAAATTTGTATTAGTTATTAATATTTACTATTTTTAAATGCGTGCTGAATATCTAAAGCTAATTGACCAATCCTCACGCAGAATCTTAGAAAGAGGAGCAGTAGAACTTTCGGAAAAACATCCGTAACCAATCAGGTAGATTTAGGTATTCCCTTTTTACTACCTAGGGCGGTCTCAAAACCCGAGCGACCTATAACATCCTTCCACGTTTAAGGAAAGAAGCGTCAGCGTCCTCCTAGTTAGGCTAGCTCGTAACGCTGCGCGTCTACTCCGCCTCAGTCACTCACCAGTAGTCACCCTGCCACAAGCTTGCATCACGCGCTCACTCAACACGCGCTCACTCATCACGCGCTCAATCACCCTCCAACGAGATCAAACATCCTCAACGAGGTTTTTATTCACGCGCTCACTCACAACACAACCCTCAACCGGAGAGGTTCATTTTTTCTCCAAGTCTTTATTTATCTCCGTGTTTTGTTTTGTCTGAAATTTGCTGTACAACTTTATTACCGTGCAATGGTAATAAATACGTTACATGACAATAAATTAATTGCATACAGCTAAAAAGTTTCTCTTGTCTATTCATTTAAAACCAACTAAGCAAACGACACCTGTTATTAAAACATGAAGCAGGGACAACGGACCATCGAAAGCTGCTAAGGACTAAGGAAAAATAGTAAATGAAATATTTCATTCGCTGTCATAACTTTTCTTTTAGTTAGCCTAAAGACTTTCCTTCCAAAATATTAACCCCATTTTGTATATCTCTAAATCGTGATTCCGTTTACTTTCCCTTAAAACAAAGCGTTTCTTCCTACAATCTATCCATCTTTTTAAAACTGACCAACTAGATATCCTGAGATTAAAAACTATATTAGGGAGTCTATTCCGCAAGTCGCCAGTAACTTGGCCTTCCTTGTTGTGGGTAGATTCCCTAATCAAAATAAATCAACTGCTCAAAACAAATTTCGGAGTGGAAAAAAAAGGAAACCAAGAAGAGTAACCAGCAATACCACTGGTTATTAAAATTTTTTACATCTATAATTATTTCAACCGCGTCGCGCCCTTTTGCTGCCCATAACACATCCCATCCTTCTAGTGTTAGTATCTAGCTCAATCCCGAGCTAGTAGGTTTTCGTTAGCCTAGGCTCTAAACTGAGCAAAATAGTTTTTTATAAAACTAACATGTTGGGTCTTCTTTGGTAGACCCGACGACAAAATCAATGCAGTTATGGCACCAAGAGTTGAAAATATTTCCTAAAGCAAATATTTTTTTTACGGTAAGAAGAACTATACTATTAATTCAAAAATTTTATGAATGTTTATGTTTTTCTTGCCGTTTTTAGAATGTACAAATTATTTACTACAGAAAATCTTATATTTTCAACTTTACGTGCTCTAAACTGCATGAATTTCAAGTGATTTAGGTCCTGTCCCATGAAAATCTATAGAATGGTTTTCTCAAAAAGTTGCGCCAATGCTCAAAAATTGAAAACTCTATATCTCTATTCTAAAGTGCTTTGCACACTGCCAGGTAAGAATGCGGGAATCCTACACTTTGCGTGCGCTAAATTGGCATAGAAAATCGAGTTTTGTATAGTACATTTCGATACTAGTGCGTGAAAGTAATTTTATCGTCGGGACGACGTTTGCGCCCGAGCGAAGTGAGGGTACAAAGGTCACAGGAGGTTGAAATCACCTTCTCGCTAGCATATGGAAATAGTACTTTTCGATACTAGTGCGAGAGAGATGACCCTGTACGCGCACCAGTTTGTCGCCCGAGCGAGGCGAGGGTGAAAATGACACGACTCGAGAATCATCTCACGGACGTGTATCGAACAATATTTTTCAAAACAACGAGTGGAAGTTCCGAGTTTGCGCAAGCTTGCGTGGGCAAAGTCGGAACTTTGGACACAGAGTGTGAAAAAAATAATGTTTTTTTTTTTTTTTTTTTTTTCATTTCATATCTATGTACCAAATTTTCTTGAGAAAATGTTCCTGAAAATCGCTAATCAATATTTTGTCTCTCTATCCATAGACCAAATTACAGCATCCGACAAACATGGATTGATAGAGATAATTATATATCCGACCACAAAAAAAAAAAAAAAAAAAAAAAGAAAATCATCCGAAGAAATGGGGTTTTTGAGAAAATGGATTTTTCTGAAAAGAGCATTATTTCGTAAGAACTGCATATGTCGTGCATTTTTTATTTTAATCCAAATATTATGAGGGAGGTGAAAGGGAGTGCTGAACTGAGTGAAAGGTCGTTTAGTTTACTCAGAAGCTTTAAAAACTCGTGAAATAGCAGCCGTTTGAGTATGACCTTGAAATATAAGATTGCAAAGATATAATTATATACAAATTTTGAACATTACAAACCGGATGCATTTTTAGTGCAATCGAGACATGAAAACCTACGCGTCGAATCATCTTTAGAGAAGAACGGCCATACTTTAAATTCAAAATGATAAGTGATGTAGGCATACTCTGGCGGTTCAATTTGAGATATATGAAAATAATAAGTATCTTTTCCACACCACCTTGCGGTAGATACCATGGCGCGTTTTTGATAAGTGGTTTCCCCATGTATTATATATTGGGAAACATATATAATACATATAATATACAATTTACATTGTGCATATTATGTAGGCCTAATCCACCCATGCTAATAAAATCATTATAGTTAAAAATATTTTACAATTTTAATGTAAATTATTAAAACATTTTCAACTATAATAATTTCTAGCATGTGCCGCTCCAGCCACTGACCGCGCAGCGACAGCCCTCGCCACACCTCAGAGGATGACAAGGTCCCGGCGACGGTATGGGTCGTAACGACTGCGCAAAGGCTGGTGCAGGCGACTGGACTGCTTGTCCCAGCGGTGGTTGCGCTGCCCTTTCACGCGCATCGACCCCTGGAAATTCCTCCTAGAGTCGCTGATCACGCTGTAAGAATATTCGTGACCCGACGAGTAAGGCATCGGCACGTTGGACATTCGCTGCTCAGCCTCGTTCTTCAGGGTCTCGCTGGCGCTCATCGGAGAGTCTGGCACAGAAGGAGGCGACATCTGCGGGCGCGCCGTCGTGTTCAGCGAGACGGCCAAGTGATGAGCGGGAGCAAATACAGCATAAGTTCCATCAGGGGTCATCATGGCACCTGTAACTGATGGTCCCTCTACTGGGACCATAAAACTTCTGGGAATCCCACTACTTCTTTTAATCCGTTTGCCGTCCAAATCATAAGGGCAATCTTTTATCCAATGACTACCACGTTGCTGGCATTTATAACAACGATAATGCGGAGGCACTAATCCAGTTTGGTTGGAACCTCGTATTTTCATGTAGCTGAAAATTGAAAATAAAATGTTAATATCTATTACTGTACATAATCAATCTACATAACAACAAAATTTTCAACGGAAAAGAATACATACCTTGAAGGATCGTAATCCTGGGTTGACTGTATCATCATGGCGCGGATTTTCTCCTCCTCAGATATATCTGCGCTTGTAAGATCGATATATTTCGTCTGAGGAGCCTTATCTTTACACTTGTTGGACGGTGCGTCTGTCCGGTACCGAGAGCGTTTTTTCTGCTCTGTTACTGGTACTCTAACAACATTTACCGTAGAGTAAACGGCGATTAAGGTGTTCTCATCCTTGTAAACTAGAAAAAATTATTTTTTTATGAGATTTTTTATTTTTATTTTATATTTTATTTTAAATAATAACAATTTTGGGAATTTCGTCTTACCTTCTTTTGTTTCGTCGTTTCTGATTTTCAAATCCACACCTCCTTTCTTTCCTATCCCTTTTTGCTGCATAATACTTTCCTTTAAATTAGCTACAGATATGTGTTGCCCATTAATCTTAAGTACCTCCATGTCCGTACTACTCCCAAATCGGTAGTGTACAGCCATCTTCTAGAAAATGTTAATGTATAGCAATCGAATGTGGCTTATTCGAACGTCTGTCCTGTGCAAAGGCTGCTTTGCAACTGTGAGCGTTTGCTGTGCCTATGTCTTCATTTACACCTGGGTCCACCGAAGGGTAATTACGTCGATGGCGGCGAGCGTTCAGCTACCTAACCCAACCCAACAGACGAGTCTTTCATTGGTGTTGCCAGAAGCAGACCAATAGGTAATGGTATCTCGTAGCACTAATGGATCGCCGACTACCAGATATATCCATAATTTGAGAAACGTGAAATTTCCAAGTCCTCTACCCATAAAAATCGTTCATAATGTGAGTTTTAAAAACGTTGTGACACAGTAGATCACGAATGTTTAGAATAAATGTTTGACCGTCTAAAAACATTGTAAAAGCGTTTTTTTGAAAAACTTACCAAGTGTTTCAAAGCACGTTAACAAACGAGTTTTGAAAATGAGTTTTTTCGATTATTAAGTCATTTTTAACAATAAAAGAAATTAAATATAAGAATATCACATCCCTTATTCCCTGATTTTGACTTATAATCTGAATCAAACATTTTTAGTCATGTATTGCCGTGCGCCACCTATCGATGATAGTTTTATTACCAATTACGTGTTTTGAATAATCTTACCACGTTTGTACCCTGGTAGAAATTGACCATTTTTCTCCCATTTGTGAAACGATTTTTCTCCCATTTTCTAGCTGTTTTCTAGCGATACCAGCAGGGTAATACATCGCTTGATCCCGATCTGAAGAGATGTTTATTGTTTAATAGGCGTACCTGCTCTCTTGATGTAGCCCCCGCGTACAGATTAGATCTTAAACGGGAATTATACGGCTCAATGATTGCCCATTTGCTCATACTTTTCTGGATGAGCTCGGTCTGCTCGTCCACGTGCTTGGGCCGTCAAACTGCGATACCAGCAAAGGCATGCTCTGCTCGATGGTTCAGCATGTCTACTCTGTCATTACTGTCAAACAAGCTGAACGAATATACGATATAAACTGAGCGAGTTGCCGTAGAACAGCGATCCTTCAATCCCGGCATTCATCAATACTTGAACCGAATCGTTGTAAGGACAAGTCCGACTCCGCTTGTAAATGCGCGGCAACAGCTAATTGGAATGTGGTAATCCAGATTTCGGTACCTCTCTGTCTAAAGCGGACGCCTACCTAGGCCAGGAGCAGTATACTTTCACATGGATGCGTTCTGACGTAGATTATCTTTTTTGGCTATAACTTCTTCATAACATATAGAACGAAAATATCAGGGTGCACCAAAAAAAAAAGTAATGCTAACTGCAGGAACAATCGAAACGTGAAAAAATACGTCAAAATCACGGTTTTTCTCGTACATTATTGAAAATAACTTCTTAACTATACGTTTTAAAGAAAATATTCATAGGACCAAATTTGTTCCTCATGAAATTTTCTACAAGGTAGAGTTAAATAAAAAAAATGGAAATGCAATAATTACATAGCAAAATAGCAATATACTCGCAAAAAACGTATGAAAAATCGGGTATTTTTGAAGCACTTGTAGAATTATTAAGGGCTGGTCCTATCCTTTTGAAAATATGTATGTAAGTACTTCAAAGCAATATAAATAAAGCCCCCAATGTTGATTTAGATCAGTCGTATAGTTTTCGCACAATTCATTTGTTAACTAAACTCGGTGGAAAAAATCACTATTTTGTTGCAGTAATGCCAGAGCCAAACCGATTATCTAAAATCGGTCCTGATTTTTTTACGTATTCATAATGTTCCCAGCTATCACCTGGCATCGTCAAAATATCAATTTTATAATTGTTAATAATTTTTTAAGCAATTTTTAATGCTCGGAGAATTTTTTGCTTATAAATAATTACTTGTACTCTGCCATTTTATAAGTAAAAAAATATTATAGCACACATAATGAAAGTTCTTGCAATCGCCTTTCATTTAAAATCACGCTGGTCTCGATTGAACATATAGATCGTGAGATACAAGTCTCCAAAGATGACGAGGGTTTATCGTCAAACTATTTGCTTTTTAACAACAATCAAAATTGGTCTTGATAGGATATTATAAGAACTCTTTTTATACAAATTTCTGAATTCACTGGACAGGTTCTTTTAGTAATAAAAAAATAATAAATATTGCGAAGTTGGACGTCGGTGCGTGAAAATCAGGTGAAGGAGAGTGCCAAAACCGCGCCTTCAAAATGAGCGCGTGATCTAAACTTGTCATATATCGGCTTCTATAACTCCAAATTAGATCATTTTTTTTTTTTTTTTTAATCGATATGCCGAAATGAGAGAAATTCCATTAACTTGTTATATGTAACAGAAGCTAATAGTATTTTTGAGAAATTATAAAAATTAATTCCACTGACATAGTAACTTTGACAAAATCTTGGTTGATTGCAAAAACCCTAGATATGCTAAATATTATTGAGATTTGACATCCGTATATACCAATATGGCGCAGGTTAGCCCTGTGCATTTAAATGGGGCTGCTGGCTAACTCGCGCTATCTTGGCTATCTATACATATTAACTATAAATATGTACTATTTCTTATTAAATGGTTCCAGATATAATATGTAGCCCTATTTTACTCAGAGATACAGCATTTTCAATTTTTTGGTATTGTCGCAACTTCTTGCGAAAATCATTCCATTGCTTTTCATGGGACTGTTACATCAGGCCATTTTTCTGTATATAAAAAAAAAAAAAAAAAATTTATTTTTAGTCTTGAAAACGAAAATACCAAACTCGAACATCTCGGAGTAAGGATACAATGTTTCCCTCTTCGCCGCATGCCGTAAAGTTTTTTCTTCGCTTTCCCAAGGCCTAATCTAAGGTCCCAAACATCTGCAAGCGATAACTTTCCCGGCTGCGAGCACGCATTGGAATTTTCAGCCACCCGAAGACAAACAAACCGGGGAAACCCTGTATATAAGAATGACGGCGTCTGTTCCCGTCTCTCTCGTTCCCAAAATTTTATGCAATCCACGTTTAGCCACATTAAACAATTTTTTATAAACCCGAATCAGTTCTTTAGTAACACCCTTGTAATATAGTTAATTTAGTTTTGAATATAAAATAATTATATATCCATAAAATAGCTTTTACATTTTAGAATGTGAGTATATATATATATTAATGTCAATAAGTTTCTTTTAACTTAGTTAAAATATACTGGCTATAAAAATTATATAGACCAAAACTCAATTCCTTTCATTAAGCTCGTGCATAAGTTAATTATCTTCAACATATTCTACCCATATTAATATTTCTTGATTTATTTTGTACGTTTATGCAAAATATATATATAAGAAAACTTCCCACAATTTCCAAGTTCAAATAAGGATATTTTAAAATACAAATATCTCGTGAAAACAAGTAATTTCTGTTTTCTTCCCTGAAAAGTTAATTAAAAATAATATATTTTAATATCTCACCTACTTCCACAATAGGTTAGTCTATTATATATATTATTGTACGTTCTTCTGTACAATTTTAGTATTCCATTTAATATATATATATATATATAATATTATGTTAGTCACCTAGTAGATTTATGTTGATTTAGATAATTTATTCTAAAGCATGTGTTACATCTTGCCTTTTTTTTGCTATGGTTTCAAATATAAAGAAAAAAAATAATAAAAAAAAAATAAAGAAATATATACATAGAAAACCTAAGACAAAAATTTACATATTGAGAGCGTGGCGTCCTTTTTAGAAGAAAGCGACGCTCAACTAGCAGAAAAGGTTAGCGTCCTTTTCAGGGAAGCGTACCCCAGGTATAATTCTAAGAAGCGTACCGTCCTTTTCAGGGAAGCGTACCCCAGGTATAATTCTAAGAAGCGTGGCGTCCTTTTCAGAGAAGCGTGAGTAGCCATCTAAACTTTCACCAGGGAAAACTTCACTTAAGGGCGAATGTCCATCTTTATACTACCCATCTCGCAAAAATTTGGAAATTTTTCATTGTAAGAATACTAAGAAATTTCATTTAATAATGTTATTACTTTTATTTTAAAAACTAAATTAAGACGCTATGTAAATCTAATATTTTTAGGAATTGTAGTTATCGTTTTTCACGCAAATCTTTGTTTAATTTAGGTTTTTCTGCTTTTAACTTTATAAGAAACCTTTTGCTGATGTTTAACTGAATTTTTTATGTATGCGGTACTATTAATTACATTATATTTAATTTATTGTTATAATAATTATGATGATAAATCAAACATCGTTTATGCATAATTTAAAAGCTTGTAAATTAAATATTCTGAGGGATATTTGCAATCGCTTTATAGACAAGTATAAAATATGTTGAATCTTTCCTCTTTTTATGTCCATTATTTATGCTTGAAGTTAAATCCTTATCAATAATTAATGTTTGACCATTAATTAATTTATGAATATAATGCCACCTAAGCATAAACTATGTTTTATTGTTAAGAAATTATGTTTAATATACTTACATAATGAGGACACTTCACAGTAAGTTTAAGATACGAAAATATACTTGTAAACAAAAACCTTATTCACAATTGTATTACACATACCGTACTAACTTTAATTATTATATTTACCCTATCACAACGGTAAAAACAACTAAATTATGGAGCTTATTAGTTAATTAAAGCTTTTTAACCCTCTAAATTATAATTTTCATGTTTTTATATTTTAGAATCCATTTTCATTCTGATTTTCTTTTTATTTCAAATCAAAATCTAAGATGTACAATTATTATTTATTAAGTTATTTAATAATTTGTATTAGCCCCGCCTTTTTTAACACTTTCACCGATTAAAAATTAATATTTTAGAAAAATATAGGTTTTAAAATAATTTAGTTGTTTATTAATTAAGATTTATGCAAAAATTTGTATTAGTTATTAATATTTACTATTTTTAAATGCGTGCTGAATATCTAAAGCTAATTAACCAATCCTCACGCAGAATCTTAGAAAGAGGAGCAGTAGAACTTTCGGAAAACCATCCGTAACCAATCAGGTAGATTTAGGTATTCCCTTTTTACTACCTAGGGCGGTCTCAAAACCCGAGCGATCTATAACATCCTTCCACGTTTAAGGAAAGAAGCGTCAGCGTCCTCCTAGTTAGGCTAGCTCGTAACGCTGCGCGTCTACTCCGCCTCAGTCACTCACCAGTAGTCACCCTGCCACAAGCTTGCATCACGCGCTCACTCAACACGCGCTCACTCATCACGCGCTCAATCACCCTCCAACGAGATCAAACATCCTCAACGAGGTTTTTATTCACGCGCTCACTCACGACACAACCCTCAACCGGAGAGGTTCATTTTTTCTCCAAGTCTTTATTTATCTCCGTGTTTTGTTTTGTCTGAAATTTGCTGTACAACTTTATTACCGTGCAATGGTAATAAATACGTTACATGACAATAAATTAATTGCATAAAGCTAAAAAGTTTCTCTTGTCTATTCATTTAAAACCAACTAAGCAAACGACACCTGTTATTAAAACATGAAGCAGGGACAACGGACCATCGAAAGCTGCTAAGGACTAAGGAAAAATAGTAAATGAAATATTTCATTCGCTGTCATAACTTTTCTTTTAGTTAGCCTAGAGACTTTCCTTCCAAAATATTAACCCCATTTTGTATATCTCTAAATCGTGATTCCGTTTACTTTCCCTTAAAACAAAGCGTTTCTTTCTACAATCTATCCATCTTTTTAAAACTGACCAACTAGATATCCTGAGATTAAAACCTATATTAGGGAGTCTATTCCGCAAGTCGCCAGTAACTTGGCCTTCCTTGTTGTGGGTAGATTCCCTAATCAAAATAAATCAACTGCTCAAAACAAATTTCGGAGTGGAAAAAAAAAGAAACCAAGAAGAGTAACCAGCAACACCACTGGTTATTAAAATTTTTTACATCTATAATTATTTCAACCGCGTCGCGCCCTTTTGCTGCCCATAACACATCCCATCCTTCTAGTGTTAGTATCTAGCTCAATCCCGAGCTAGTAGGTTTTCGTTAGCCTAGGCTCTAAACTGAGCAAAATAGTTTTTTATAAAACTAACATGTTGGGTCTTCTTTGGTAGACCCGACGACAAAATCAATGCAGTTAAGGCACCAAGAGTTGAAAATATTTCCTAAAGCAAATATTTTTTTTACGGTAAGAAGAACTATACTATTAATTCAAAAATTTTATGAATGTTTATGTTTTTCTTGCCGTTTTTACAATGTACAAATTATTTACTACAGAAAATCTTATATTTTCAACTTTACGTGCTCTAAACTGCATGAATTTCAAGTAATTTAGGTCCTGTCCCATGAAAATCTATAGAATGGTTTTCTCAAAAAGTTGCGCCAATGCTCAAAAATTGAAAACTCTATATCTCTATTCTAAAGTGCTTTGCACACTGCCAGGTAAGAATGCGGGAATCCTACACTTTGCGTGCGCTAAATTGGCATAGAAAATCGAGTTTTGTATAGTACATTTCGATACTAGTGCGTGAAAGTAATTTTATCGTCGGGACGACGTTTGCGCCCGAGCGAAGTGAGGGTACAAAGGTCACATGAGGTTGAAATCACCTTCTCGCTAGCATATGGAAATAATACTTTTCGATACTAGTGCGAGAGAGATGACCCTGTACGCGCACCAGTTTGTCGCCCGAGCGAGGCGAGGGTGAAAATGACACGACTCGAGAATCATCTCACGGACGTGTATCGAACAATATTTTTCAAAACAACGAGTGGAAGTTCCGAGTTTGCGCAAGCTTGCGTGGGTAAAGTCGGAACATTGGACACAGAGTGTGAAAAAAATAATGTTTTTTTTTTTTTTTTTTTTTCATTTCATATCTATGTACCAAATTTTCTTGAGAAAATGTTCCTGAAAATCGCTAATCAATATTTTGTCTCTCTATCCATAGACCAAATTACAGCATCCGACAAACATGGATTGATAGAGATAATTATATATCCGACCACAAAAAAAAAAAAAAAAAAGAAAATCATCCGAAGAAATGGGGTTTTTGAGAAAATGGATTTTTCTGAAAAGAGCATTATTTCGTAAGAACTGCATATGTCGTGCATTTTTTATTTTAATCCAAATATTATGCAGGAGGTGAAAGGGAGTGCTGAACTGAGTGAAAGGTCGTTTAGTTTACTCAGAAGCTTTAAAAACTCGTGAAATAGCAGCCGTTTGAGTATGACCTTGAAATATAAGATTGCAAAGATATAATTATATACAAATTTTGAACATTACAAACCGGATGCATTTTTAGTGCAATCGAGACATGAAAACCTACGCGTCGAATCATCTTTAGAGAAGAACGGCCATACTTTAAATTCAAAATGATAAGTGATGTAGGCATACTCTGGCGGTTCAATTTGAGATATATGAAAATAATAAGTATCTTTTCCACACCACCTTGCGGTAGATACCATGGCGCGTTTTTGATAAGTGGTTTCCCCATGTATTATATATTGGGAAACATATATAATACATATAATATACAATTTACATTGTATATTATGTAGGCCTAATCCACCCATGCTAATAAAATCATTATAGTTAAAAATATTTTACAATTTTAATGTAAATTATTAAAACATTTTCAACTATAATAATTTCTAGCATGTGCCGCTCCAGCCACTGACCGCGCAGCGACAGCCCTCGCCACACCTCAGAGGATGACAAGGTCCCGGCGACGGTATGGGTCGTAACGACTGCGCAAAGGCTGGTGCAGGCGACTGGACTGCTTGTCCCAGCGGTGGTTGCGCTGCCCTTTCACGCGCATCGACCCCTGGAAATTCCTCCTAGAGTCGCTGATCACGCTGTAAGAATATTCGTGACCCGACGAGTAAGGCATCGGCACGTTGGACATTCGCTGCTCAGCCTCGTTCTTCAGGGTCTCGCTGGCGCTCATCGGAGAGTCTGGCGCAGAAGGAGGCGACATCTGCGGGCGCGCCGTCGTGTTCAGCGAGACGGCCAAGTGATGAGCGGGAGCAAATACAGCATAAGTTCCATCAGGGGTCATCATGGCACCTGTAACTGATGGTCCCTCTACTGGGACCATAAAACTTCTGGGAATCCCACTACTTCTTTTAATCCGTTTGCCGTCCAAATCATAAGGGCAATCTTTTATCCAATGACTACCACGTTGCTGGCATTTATAACAACGATAATGCGGAGGCACTAATCCAGTTTGGTTGGAACCTCGTATTTTCATGTAGCTGAAAATTGAAAATAAAATGTTAATATCTATTACTGTACATAATCAATCTACATAACAACAAAATTTTCAACGGAAAAGAATACATACCTTGAAGGATCGTAATCCTGGGTTGACTGTATCATCATGGCGCGGAATTTCTCCTCCTCAGATATATTTGCGCTTGTAAGATCGATATATTTCGTCTGAGGAGCCTTATCTTTACACTTGTTGGACGGTGCGTCTGTCCGGTACCGAGAGCGTTTTTTCTGCTCTGTTACTGGTACTCTAACAACATTTACCGTAGAGTAAACGGCGATTAAGGTGTTCTCATCCTTGTAAACTAGAAAAAATTATTTTTTTTATGAGATTTTTTATTTTTATTTTATATTTTATTTTAAATAATAACAATTTTGGGAATTTCGTCTTACCTTCTTTTGTTTCGTCGTTTCTGATTTTCAAATCCACACCTCCTTTCTTTCCTATCCCTTTTTGCTGCATAATACTTTCCTTTAAATTAGCTACAGATATGTGTTGCCCATTAATCTTAAGTACCTCCATGTCCGTACTACTCCCAAATCGGTAGTGTACAGCCATCTTCTAGAAAATGTTAATGTATAGCAATCGAATGTGGCTTATTCGAACGTCTGTCCTGTGCAAAGGCTGCTTTGCAACTGTGAGCGTTTGCTGTGCCTATGTCTTCATTTAAACCTGGGTCCACCGAAGGGTAATTACGTCGATGGCGGCGAGCGTTCAGCTACCTAACCCAAGCCAACAGACGAGTCTTTCATTGGTGTTGCCAGAAGCAGACCAATAGGTAATGGTATCTCGTAGCACTAATGGATCGCCGACTACCAGATATATCCATAATTTGAGTAACGTGAAATTTCCAAGTCCTCTACCCATAAAAATCGTTCATAAAGTGAGTTTTAAAAACGTTGTGACACAGTAGATCACGAATGTTTAGAATAAATGTTTGACCGTCTAAAAACGTTGTAAAAGCGTTTTTTTGAAAAACTTACCAAGTGTTTCAAAGCACGTTAACAAACGAGTTTTGAAAATGAGTTTTTTCGATTATTAAGTCATTTTTAACAATAAAAGATGTTAAATATAAGAATATCACATCCCTTATTCCCTGACTTTAACTTATAATCTGAATCAAACATTTTTAGTCATGTATTGCCGTGCGCCACCTATCGATGGTAGTTTTATTACCAATTACGTGTCTTGAATAATCTTACCACGTTTGTACCCTGGTAGAAATTGACCATTTTTCTCCCATTTGTGAAACGATTTTTCTCCCATTTTCTAGCTCTTTTCTAGCGATACCAGCAGGGTAATACATCGCTTGATCCCGATCTGAAGAGATGTTTATTGTTTAATAGGCGTACCTGCTCTCTTGATGTAGCCCCCGCGTACAGATTAGCTCTTAAACGGGAATTATACGGCTCAATGATTGCCCATTTGCTCATACTTTTCTGGATGAGCTCGGTCTGCTCGTCCACGTGCTTGGGCCGTCAAACTGCGATACCAGCAAAGGCATGCTCTGCTCGATGGTTCAGCATGTCTACCCTGTCATTACTGTCAAACATGCTGAACGAATATACGATATAAACTGAGCGAGTTGCCGTAGAACAGCGATCCTTCAATCCCGGCATTCATCAATACTTAAACCGAATCGTTGTAAGGACAAGTCCGACTCCGCTGGTAAATGCGCGGCAACAGCTAATTGGAATGTGGTAATCCAGATTTCGGTACCTCTCTGTCTAAAGCGGACGCCTACCTAGGCCAGGAGCAGTATACTTTCACATGGATGTGTTCTGACGTAGATTATCTTTTTTGGCTATAACTTCTTCATAACATATAGAACGAAAATATCAGGGTGCACCAAAAAAAAAAAGTAATGCTAACTGCAGGAACAATCGAAACGTGAAAAAATACGTCAAAATCACGGTTTTTCTCGTACATTATTGAAAATAACTTCTTAACTATACGTTTTAAAGAAAATATTCATAGGACCAAATTTGTTCCCCATGAAATATTCTACAAGGTAGAATTAAATAAAAAAAATGGAAATGCAATAATTACATAGCAAAATAGCATTATTCTCGCAAAAAACGTATGAAAAATCGGGTATTTTTGAAGCACTTGTAGAATTATTAAGGGCTGGTCCTATCCTTTTGAAAATTTGTATGTAAGTACTTCAAAGCAATATAAATAAAGCCCCCAATGTTGATTTAGATCAGTCGTGTAGTTTTCGCACAATTCATTTGTTAACTAAACTCGGTGGAAAAAATCACTATTTTGTTGCAGTAATGCCAGAGCCAAACCGATTATCTAAAATCGGTCCTGATTTTTTTACGTACTCATAATATTCCCAGCTATCACCTGGCATCGTCAGAATATCAATTTTATAATTGTTAATAATTTTTTAAGCAATTTTTAATGCTGGGAAAATTTTTTGCTTATAAATAATTACTTCTACTCTGCCATTTTTTAAGTAAAAAAATATTATAGCACACATAATGAAAGTTCTTGCAATCGCCTTTCATTTAAAATCACAATATATAATATATATATATGGGATATTTCAGGTGAAGTCGGCAGCTCAAAATTTTAAAATCGCTGAAAATTGGTTTACTTCTAGTTTTTCATGAAGAAATAATGTTCCTAGAGTTTGAGACCAAAATTTTCAAAAATAAGCTATTTATGGACCATTGAAAATTCAAATTTTTTTCATTTTTTGGTTATAATTCAATTTTAATCATTTTTTTACTCAAAAATTTGAAATTTTTTTTATAGGACATTGATTATGAAAAAGTTTGCATTTTATCTCTAGAATGTGCCAGTATTTTTTTTAGAACCCTTTTCGAAAGCCTCTGTTTGGTTGCTTTTTGGTATACCTTCATCAAAGAATATTGAGACTGCGGTCAAATATTTTTCATTCGACAAATTTTTTTTATTCTTCTTCGAAAACCCTTCAAAATGCTTTTTTGGTCAATGTTGGCTGAGCAATGGGAAAAGAGTTACAATTTTTTGAAATAAATATATTATGCGTGACTCAAATTATCCTGACATTGGATTTTCTGCCCCGAAAATTGCGAAAAAGTTGTAAAAGCGGTGAGTTTAAGGGTTTTTGGTCCCGAGGAACACAATGGTGCAGTCAAAATTGACGTAGCACAAAAAATAAAAAAGATAGCAAAATTATTTTTTCGAAAAATATTTAAGGTTTGGTTTTTATGTCCATTTATCGAAGTTCATTTAGTTTAAAGACCATGCCGTCTTTGCCCGACCTCGATATCGGGATGAATTAATTTTTAATTGAATAATCAAAATCTGCTTTTTCGGCCGGGCAGGGGAATTACCGCAGACGTTTGAGGAACGGGAATTCATAGAAGGAAGTCTTTTGAATAAACGGACTCTAGCTAGCAAGCGGCAACTTCATGACGCGATGGGCGCTCTTTACATAGCCATAACTTATACTTGATTTCAGCTAACGGAATATTCTCGAAATTTCATTAAATCTTTAAAGATTGCTTGATAACATGAATGGCATTCTATTTCTATTCACCGGTGTGTGTAAATTATTTATCAAATTATGGGGTATGTTCTGGGTTATGTTAGTGGCAATGTTAACAAATGCTGTTGTTTCGCGAAATGCCCAACAGATGACGCCTCTGTCGCGCACGTACTATCACCTCGCCGTATTTGCCGTATTTGCCGTAGCCGCGACAGCTCACCGTTACATTGTGCAACTAGCAAGAATATGAGCTATTTCAAGCGAGGGTGAGACGTTCAGCACGAGTTGTAGTCGAGGGCGCCCGAGACGGAAACGAGTGGTGAAAACACCTCACCCGAGTTTGAAATATCTCTTTTTCCCGTGTTACACACCATATTTTTTTCAACGAGTGCATGAGAGGGCCTTTTTATATGCATAACAATTGTGTAGGGGATAGTGCATTTTATTCCCGGAATACAATTAAGAGCATGCAAGATAGCTACATAAAAATTGGCAACCCCCAAAGTACCAAGGATCACCCCTTTCGCACGAAAAAATCACAAAAAAAGTCTAAGTTCGCCGTGTTTTAGATCGCCGATAATTTTATTATTGGAATACAATTTTGACCATGCAGAATATTTATAAAAAAAATTGGCAATCCCCAAAGCACCGTGGAAGACCCCTTTCGCGCGAAAAAATAGCAAATAAAAATTTAATTACGTCATTTCTGAGATCCCCGATAATTTTATTATCGGAATATAATTTCGACTATGTAGAATATCTACAAAAAAAATGGCAACCCCTAAAGCACCGCGGAAGACCCCCAAACTACCCCTTTCACACGGAAAAATCACAAAAAAGTCTAATTCGGCCGTTTTTGAGTTCCGCGATAATTTTATTCTTGGAATACAATTAAGAGCATGCAAGATATCTACAAAAAAATTAGCAACCCCCAAAGCACCCCCAAACTACCCCTGTAGTCCGAAAAATTCTCAAAAAATATCTAATTCCGCCGATTTGGAGATCCTCGATAAATTTGCACCAATTAAAGGCCAGCGTAGGAAGTATGGGCCAATAAATACGTTATCACTGGCGCATTCGTAGTCGGAAGAGCGGGGTCCGCACAGCCATAAACACGCGTGCTCAGCAATGTGTCATTCATTCTCATTATCGTTTTCGTTGCGAAAGGTCGCCTGCGATCAATCAAAAACACCTCCGTTATTATAAAACATTTCCTACCCGACGATTCCAGTTATACTGACCGTAGATTGAAGCTGTTTCTGTTTCTTTTTCTTTCAGTGTATGGAGTTACCGTTTTTTCTCTATAGCCGGAACGCATTTGGATTCTCTGAGAACCAGTCAGAATGTATAAAGCAAATTGTTATTTAAATAATAACATTTTTTTAATAAAAAATTTGTTTGTTTCAATTCTTTTATATCTACCTCTTTTCTGTATAATTTTTTTACTTCATTTTTTAGCTTGACCGATATTAATTTATTTTACCGATATTTTTGAAAGCTCGGGATGAGAACATTTTTCATGTTTTAATATATTTTGATGTGTTTTTTATTATTCATATTATAATATATAATTTTTCTTTTTCATTTTTATTATTTCCATGATATCGACATATTTTATTTATATGTATACATAGTTCTGCAATATAAGGCTATGTTTTTCTCACATTTTGACAAATTTTTATAAAAATGTGGATAGATTTGGCCCAAATATTGATGCTTTTACTACTACACTCACGGAAAAATTTCGTTTATTGGCAATGTCAAATGAAACATTGGATTTGTATGAGCAATATATGAGCAATAGTTGTCCAAGATATATCTAAAGATAGGCCGTGTGTGGCTTCAGCGCCGTGGCATTATAAAGCCAATATTTTGCCCATATATTGTTTCTTATAGGCCACATCTTGCTCATACTTGGCTAATACTATGTGCAATATTTGGGCCATAGTAACTTTTTTTACGCTGGGAATCATTTCTGTATACGGATTTTATACATCGGTTGTATACAATCTGTATAAATCATTTTTACGTGGGTGTTGAGAGCTTAGAATTATATAGTAGAATTGTATTTTCAAAATTTCAATATATTTAATTTATTACAATATATTGCTAATCTATTCTCAATCTACTCTCAATATATTCCAAATATATTGCAAATATATTCCCAATATATTCACAATATATTCAAAATATATTGCCAATATATTCCAAATATATTGCAAATATATTCCAAATATATTGCAAATATATTCCCAATATATTCACAATATATTCCAAATATATTCCCAATATATTCACAATATATTCCACATATATTGCAAATAAGTGGCTAATATATTCATAATATATTCCAAATATATTGCAAATAAATGGCTAATATATTCATAATATATTGCCAATATACTCCTAATATACTGTAACGAAGTTCGGAATTCGCGGGCGAACTACCACGCGCGCGTTCCTTTTCGGAGCGAAGCGTAGGCACGCATGCGCGGGGAGAGAAATCGGCAACGGCGCACGCTAGCTCTATTCTGATTTCCGCCGTTGAAGTGCGCACACGAAAAGTTACCCGCTACTTAACCGTTAATGCCGAATATCTTCTCATCGAGAAATAAACTGGTTTTCAACCTGATGCGAGTGCTTGTGTCTGTGTGACTTTTGGATGTGTGGATTAATTGTAAGATCAACGCGTCGCGAAGCAAATGTTTAAGGTGGTTCTATGAAAATCGTAAAGTCTGCAGATGAAAATAATATTGAAGGATGTTATTGTTCATGTTTTCATGAACAAATTGATATAGTTTTAAGTGCAAGTTGCCGACCAAATACTTGAAATAATATTGTTTAAAAAATTTTTGTTTTAACATGGTGAAATATGGGAGCCATGCGGTTGGCATGGAAAAGTATTCAAATTGAAGTACTTAAACACTGCAGAATTATAGCAAAAAAGAGATATCGAGAAAGTAAATTTCATATTTTCTAAAAGTATTAAAAAATATACCAATAGCCGAATAAAATAAAAAGATATTTTAGATCAAAGTCGGAAAAGTCATGGTTTGAGGTTTGATTGACGGCATTTACTAGTCAAAACGACAAACTTTTTAACCTTTATTTAAAAAAAAAAAACAAAAGTATTAGCAATCAAATATACAGCGTGTCCAAAAAGTCTGGAAACACCCAAATAATTTCTCAGCTGAATTACTATTGGAAAATGTTAAGGTCGCCTTTGTAGTAATTTTTTACGAGGAATCCAATGGTGACCTTGGATTCGACCTTGGACCTCATTTTTGAGGTTATTTCAAGGTCAACCTCATTTTTTTAAATGGTAACCCCTATTTTTTATAGCGGAATCTGAAAGAGCGGAAAATTTTACGTCCGGATATGTATTAAGGTATGAGGTTGAGGTTACCCCCAGAGGTCAAATTGAGGTCAAAGTATGATTTCTTAAAAATTTCGCGAGTTCAGTGGTAAAAGAAAACAAACAAAGGTAAGGTTTGGTAAGTTCGAACGAAGACTTGAAGGTGACCTCTGATTCGACCTTGAACCTCATTTTGAGCCTCATTTTTGAGGTTATTTCGAGGTCAACCTCATTTTTTTAAATGGTAACCCCTATTTTTTTAGCGGAATCGGAAAGAGTGTGAAACTGTACGTCCAAACATGTACTCAGAACATAGTTCAAGAAGGACCTTGACGTTCATTTGAAGGTCATTTAAACTTAATGACGGTCTGATCTTGTGTAAACTTTTTATCACACTGAGCGAGGTTAATTCTTTAGTAGTTTTCAACGAGAAATCTAATGGTGACCTTGACATTGTCCTTAAAAGTCATGTCAAGTTCAATTTTTTTACATTTAGCGTTACCCAGGAACAACGACGTGGACGTAGTAAAATCTGTTCCCTTTGGGGTGCTTGATTTACGTGAGTCCCCTTGCCTCTCACGATGGGGTGCTTGATTTACGTGAGTCCCCTTGCCTCTCACGATGGGGCGCTTGATTTACGTGAGTCCCCTTGCCTCTCATGATGGGGTGCTTGATTTACGTGAGTCCCCTTGCCTCTCACGATGGGGCGCTTGATTTACGTGAGCCCCTTGCCTCTCACATTTGATTTTTTTAAACAGTATAACATCTTATTTCAAGTGCTCGAACTGTTCTCCATTCATTTCTTGACAGTAACCTAATCGATGATAGAAAGCACCAATAGCATTTTCAATCATTTCAGTAGGAATGAGAGCTGATTCATCAATGATCCTTTCACGTAATTCATCTAAGTTTAAGGGTTTTGTTTGGAATACACGATCCTTCAGATAACCCCAATAGAAATAATCTAGAGGCGTTAAATCGGGGGACCTAGCTGGCCATTCAATTGCACCTCTTCGTCCTATCCATCGATTAATGAATACTGTATCTAAGTATGTGCGAACGTTTCGTGCATAATGAGCTGCTGCACCGTCCTGTTGATACCATGTGTTATTAAAGTCCTCTCCAGCTATTTCTCTTATAGCAGGAACAATTTGATTCCGCAACATAGTTTCATACTTTTCTGCATTTAAATTGCCATCAATAAAAAATGGTCCTATAATCTTATTATTTAATATTCCAGCCCAGACATTTAATTTTTGTGGATATTGTGACTTGGCTTCTCTTGCCCAATGAGGGTTTTCAACTGCCCAATATCTACAGTTATGCCTATTTACGCTTGAGTCAAGTTGAAATGTAGCTTCATCTGAGAAGACTATATTTGATGGAAAATTTGGATTTTTTACGATGCGTGCCATCATATCATCACAGAATTCAACGCGACGATCGAAATCATCTTCATTTAACTTGTGTATTAGCGTTACTTTAAATGGATGGAACTTCTCTCTCTTTAGTATGTTATGAATAGATGATTTACTTATTTCGTGCACTTGAGCAGCTCTACGAACGGAAGTATGCGGATCTTCGGTGAATGTTAACACAACGTCTAAAGATTTCTCTTCGTTACCTGCTGACATTGGTCTGCCTGATCGAGGTAAATCGCTGATAGTGCCGGTATTTTCAAACCTTCTAACAGTTTTTGAACTGTTGAAAATGATAGTGGAGTTCCACCAACCCTAAATGAAGCATTAAAAATATCTCTTACGGCCCTATAAGATCGCTGCATGTGTCCCCAACCTCTCATCATGAGAATCGTTATTCTTTCTCTATCAGTGAGTTTGTTCATTTTTATTACTCTTCGTAGTAGACCTTATCCAAAAATACTTTTTGAGTTGAAAATAAAAAGAACTTTTAATTTTCAAAAAATATGTTTGAAAGATGACCAATTCTGTGATGGTTATGGAATGAATAATAGTTTATTGTCACTCTAACCATACGAAAAATAACAAGTAACAATGTTCAATATTTAAACGCTTCAAAAAATTTTACAATGAATCAGCTCTCATTCCTACTGAAATGATCAAAAATACTGTTGGTGTTTTCGATCATCGATTAGGTTACTATCAAAAAGTGGATGGAAAATAATTCGAGCACTTGAAATAAGATGTTAGACTGTTTAAAAAAATTAAAATGTTTACACAAGATCAGACCGTCATTAAGTTTAAATGACCTTCAAATGAACGTCAAGGTCCTTCTTGAACTATGTTCTGAGTACATGTTTGGACGTAAAGTTTCACACTCTTTCCGATTCCGCTAAAAAAATAGGGGTTACCATTTAAAAAAATGAGGTTGACCTCGAAATAACCTCAAAAATGAGGCTCAAAATGAGGTTCAAGGTCGAATCAGAGGTCACCTTCAAGTCTTCGTTCGAACTTACCAAACCTTACCTTTGTTTGTTTTGTTTTACCACTGAACTCGCGAAATTTTTAAGAAATCATACTTTGACCTCAATTTGACCTCTGGGGGCAACCTCAACCTCATACCTTAATACATATCCGGACGTAAAATTTTCCGCTCTTTCAGATTCCGCTATAAAAAATAGGGGTTACCATTCAAAAAAATGAGGTTGACCTTGAAATAACCTCAAAAATGAGGTCCAAGGTCGAATCCAAGGTCACCATTGGATTCCTCGTAAAAAATTACTACAAAGGCGACCTTAACATTTTCCAATAGTAATTCAGCTGAGAAATTATTTGGGTGTTTCCAGACTTTTTGGACACGCTGTATATAAAAATTGAACAATTATTATTAATTAATTTATCGTTTCAAAACACTTCATTAATCATATGATTAATCACATGATTTTTTCCAATAGGGTTAGCTTTCCAAAACCTGGATACGGTTCCTCCAACGATGGTAATACGGCCCGTAAATTTTTTCAACACTCAGATAAATCAGCTGAAATAATTGGTATGTCGATATGTAATTTTCATAAAATTCTTATAATAAAGCCTTATTTTTCATACGAAACTTGATTTTATAGGAATCGACGAAACATTAATGAAACGACTCCACAACGTGTTAATAGTAATTTCTTCTGGATGCAATATAAATTCTTGTGCATTTCAAGAGTATTGCATTGAAACTGCGATATTGTATATGGGAGCGACCAGCAGAAACGGGCCACCGAGCGCGCGCGGTGCCTTTTTTCGCGTAAAAGGCGCTCTGTTTAACTCGTTCATAATCGTATGCTGCGTCTTTGAAAAAGAAACCAAGGACCTATATCGATAGATTTTTTCCTGCTCTTTCCAATGGTGCCATTGTTTTTATTGCGAAACGCTTTCTTCTGGACGAAAACTCAAGTTGAATATTGAAAGCCATTTTTCTCAAAGTATATCATGTTTTTTTCAAAATAAACTACACCATTGGAAAGCACAACTCTTAAGCTTCAAAACCTTATGTTGGAGAAGTTGGAGAAATAAAGGGTTTAAAAGTAACAACATGAAGAAGACAGCGCCGAGGGTCCGCGTGAGCCCCTCGCGCCCGTGCGTACGGCACGTTTAAGTTCACGCTCATTCAATTCGCTAATAATCGTGTACCAAGTCTCTGAAAAAAGAACTAAGGACATATATCGATAGATTTTTTCCTGCTCTTTCCAATGGTGCTATTATTTTTATTCCGAAATGCTTCTGTTCGGGATTAGTACCCGAAGTGCCCGCTAGATGGCAAGCACCAAGCGCGCTACCTTCAATGAAAAACATCACCCCGCGGGCTTAAATAGAGGCTACTTTAAGATGATTACTTAAAGGCTACAGAAAAGCTACAAAACAGGCTAGCCTCAGCTAAGACAATACCTGGAACTCAATTGTTTCATTGTATTAAATCATTAAATGATGCCAAAAAGTTAGAACTTAAAAGATTTTCAGCGTCAGAAGATTCTCAATTATATCCACCGATCAAAAAAGAAAAAGTACTTAAAACTCAAACAAAGAAAGAAGCGGATGTCGCAAAAAGGACAATTCTTATAAAATCAAAAAAAATGTAAAAAAATTAGAATTTAAAGGAAAAGGTAATATTGTTATGCCAGATTAAACAATCTATAAGGTTATTTTAAATGTCTGTTTCACTACTTTCAGTGCGTTCATGGATATTTTTATGTTTAATATATTATGTTTTTCAAATTTTGTTATATAAATGAACAAAGTTCATTGTATATTTACAAAAAAGAAAGGGCGAAATAGCACATCGCGTGTATTAATCCGCCCTTGAGCATAGCGTAAAAAGTTCAGGCAGCCGCTGTCTTTTTGATCTTACTATTTTTGAAATTTTCATGTTTCAACTTAAAAATATAATATTTTATAGTTTAAGGCTTGTACTTTTGAAGAATATAATTCATTTTGAAGAAAAGACTGATATTTTATTGAAAAAATAGCGTTTAAACATTCAAATGGAATTTTCAACTAGAAGGAAGCATTTCGGAATAAAAATAATAGCATCATTGGAAAGAGCAGGAAAAAATCTATCGATATATGTCCTTAGTTCTTTTTTCAGAGACTTGGTACACGATTATTAGCGAATTGAATAGAGCGTGCACTTAAACGTGCCGTACGCACGCTCGCGAGGGGCTCGCGCGGACCCTCGGCGCTGTCTTTTTCATGTTGTTACTTTTAAACCCTTTATTTCTCCAACTTCTCTAAGATAGGGTTTTGAAGCTTAAGAGTTGCACTTTCCAATGGTGTAGTTTATTTTGAAAAAAAACATGATATACTTTGAGAAAAATGGCTTTCAATATTCAACTCGAGTTTTCATCCGGAAGAACGCGTTTCGCAATAAAAACAATAGCACAATTGGAAAGAGCAGAAAAAAATCTATCGATATAGGTCCTTGATTTTTTTTTCAAAGACGCAGCATACGATTATGAGCGAGTTAAACAGAGCGCCTTTTACGCGAAAAAAGGCACCGCGCGCGCTTGGTGGCACGTTTCTGCTGGACGCTCCCATATATTACTTTACCCGTGGTATTATATGCCACCTACTGTACATAAAATACTTGTACATAGTGCATCATTTATAAAAAATCTATTGTACCTTTTGGATGTTTATCCGAAGAAGTATTAGAGTCAAGTCACAAATTATGTAAATTAATAGGTGAGCTTTTAGTCAAAAAGACTCAAGAAGTAAAACTAATAGAGACATTTTTCATCAGAGATTACTTCTGCACTCTGATCCGTTAATATCCCTTTTGAACATTTCTCCAAAGAAAACAAAAAAAAAAAAAATACCTGCTGGGGTTATTAGTTTACTAACTGATTATAATTTAGATATATGCTCTGACACTAATTTTAGCTCATCAGAATCTGATACAGATACAGAATTGTAAATATATTTATTATTTATCTTTATAACAATGTTTTTTTTATTCCACCCAAAATAATTAATATGAAAATACAATAATACCAAATACAAGACAAAGAATACATAATTATTTGAAAATATTTATTGTATTATATATTTGTTGTATATAACATAATAAACAAATTTATTATGTTAATATAATTAACGGAATAATTTATTATATGTTTTTCATAATATAATTACATTCTAGCATCAAAAATACACGAAAATGTTGATTAAACTGAAAATAGAATGAAATAAATAGTTTTGGCCAACTTTTTTGCGAAATAGACCACTGTACGGCGCTGTCCTCTATACTGTTCTCTCACTTTTCATTCATTTAACCTCTTCATGGCATTTTTGGTGAAATATCAAGTAGTTCTCTCGGGATTGTGCCATTTTTATGTATCCCTCACAGAAGGGTTCGCCCAATGCCTCACGTTTAACGGCTTCCCGGATGATGACTCTAGCGGTAGCTTCGCTGGATGGGCGGTTTGGGAGCAGTTCGAATGGTGTTTTGCTCTGTCGGTTGCATGCCTTCAAATCGGCTCCAAATTGAAGCAATAAATCCGCTGCTTCAGCGATCTCAAACTCGTAGGCCACATGCAGTGCGGTCTTACCCCCTTTTGTTCTTTCGTTGATGCGGACACCACGCTTCAGCAGGAGATGGAGAGATGCCGGACAGTTCAACGCGGCTAAGTGCAAGGGGAACAAGCCCTCCTGTGACTTTTTCTCCACGTCTGTACCGTTGTCAAGAAGAATCTTGGTCTGGAAAACAAAACGTTTGTTGAATCTGTAAGTTGAATAAATCAAAAAGCCGTTACCAATTCATTGGCTCTCCACTTCTTCAATCTCAACTCGGCAATTCCTTATAATTTATTGTTTGTAAGTCTCATATAATTATGGGACTTGATATAATTAATACATTCTTGCACCCAAATTCGAGTATATTAATTTCTTTGATAAATTATTTGTGAAAGTACAAACAATAAAAGAAGTGTTCCATGACATGACACACACACACACACACACACACACACACACACACACATACACACCCATGCACACATACATACACACGCACACACACACACGCACGCACGAACGCACTCAATATGTCTAAAACACATTTCTAATATGTTTTTAAAAAACTTAAAAATATAGTATTACGGAGGTTCTTCTAGAAGGAAGTGAAAATGATCGAAAACATTTGTATATATTATTATATACTCACAATGTCCGTACACTTAATCGCATAGTGCAGCGGTGTATTCCCGAAAAGGTCCTCAGCATCTATATTTATTTTGTGGCTGATCAGCACCTTGAACATCGTCAAGTTCTTGGACAGTAACGCCAAGTCAAGTGGATTCCGTCCTATCGCCTCTACCGCCTCAATAGATGCTCCTCTGGCAATAAGCTTTAGTGCCAGCTCGTTGAAGCCATGCATCACTGCCAGATGTAGCGGCGTAAACTGATTCTCGTCCCGCGCATCCACGATGGCCCCGTTGATGAGATCTTCGACGATTTTGGGATAGACCTTGATCAATACCGCGAAGTGCAGTGGTGTTTGCTTCCGACAATCACGCGCATTACAATTTGCACCGTGTTTTATAAGCAGACGCACGAATTGGACATTACGAGACGACATTGCCAAGTGCAGCAGCGTCGTCATAGGGTCCAAATCAAGGAGCGCGGTAGCGCTCCGAAGACAAGATTGTAGATTAAATGGCTTCTTCACGTCCGCCCCTCTATAGATAATACACTCCGCCAAGTCGTAGTCGCCCTCTAGTGTCGCTCTACACAATTCCCTAGTCAAACTCTTCATCTTTTTCCTGCAACCGTGGAAGAGCAACTGTCGGCTAAAACGTATGTCCTTTGACTGAACTCTCATCTGGGCTCCTCCGGCACTATATATAGGACGCCTCGATCTACGTGGGCCAAGAGAAAGGACAACCTTAGGTACGCAGGTAAGTATTAGTTGGCACCAACGCCTGGGTTTCCCTAATGAAGGAAAGTAGTCAAATTGCCCTTAGGTATGTCGATGTTACGGATAGGTAAGTATTAGTTCGTGCCAACGCCTGCGTTTCCCTAATGAAGGAAAGTAGACAAATTGCCCTTAGGTATGTCGATGTTACGGGCAGGTAAGTATTAGTTCGTGCCAACGCCTGCGTTTCCCTAATGAAGGAAAGTAGACAAATTGCCCTTAGATATGTCGATGTTACGGGATTTCTATAAGTATTTCGGTTTTAGTCGTATATTACGTTCATCTGGGAAAAACTCTTAAGATTCATGACTTTCTGAGTGACAGTGTGAACGCATTAGTGGGTATTTGAGATGTGTTAAATGACGAAAAACAATTTTTATGCAAATTGTAGTCTTGTACTTAATTGTTGAGTAGTAACGTAATCTGACAAAAACAAAATAATTACTGTTAATTTCCCATAATATTAGCATTACAATTTTTCCCGCCTCCTAGAGGAAGCTTTGTAATAGTAAAATTTTAAGTTTCGTTAAATCGCTCTAGAAACACGAATAGAGGTGATAAAATATCGAATCACATGATTTTAAAAAATGTCTGTCTGTGCGTGCGTGCGTGCGTGCGTCCGTGTATGTGTGTGTGTGTGTGTGTGTGTGTGCGTGCGTGTGTGTGTGTGTGTGTGTGTGTTGTGTGTGTGTGTGTGTGTGTGTGTGTGTGTGTGTGTGTGTGTGTGTGTGTGTGTGTGTGTGTGTGTGTGTGTGTGTGTGTGTGTGTCTACCGTTTTATCTCAGGATCTATTCGATCGATTTAAACCGGATAGGTCTCATTTTTCTTTGTGTTATGGGAGAAGGAAATCCTCTTTTTGATTCGACGATGCGTTTTTGTTTTATTTCGAATTTTCGATTTTCGCAAAATTTATTTTTGCGTTTTTTTTAATGATAACATTGAGATATTTGAATCAGACAGATAGCATTCGAAAGAGCATAAAAAAACTTATATTTAATAAAAAATAATTACATTAGCTATTGCGGTTCTTTTGTTATTAACAAAAACGTGTTTTTTTTTTAAAGCTTATAACTCCAAAAATAACGGAATTTTTTTGAAAAAATCATGATAATGCAGAATATAAATAGCTATAATCTGCAAAAATTTGAATCCATTCTGTCGACTAGTTTTTGAGAAAAAAATTGAAAAATGAAAAAATGCGTTGTGTATGAAGCACGATTACGGGAGTAAAATTGACTTAATCGCTTTGAAATTCCTTGTGGAGGTAGATTTTTTATAGCTCTCGGCTCATATCATTGGTCAATAAATTTCAGAGATATTTGAGGTCAAAATTTTTTTGAACCATTTTTCAAATCGTAATTTCTCGAAAAAGGCTCGACGTATCAGCTTCAAATTTATAGACAATTTTGTGTGTGATATATATAACATATGTGCGAATTTTCATCAAGATCGTTAGATTACCTTTTGAGATATTTGATATTTAAAATTTTCGTATTTTACAAAGTCATTTTCTTTGTCGCATGATAACTAGAGAAGAAAAAATAGGTTTAATCATGTTGAAATTTTGTGGAGATGTAGAGTTTATTTATATATTAATTGTATAAGTCCTTTAGGTAAGAATTGTCTCATAATTTTTAGAGATATTTAAGGTGAAAATTTTTTTACGTTTTTTTCAAAATCGTAATTTCTCAATGACGACTTCATGCATCAGTTTGAAATTTATAGACTATTTTGTATGTGATGTAGGCAATACGTATTTAAAATATCATCCAGATTATATGGTTAGTTTTTGAGATATTTGATATTTAAAATTTTGGTATTTCTGGAAATAACTTTCTATGTCGCACAATAACTAGAGTAAAATTTAATTACTTTGAAAGTTGATGGAGATTAGATTTGATGGAGATGGTGAATTTATATATTATTTATTAGAAGAGTTTTTACGGTAAAAGAATTCGTTTATGAATTTCAGAGATATTTGAGGTTAAAACTATTTTAGTCCTCTTTTAAAATCGTAATTATTCGGGAATGCATTTATGTACACTAGAAAATTGAAATGACATGCGCTATGCACTATACGCGAGTGTTGTGTGCCTGCTTTTGTTTTGTAATAGCCATTTATTATTGTTAAGCTTAGAACCTTTTTCTTACATCGGAAATTCCAGAAAGAGCACCCAAACACGGACAGACATACTACTAGAGACAAGTAACCTATGTGTGAAATTTCACAAAAAAAATATAATTTGAAGTAAAGGTTATTTAGAAATTTTAAAAGGTTTTGACGATAATATTACAATCAATTATTTTATTTATTTTTCGCACATAATTTAAAAAAAAAATCATACATATTATTTTATTCATATTTTATACATAATTTTAAAATTAATACTTTTTAATCTTCATAAATGAATTTAATTATAATTATGTCATAAATTGTTGCATAAATTATAAATTTTGTTATTAAAAATTAATTAAAGGAATAAGCAAATTAAGTTTGAGGAAGCCACGGGCCAATGAATTCGCAGCGGTTTTTATACAAAAATACAAAATGACTTAAACAATAGTCAACCTATAGTTAGTAATACTGTATACTAATTGTAAAAAATTTATTGAACTACAGTTGCAGTGTTTAGATGTCTAACACGGGGTACGACGTTCTCGATCATTACCATATATCTTCTGGCACAGTAAATAGCCCTAAAGTAAAAGAAAATTAAATTTTTCCGTTATTAAATCATATAAAGAAATGCAAAATCCATACAGATCAATCGAAATATTGTACTCCTAATGAATTACCCCTTATAAAAATATCCTATAGAAAATCCTGTAGGAAATGCTATAGAAAATCCTGTAGGCATTCCGTAGAAATCCTATAGGAATCCTATAGGATACTCTATAGGCAGTCCTATATGAAATTCTATATAGGAAGTTCTATAGGAAATCCTATGTGAATTTCGCGCTTTTCCTGTAGGAAATCCTATAGGAAATCCTATAGGAAATTCTGTAGGTAATTCTGTAGGAAAAACTGCAGACAATTTTACATGGAAAATTCTGCAGGGAATTCTGGAGTATTTTCGTGAAAACAGTTTTATAGAGGTTTAGCATCTTATTTAGCGGTGTAACATCGCACAGCAAAATCAGTGGCAAACAGTCCTAAGTAAGGAGTTGCACCTAGGGACTGCCGTGCACGACTGCCGGCGCTTACCGATTAAGCCCAATGAGCTCAGATATCAAAATCAAGGTAATCCTTGTCACATTGACTCTCCGTAAAGTCGTTCAAACGGTTGAATCTCATGGCTTTACATACCCTCGCGGTTCCAATGTGTTTATGAGAGTCCCGACTGCTGAGCCCCATAGCGGCATAGCAGCGAACATACATAAACGAGGCTCTGGAGAAGCAAGCTTCTACCGCATGCCGCAGCGCAGCGCAGCAGTCGGGACTCTCATAAACACATTGGAACCGCGAGGGTATGTAAAGCCATGAGATTCAACCGTTTGAACGACTTTACGGAGAGTCAATGTGACAAGGATTACCTTGATTTTGATATCTGAGCTCATTGGGCTTAATCGGTAAGCGCCGGCAGTCCTGCACGGCAGTCCCTAGGTGCAACTCCTTACCTAGGACTGTTTGCCACTGATTTTGCTGTGCGATGTTACAGCGCTAAATAAGATGCTAAACCTCTTAAACTGTTTTCACGAAAATACTCCAGAATTCCCTGCAGGATTTTCCATGTAAAATTGTCCGCAGTTTTTCCTACAGAATTACCTACAGAATTTCCTATAGGATTTCCTATAGGATTTCCTACAGGAAAAGCGCGAAATTCACATAGGATTTCCTATAGAACTTCCTATACAGAATTTCATATAGGACTGCCTATAGAGTATCCTATAGGATTCTATAGGATTTCTACGGAATGCCTACAGGATTTTCTATAGCATTTCCTACAGGATTTTCTATAGGATATTTTTATAAGGGACACACTAACGCCTTTTAATGACTGCGCGGAGAAAAATTTTTGGGTAAATAAATTATACACAAAAATTTTTCTCCGCGCAGTCATTAAAAGGCATTGAGTGTGTAAATCATTGGGAGTACAATATTTCGAGTGACCTGTATGGATTTTGCATTTCTAATAAAATATTTAAATAAGAAAATTTATTATTTTCAATAGGAGTACTGGGTCAAACTCGATTTGTGGAATTTTTACTATTTTAAATATAGTACTTTTTTCAAAGCAAATTTTAGTTTCTGAAATAATAATTTTTATGAAATATATTTTTTTTGCCTAGCGGGCCGAAAGTGCCACTTTTGCTCCCGGCGCCCGATCGCGAAGGTTGTATTTTCGGCCTCGCCAGGCAAAAAAATCGTATACGCACCACGGGAGCAAATAAAGAATGCCTCAGATCGCATGTTTGTCAATTTACATGCGATCTGGGACATTCTTTACTTTTGCTCCCAAGGGGCGTAATTTACTATTTCATCATATACCCTGACCGAAACTGCCACTTTTGCTCCCGGCTGAAAAACGCGAATGTGGTATTTTGGGCCAGGTATGGTGAAAAATAGTATACGCACCACGGGAGGAAAATTGGTCAGCCCACAGGTCGTGCACTGAGAAAAATATGTATAGTCGTTACTATTATATCGTATAGTTGTAAAAATATAGTTATGGTTTCTATTTTTTTCAGTAAAATATACTACCCTGTATTAGTTGGATATTATATTTTAGTAATTTTAACTATAATTATTGTAAATACAACTATAATATAGTAACTTTTACTATAAAATATAGTTGTGACGATTTTACACTATACAGGATTGTAACAGTAACTATATTTTCTTTTCATTGTGTAAATTGCCAATTTTCCTCCCATGGTGCGTAATATACTATTAATTCACCGTTTTTGATCAGTTTCTTTGTTCTATGGATATATATTGGATATTATTATTTAAATGTTATTATTTTTATTTAACCAATATACACATTTTATAATCTAAGTATCACATATTTACAACAAAAAATTAAATTTAGAAATTAAAAAATTTTTGCACATGATGGGAATCAAACACGGGACCCTCTTGGCACGGCAGTCGGACGCTCTAACCACTCACCTATAAAAGACTTACAGTTGGTCTTTTCGAAACTGATACATAAGCTACACTACGATGTAAGTATTATTCAATTGCTTTATTTTATTAATCAGTACATAATTGAGTAATAATAACATTATAATCAAATTTAATATAGTTACATAATTTAAAAATGTCATAAATAAATAACAATAATTTTTTTCGTCAGAAATAAAGGAAATATGAGAAGGATGTGCATATAAATTCCTACCATACCGACATCGTCATTTAATTTTTATTTACTATAATCCTGCGAACTTTTTTTTTAAAATAAATGCGATTTTCTGTCTTTCACAATCCATGCAAAAACTACATCTTGATTAAAAAGGTAACTCATTTCATTATTGTATAGATTATTGTATATTTAAATTTAAATATACGTAATGCTGAATAATAAATAAGAAAATTTTTAAGCTGAAAATTAAAATATTTTTTAACCACATATTTTTTGCATGGATTGTGTGAAAGACAGAAAATCGCATTCATTAAAAAAAGTGCGTAGGATTATAGTTATAGTAGTAAATAAAAATTAAATGACTATGTCGGTATGGTAGGGATTTATATACGCAGCCTTTTCATATTTCCTTTATTTCTGACGGAAAAAATTGTTGTTATTTATTTATGATATTTTTAAATTAAGTAACTGTATTAAATTTGATTATAATTTATTATTACTCAATTATATGTATCGATTGATTAAAAAAAGCAATTGCGTATTGGACACGTGCAAGATACAATGACTGATATTAAGTTCCTTTTGTATCTTTAAAATATAGAAAAGAAGCGAGTTTAAGATAGATGTGAACCCATAGATAAGAATAAACTGTTTTATATACAGAAAGTAGTTTGTATCATCTATTGTAGAGATAATCATCCAAATAACCCGATATTTCCATAAACGTCTTGATCCTCTTTATAGTGTAATGATTAATTGTAATATACGATATTAGCAAGAATAGTATTTTTCGATACTAGTGAGAAACTCATACTGATTGTGCAAGAATCATTTTTACCACCTGTATAGAACACTATTTTTCGACACAACGTGCGTAAAGTTCTATTTTAGAGCACGATTGCAAACCGAAATATCACATGGCGCCAGGACGGAAAATGGGTTAGCGAGAAGTCTCTCTGACATCTGAATTTAAGAGATAAGTGTTTTCCTCCATTAAGCGAATATGAGAAAACGTATGGAAACGGGAGTTGAGAGTCAACCTCCAGGACTTTCCCACAAGGGGGAAAAAAAGTTTTCCACTAAAAAAAGGAGTTTCGCACTACAAATACGGCCAGCAAGTGGGCCTGCGAGAGGGGTATTTTTCCGAAACTCTGCGAGGGCGAAACGCTGCTCGACAGATCCAAGACTCTGCCCGACGACGAAGCGCTGCCTGTGCCACGCCCGACTTGAACGCCAGCACCGATTTGCCACAAAGAAGCCACCAACTCTGCGCCCCGATAAAGAAGAAATTATTTTTCTAAAAAATTTCTAGCTGTAAATCCCAAGATCTAATTCCCTACTTCTATAATCGCTTCAATCATTTTTATTCTGGTGTTATCAAACGAAATCTAGTATTTGATACGTACATTTATTAACCCATTAATGCGCAAAACGCTAAATTTGGACATGAAACTACGAGCCCACTGTACTGTTAGAAAAAACAAATCCATTTTTTAAATTCTTTTTTTAAATCAATTTTTACTAACGTTGCTGCATTCAAATAAGCAAATTATTGCCAGAAATCGCGCCCTCGATGTCTGAGGTTTTCGAAACCCTGGCTGAGAACTTTTTTTCTCACTTAGTATTTCCAAAATGGCGGTTTTTGTGAAACAGCATGACCTTAAACTTCATGATTTTATTTCTTGACAGCTTTGAACCTTACGAAAAAAATTTATGGAACAAAATATGTTTAGAATCATCCAAAAAACATGTGTGAATTTTTTCAAAAATTTTTGAGCCATTTTAGAATTTTTCAAAAATAGGCCATTTTAAAAAATTTGAAATTCACTCCAAAACTTCTGGAAAAATTTATAAATATTCTTTAGATGATTCCGAGCACTTTTTGTTCTATAACTTCTTTTTCGTAAAGCTGATGCTTTTCAATAAAAAAATTATCAAAGTATTGATTACGTAATCGATAAAAAGTTACAATGGTTTGAAGACAGGGCATAATCGTCATTTCATTACTGCAAATTATACAACGATGTATGCTTCATATAAAAATACCCAAAATAGAAAACAACCGCATTGAAACGTATTACTATAAAATAATAATCCCGATAAAGATTTTAACAATAAAATAATGAATTTGTTTAATTAATCAGATAAATAATTTTAACCTGTTCCATAAATAAATAGTAAATATACAATTAACGAATTTACGATAACCCGAATAGAAATAAACTGTCCTGACGATAGTTAATAATTGCATTCGTAACTACATAAATAATAACCAGGTGATCCAATTAATAATTGATAGTAAAAATAAACGTGATAATAATAATTAATAATTGAATTAACAATTGAATAAGGGATCTCGCTCAGGGTGAAAAGCTCTTCCAAGAATTATTTACTGCTCTGAGATTCTAGGAAATCCTCAAGGACAAGTAGCAACGGTCAAGGCATTCAAGAACAAAGAGGGGAGGTAATCGAAGTCAACAATACCAAGAAGCTAAATTCCAACGGTCAAAAAGCACTTAAGAAGGAAAACAATACAAGGTTAAAACAGAGAGTCAGCATTCCGAGGAGTGTAAACACTTCCGAGAATCCATTAGCGAGGAGCATAAACACTTCCGAGAATCCATTAGCGAGTAGCGTAAACACTTCCGAGAATCATTGGGCAATGGCGTAAGCCCAACGGCCCGAGTCATCGTCAACAACCAATCACGGACTATCGGCGTCCCACTCCTCCCTGGAGGGAGGCGGCCAGTCACCCGCTGCTCATCGCTCTCGACCCTATTTCCAGGTGTGAGGTCCCTCCACCGCCGCTCTCTCTACTTCAGAGTGGGGGAGGCCTCTGAGGCAACTCGGCGTCCTGCAGTCTCTATACCATACTGCCTCCCACTACCAACCTGAAGCTCCACCCAAAATCCAGAATATAAATTGGGCCACACCGCCGGCATCGAGTCAGTCGCTACCGAGCACATGAAAAGCTCTGTAGTCAGTTGCACTAGTGCACGAGCTCTGACCACGTCTCTGAGTCAGTCGCCATTACGATTAAAATTCGAGTTAATTGAATTGTATAGAGTCACGGTCAAAAGTCTATCTATTTGTTAAAATTTATAAAGTATTTAATTAATTTAATAAACCTCGATTTAAAGTTATTTCTCCGAGTTGAAGCAAGTTCACGGTTCATTTGGTGTTGTTCCAAAATTCGTGCAAAATCAAATTAAGATTTAAATTTGTCTTTGTTATTGATTACAAGTCTATATCATTGAATAAAAGTAACTATTAACATGATTTCGTTTTATTGTTCGTGCTATTTCTAAATTTCTATTAGATTATTTTATTAAAATAATGTGTATTAAAAAAACGTGTATTAAAAAAAACAAAATACTCAGCGGAGCCATTTAGGAGTTTTTTGCTAGTTGTTTACTATATCGACGCCATTGGAGACCAGGGAGGGGCGAGAAGTAGACGCTTGGCAACATCGCATCGGACAGGTAAAGATAGCAAGCAATTAGAATGATTGCTGCGTAAACGTTTAGTTTTGACATAAGTTTTTTAATAATTCATTCTGTATTTTTAATAGTATTGTTTGGATATGGTATAAAATATGACTTTTTTCATAATGACTTTTTTTAAAGCCTTATCAAACATATTAAAATGAAAATATAAGTCAATAAATTAACAGGGGTATTACTATTCTTTAGTAAACAGTATTTTATAAATAAATGTACCTTTTTTTTGCTTAAATTCTAAATTGATAAATACATTAACAAATGAACTGTTATTTCATGAACAATCCTTCTAAATAAATATACTTTTTTATGTTTTCACTTATTAATTACGAATTCAAATACGTTCAAATAATAATTTTTTTATAAATAATAATATATTAGAAATCTTAAGAAAAATTGAAATACTTCAAACTATGTAATTAATCTTGATAACAATTAACGCCTTTATGCGAAATTTGTTGCAAATTCTTTTTTAAATTATCAATAATTTTATCAAGTGCTTTCTTATTACTAGTTATCTTTGGTTTTCCATTTGGTAGTTTTTCTTTAAAAATTTTTAATATAGCTTCTTCTCCATCTGTTTTATAAACATTTATCAATATATCACATGTTACATTTCCTTTAGCAACTTTTTTTAGTAAATCTAAACTTATAACGTCTTTTAATGAAGTTAACTTTTTTAAATTATATTTTATTCTCTCACTATCACTGTAAACCCAAAAGTCTCTAAATCAAAGTAAACAATAGATTTGGCTGATTCAGAGGTTATCATATTTTCAATTTTAATTTTATTTTGATTTATATTTTCTGCTCCAATTCAAAAATTTGATTTATAGGTAACTCCTTCAACGGTTTCATTTTTTCTTCTTAACCGCTCTCTATCATTTTTCAATTCTAGTCTACGTTTCTTTCGTACTATAGTGAGAGCGTTAAGCTTCCTCTCTTTTCTTTTTACGTCATATTTGTTAGCGTAATTAACAGTGTGTGTGTACCAGGAGATAAACATAAATTTTTTTAATATCTATCAAACTACTTTCGCCGTCATTAGCACGACACACTGCACTAGCTTCACGAAAATCACTAGATGCGCTTCTACTATAGCATATACTCTTTGGTGCTTTATGAGCAATTACATTGTTTACGCTCTCATTTGCTTGACTAGAAGCTGCGACAGAAAACTTTCTAGCATTACTTGCATATCTTTGAAATAATTGACTTAACTTGTTATACAATTCTTCATTATTTAATATCACAGTCGGTTTTTTTTCTTATTATCCTGAGATTTGCACCAGTTTCCAAATGTTCAGGAATATTTAATATTGCTTTTGCTAACTCTAAACTTTTACCCTTATTCTGAGATATTGATTGACAAATATATTATTTGTCGAATGATACAATTGTCAATTAAGGTTCATCGATGAAATACAAAAGCAGTGTATGAAGGTTATATTACATTAATGTTTCTAAATATTTTGCATTTAGTATTTATGCATTTTATACGTGCATTTTGCATTTAACTTACCAAGTACAGCTGTTGTGTTTGTATCTGACAGCTTTTGATTTCCATTGCTGTGTAGTTTTCCTGTGTGCGCCGTTGTTATAATGCTACATATTTCACATTAATTTTTGAAAACTCAATTCAAATCCAAGATGCTTTTAACTGATAATTTGTGCTAGGCTGAGTGTACTGTTGCAATTCGGCTTCTCGTGTTTGATTTTCATTCATGTTTCTTGCTCATAAAACCAATTCTGTAATCAATGGCCAAATTAAAATTGTTGGATAGCGAGCTCGATCTCAAAAACCACGAGAAAGACGGTCATACACTGTCTAAACATGTTATGACGCCGGATAAGCTGCTGGCTGAATCATGCAAGCGAGGAAAATTCATAAGCGCATATGAAAGTAAAAGCTCAGCTGAAAGGTGGATTAAGGCAGCAATAGATGCAAGCAAAGAATCTATTGCTGCCTGGTACGAAGTGTCATCGGACTGGGATAAGGAAGTGTTTGAGTACACTCCCAAAGCCCCAGTCGGCTTCGGTGCCAGTCCAGGTGTTAAATACACCACTCACCTATATTCGCTGGTGTTCCTTCTCCAGAAGATGCCAGAAAATCACGTAAAAGATATACTCTTAGTGAGTAGTTTTCCGGTGAGGGAGAATACGGAGTGCTTCTCCATCGTCGCGGAGCCAGTTCACTCGATTCCAAAAAATTGGAGGAGTGACAATCAGTGCGGCTCCGCCATAGCATTTTCGAGACCGAGCGTCGCCTTTCCCGCCAAGCCATCACAGCAACGGTGGATCGGCCCCAGACTAGAAAAGAATAAACAAACGTGGTTGCTTAAGAGTAGTTGGCGATAAAAGCCACTCTTTAAAGTTGAATTAGTGAATAAACCACTAAACATTAGTGAAAATACACCACCGTAGAATTAGTGTACTAATTTTCTACGGTGCAGCGATTTTTACTAATGTTTAGTGATTTTTTCACTAATTCAATTTTAGAAAAGCAAGATTTCTTGAATGGTAGCCCTAGAAATTCTAACAAAGCCATAATAAAGCGCAGAGATGCTAAATGGCAAGAAAATCAGATGTTTCAAGAGACAGGATTATACTTCGTACGTTCTAGACAACTTTTGGACCTATCCTTAAACAATTCTAACTCTCGTAGTAAATTAAAATCGATATTTTAATTTTTACTACATTTTTAGACTACAAAAACCTTCTAACTATAAAACATGTTTTCTATTTTTTTTTTTTTATAAACATCGACCCCTTTCATTGCAATTAGTTAACTTCCGAAGATAATTATACTATTACTAAATCTAAATCTCTTTAGTTTTATTTTTGTTCCAGATGATCCCTCATGAAAAAGTGATTTACACCAAGGGAACACATACTTTTGAAAACACTGTTGATCGAACTGCTTTTTTGTATACAATGTAAAATCAGTAATAACATATAAAATTATTAAAATAAAGTGTTTTTTATAAGTTTGACTTTTCTAAAATCAATTACATTTTGTGACGAGGAAAATGCCAGCATAGGCAAAATCCTCGTATGGTATAATTAACGGACTCTCTTTGTCAAAACCATTGCTCTGGCACAGTAATCGATTCCGGCATATACGGAGCTCGCTGTTAACAAGATGCGGCAGCGGCAGCAAAACGAGACGCGAGTCAGCAGCCAGCAAGGAGAGAAAGAGAGAGAAAAGTCAGACAGGGACTCCCCGGCGCCGCGCGAGCCAGCGGGCGAAGGAGCGCCGAGAAGTCGACAGCATGATCGAGATACTAAATAAATTTATCATAGCTATGTACTATTATATAACACTTAATATCTAATGTATCTAATGTATAATATCTAATGTACTATTATATAACACTTAATATCTCTTTATCTTTTATATTATTTTGTACCTCTGTGTATATAAACATGAAATAAACAAACAAGAAATATAAAAATCAATTCTCTCGATAACATCTTGTAATATCTCGTATATAGGTACCTGTGCGTAGGTCTGCCGTCTGACAAAGGTGTGATTCCGCCGTAACTTGTCCATTCTGTGTCCAGGCTTCTGAAGCCTTTATGTATTGGGAAACAAAATTTCTCATAGTTCTTTATGGTGTATAACATCACTAAATATAATTGGTCATAGTCATAAATTGATATACTTGCTTTAATTTAAAACGAATCCACAAAATAGGCCTGAAATGTCAATTCCGTAGTATGTCCGAAATTCAAATTTGGGTATAAAACGGCACTATACACAAAAGTAAGGTTCATCAAAGTATTCATGTATGTACATCATAAACTATAGAGCTAACACAACACATTTATTACTATTTTACAATCAAAGAATGCTATTTATAATTAAAACGAGAGGCTTACTTTTTGTCCATCAATTTTCGAGAAATTTTGAATGATACACTATCGATGTTCAAAAGCGCGCTAATTTACTATAGGGCGTCACCTACCCGTGGATTCTTAAACTATATGTTATGCAATTCAAATGCTCTTGAGTGGCGAGCTAATGTTTCATTCCAACGTTTAAGAAAAAGCAAAACAGGTCAGTTCCGTAACAATATTTAACTGCTATTCTAATGCAAATATTTTTTAAATATAAAAAAATAAATATGCTTTTCATGTTAAGGTAGTTCTCTAACGCGTTATAGTTTTTGCGCTCAGCAAGAGCACAAACTATACCATACGCATGCCATCTGCATCGTTCTGTCTCTCTCACTCTAATGCATGTCGTCTGCTATTTGTGTTTATAATCATAGTGTCTTTTTAAAAAAAGGCCGGCTTGACACATATTTGATAAACTTGAAAGAAAGAGCTGAATTTCATCTTTCTTAAGCTATGTTTTTCTTTTTGAGAACCCACTTTTTTATCAAGTAATACTATTACTTCATGTTATGCGTTATATGGCGTCATTTACTCTCAATGTAAAAGTAACCATTTTCAATAATTTTTTTTCTTGAAAAATAGGTCGGCAACCTATATTTTAAAAAATAAAGAAAAATTATTTCGATTTTAAAGAACACGCTAGAATTTTGTTACTTTCGAAACCCACTTTTTAATATATTAGATTAACTACCTTAATGGTAAGTACTTTAAAACCTATACTCAGGAATATTTTTTATATCATTTGGTTAAGATGTACGAGCTAATAATTGCTAAAATGTCAGTTTCGGAACTGTCCGTAACGGTTAGTTCCATAAGACGAAAAAAATGATTTTCTACATTATAGCTACATACAACTTGTCGCAGAAGTAACTGATTCGGGTTTTTTCGCTTTACAATGTTGATTTGTATGCTATTATAATGTGAATAAACATGCTCGCACTTAAAATAAAGCGATTTAAGCAATAAGCTTTTTGAAGCCTGTTTTGGGCAAGTTACGCCAGAATCACTTTTATATATATATATATATATATATATATATATATATATATATATATATATATATATATATATATATATATATATATATATATATATATATATATATATATATATATATATATATATATATATATATATATATATATCGGGCTCTCAGCCGCTATTTGCCACCACCACTTCGCCACTTTCATGCGGTCGGCCGTTTTCAGTGAAAAAAAAAAAAGTTGAAATCGGACCACGCATGCAGCATCCACAGGCACGCTGATTAAAATAATGCGTTGAAGAATTCAAATCGCGATTACGCAAAGGCTAATAATTCGACAGCGCCTGGTTTTGGCAGACATAAAGTACGTATCAATTACTGTAATTTCGCAAAAGGTCTGCGCTACTAATTCAGAAATGGCAGAGATATGAATTTTTGAAAAAACACTGAATTTTTCGGTTTTTCTCATTTTTCTCCGTTACTAATCATCCGATCGGGTTGATCAACATCTCATTTAGTTAATATTTTCATTCTCTGACATTCACGTCTATACATCATCGAGATACCTTCATTAGTTTAGATTTTATAAGCAAATCCTGGCGGAAGTAATAACTGCACATATCTGCACATATCTGTACAATTCTGTACATTTCTGCACATTTTTGTACATTTTGTCAACTTATTAGACTTTTGTACAGAAATATACAGAAATGTACAAAAACGTAACGTGAACGTAACGTAACGTAACGTTGTATTAGTAATTGAAGAGCTCAGGGCAACAAATGGCCAACTCAGATTTTAAGATGGCCCCTGAATTTGATGTTTATACTGCTTAGGCAGAGGCCAACATAAAATGTGAGCAGATCGTTTCTTGCCCAGGTCTCTTCAATTACACTTATAGGGTTGTCTCGGGGTGCATTGGAATTCAATAAAAAAAGATGTACTGTACTTACTAAAGCACTTTATTTCTACGTGAAGTATTTGCTTCCTCCTAGAGGAAGCTTTGTGATAGTAAATTTTTGAGTTGTTGTAAAAACATGTTATAATTGTGTTCCGAGGTGTTAGGAATCAAAATACATGGGTTTTGAAAAATGTCTGTATGGATGTGTGTGTGTGTGTGTGTGTGTGTGTGTGTGTGTGTGTGTGTGTGTGTGTGTGTGTGTGTGTGTGTGTGTGTGTGTGTGTGTGTGTGTGTATACGCCTGGATCTCAGCTCCTACTCGGTCGATTTTGACCGGACAAGTCTCATTTTTTTTGTTTTTTTTTTGCGTGATGGCGGGTCAAAAATCCGTTTTTTGATTGGGGCGATGCGTATTTGTTTTTTTTTCGAATTTTCGATTTTCTCAAAACTGTTTTTTGATTTTTTTTAATGATAGGATCGAGTCATTTGAATCTGATGGGTAGCGTTCGAAAGAGAATTAAAATACCTATATTTTCTAAAAAAAAAAGTTTCTAGCTATCACGGTTCTTTTGTTATTAACAAAAACGTGTTTTTTTTTAGAAGCCTATAACTCCGAAACTTAACGGTCAATTTTTTTGAGAAAAATCATGATAATACAGAATATAAATAGCTATAATCTGTTAAAATTTAAATATATTCTGTAGGCTAGATTTTGAGTAAAAAATTGAAAAATGAAAGAATCAGTTTTGTATGTCCAACGATTACAAGAGTAAAATTGACTTAATGGCTTCAAAATTCATTTTAGAGGTAGATTTTTTATAGTTCTCGGTCGAGTTCTTTGGGCAAAATGATTGATCCATACATTTCAGAGATATTTGAGGTTAAAAGTTTTTTGACATTTTTTAAAAATCGTAATTTCTCGAGAACGGCTCTATGTATCTCAGTGGGGTGGGTGGCATTCGAAAGAGAATTAAAATACCTATATTTTCTAAAAAAAATTAATTTTCTATCTATCACGGTTTTTTAGTTATCATCAAAAACAAAAACGTATTTTTTTTTTAAAACTCATAACTCCAATGATGTTATGAAATATAAAAAAAAACACGTATTTAATAACAAAACAACCGTGATAGCTATTTGTTTTATTATAAAATATAGATATTTTACTTCTATTTCAAATGATAACTTTATTTATCAGCTCAAAATTTATATAATTTGATATAAATAAATATAAATAAATAAATAAATTTAAAAATTAACAATTTTTAATATTAATAAAAAATTATAAATTTTGTTATTAAAAATTAATTAAAGGAATCAACAAATTATTTTTCATATGACTAGTACATTTTAGTAACTGATGTGTTTAAATTGTTTGTTTTTAATAGAAAATGTATACCTATGTTTATAAGATGATATCTATAGATATACAATTCCTATTAAAAACAAAAAATTTAAACACATCAGTTACTAAAAAAGTACTAGTCATATGAAAAAATGGTAAAGGATCTTTTGTCTTAGAATTTTGCGCTCTACACGATTATGTTTACAGACGCATACATTTTCAGAACAGGTTGTATACTGTCGGCCTTCCAATGTATCCATAGGATCAGTCACAAACGGTGCGCCGCGTAGTGGCAAATATAGAAATAACGTAAGCTTGGTTATTGGGAGCCGTGTGGATACATTAGAAGGCCTAGAGTATGTAGTATATAAGCCGTGTAAGTCAACTGTTTAAGTGACATGGGTTTTTACTCCTAGTGAGGTTTTTCTCCATTCTACACTCCACTTACAAGGGGAGCACCAGGAATGCAGATCCTGGATTTGGCTGAAACTGTAGGAGGCACTTCTTTATGACAAATAATTAGACACGTGTCTTAGGGTTTTTGTGAATGGGTCTTTTATTCCGAGATCCAAGCTATTTTATGTCTAAAATGAACTATTTCTTATTAAAATGGGGTCTCTTTCTTTAGTGATCGATTTTTGAATATTTCGGTTATGTAAATGAACTAAAAAGTTTATAAAAAGAGGCAGGAAAAGCTTCAATTTAAGCTTTGTGTCGTTAAGGAATGTCAATTTCTCAAAAAGTTATAGGCTGTCAAAAATAGAGTAAGGAAATGACTGAAAATTTCTTATTTTCTTCAAGTATTTAACGGGTGGTATTTTAAGCTATATTCTCACTCTATTTTTGATAGCTTATAACTTTTTGAGAAATCAACATTCTTTAACGAGAGAAAGCTTACATTAAAGCTCATTCTGCCTCTTTTCATAAACTCTTTAATCCATTTACATAGCCGAAATATTCGTAAAGCTATAACATAGAAAGGGACCCCATTTTCATCAAAAATCGTTCATTTTAAACATAAAATAGCTTGGATCTCCGAATAAAACGCCCATTCAGAAAAACCCTGAGACACGTATCTCATTATTTATCATAAAGAAGTGCCTCCTACATGTTCAGCCAAATCCAGGACTCGCATTCCTGGTGCTCCCCTTGTTAGTAGTTCAGTCATGCAACCGTTCTTGTTCTATAGCTTTTGATAGATAGTGTGGAAATGCCCTTATATAGGCAACGCACAACTTCCTCTATTCTGATTTCCTTTTTCAAGAAGAGGTAACTGGAATCGCCCAGGCGCTTCCTACGTGGATTTACTTCTACGTAAGTGGCACCTGGATGGTGATCCGGGCAGGCTGTACCTCACTGGTCGGGGGCGACGGAGTAGGAGGCCTCGCCACCCCTTCTTTCTTTCTTTCTTTCGTTCAAGTGACTCTTTACGAAAGGTCCGAATTACAAGGCTTGTCCTGCTTTTGGTATCCCCCTTTACATAGGGGACTTAAAATTTTACGCAATATCTGCGTGTTACGTCCTGCCAAAAATAGTTTTCTTTAAAATAATAAAAATTATTTTATTTCATTATTACATGAATTTCGTAAACCAATATCAGATTTCAGAAAAAAAAAAAAGAAAAAATTTGGAATTCAAAATATTGTATAATTCCATCATTTTTCTTTTCCTTTATTACTCTGGATTTATTAATAAAAGATTAGAGATCTGATTCTCAATAGTTTTAAAATACAGAAGAGCACTGTTACCTAAGTACTTTTAGATACCAATCTTTTCGAATTAGGAAAATTGGCATAGTACCTCTTTTCACAATTATTTTGATTTCAACAATATAGAAAAATATATTGGGGCTTGATACAGTTTCCTTTTTTTTCAGAATATAAAAAAAAAAAACATATAAGATCCAGTTTTGTAAATAAAACTTGGAATCTTGTTGTAACCTTTAGTATTGTATGTTTCCTTTTCAAAGTATAAAATTTCGACACTTTACTCTTAGTAGTAAGGCAATTATGTTGTAAAATTTTATCTGGCATTTAAAAAGTGAGACGCTCTTGTATCATTCATTTCAAACGCAATATTTAATAAATGCTCACTATTTCCTCGCATCCAACAATCATCGGATTAGATCATTTTAGAATTTGTTCATCCTCAAAAATTTTCCTCGTTTAGGGTCATAAAAACTCAGGTCCAAAATTTTCGGCCGCATGAGAAATCCCAAACGCAAACATCTCGAAGTAAGGGTACAACGCTTCCTTCTTCGTCGCGGGTCGTAAAGTTTTTTTTCGTTTCCTTCCTCTTACGATAGCCTCAGTAAACACTAGCCAGACTCAAACATCTGCAAGCGGTAATTTTCTCGAATCCGAGTACGCGTCGGAATTTCTTAGCCACTCCAAAAACAATAAACTGGGAAAACCCTGTAATTACGCACGACAGCGTCTGTTTCCGTCTCTCTCGCTTTCCAGCATTTTCTGCTACCCACGCTTATACTGGATTTTTCTCTTAACACGTTTATAAACAGTGGATGCAATTCTAATTCTTTTAGGTAAAAAAAAGCAATAGACAATATGTCCATTCTCATTTTTTTTATTGAAATAAATCCGGATTTTAAAGAAGATATTCAAAGAAAATGCGAACCTTTATGAATTTACTCTTCTTCCATTTTACAGTTATTCACGATTTATAAATCAGAACGCAATGTTAGTAACACCCCTATTAGTATATTTAAATTAGTTTATAAAGTAAATTTTTTATAACGCATTTATTTTAATAAAACCACAAAATTCTCTTTCATTAATGTATAATATTTAAAGTACACGTTTATACACAGTTAGTAACAAATACAGAGTAAACTAATTTTTCCTCTGTAACTCCAAGGTTAAACATATACCATTTACTTAGTATACCTCTTCCAATTAAATCCCTGAGGATTTATTAACTCAACAATTCAATAGATTTTAGTTATCTAAGACTAAACTAGGTTATTTCATACCTTTCTATTAATCTTTTACGTTAGATAATTACCTTCAACATTTTCTATCCACATTAATATTTCTTGACTTTATTTTGTATGTTTATGCAAAATATATAAAAACAAAATCTCTACAATTTCCAAATTCAATTAAGAATATTTTAAAGTTCAAATACCTTATGAAATCAAGTACTTTCTGTTCTCTTTCCTGAAAAGCTCATAAACTAATACATTTTAATATCTCACCTATTTCCACAATAGGTTATTCTATTATATATATATTATTGTACGTTCTTCTGTATAAGTTTTATCAGTCACTTTAATTCAATGCCCCAATAATATGAAATGAGTAATAGATTTCAATAAAGTATATATATATATATATATTATATTAGTCACATATTAGATTTATGTTGATTTAGATAGTTTATTTTTAAGTTTACATGTTAAGTCTAAATTTGTAGAAGTATAAGATATCTGATATAAGTTATTTTATATTCAAACTTTTGTATTAATTGCATTAGAGTTTATACAAATTTAGTTACTTTTATACTTTTTATATTTTAGTTCTAACTTATGCACTATCGAAAGCCGTCATATTTAGTTTTAAGTCTAATTTTACTAATTTTAAGACGTTTATATTTTCGGTGTTAAACCGTTTCGCTGATAATAACTGTCACCCTTTTATATACCAAAACAATATTCCTATTCGCGTATTTAATTGACCCTTAACGGTTAATATACAAAATAGGATATTAGATGTATTTATAATTATCCTTTGTACGATTTCGCTACTTAAAAACCTTCTTGTTTGAAAATAAAACTCTTGTACATAAATAAACTACTTCGAGTAATGTTTAATTTACAGATTAACTATAATTTATTATAATATTCATATTATAAGTCCTTTCTTTAATTAAGTTTTAATTCATTTCCACCTTTTTTGTTAATAAATCTTCATATTTTAACGTAAATTCTTTTTAATTAGTCATGGGACCGCCCAGTTCTTATATGTATTTAAAGTTTCATATTAAAAATTATTTATTATAAAAAAAACATTATGTCAAAGTGGGTTATTTATCTTGATGCTGAATGTAAGACAACAAAAATTCTCTTTTATTGCCTAACAATCAATTCATAGCGTTTATGCATAATGACGCCTCATTATCGAATCCCAGCGCCCGATTTTGAGTGAGGGCTGGTCCCAAAAATCTAAGCGACCAATAACATCCCTCTACGCTTAAGGCAGGAGAAAGCGGCTGCGCCCCATCTCAAGCTTAGCTTACTTCGTCACCGCGTCCAACGAAAAACTAGAGTTCTATTTCAGACCCCGACTCGGGTGTTCAATCCTAGCCCCGCCGAGTGTGCGAACACTCGCGGGAGCGATCTTTATATTCTCAGTCACTCTCCAGCAATCACCCTCCAACGAGGTCTTCAATACGCGCTCAATTCAATACGCGCTCAGCAGTCGCAATTTCGAACTCCAACCCTCAACCGAAGAGGTCTTCTTCTCTCATTTCACAACTCTCGGAGTTTATTCTAAATTCGCATCTATTACTTCAAATTTATTCAGAGTCCCGCGCCACTCTGAAGTTTTTACGGAAATTTAGAAATTTTGTACAAGTTACCGAGCAAGGGTAACCCGTGTGTGCCAGAATAAATTTAATATTTTTTTTTCCTTCTATTTTGTTTTTGTGTCAATTATTTTATACACTATCTACCATCATCGACATCAGAGAACATCCGAAGCTGCCAGAAAAAAAAAGTAAGTTGAAATTTATCTTGCTATCTAACATTCTCTACAGCTAGTGTGATTTTCCCCATACATTTGTCCCCATTTCTTGTAATTTAATCCGTGTTTTGTTGACCACGTTCCCCTTAAAATAAAAGTGTTTTTTTTTATTATTATTCTATTTAAAAAATTCACCTCTAAATTCGCGTAATACACAAGCCAAATCTGGCCTAGTAACCGACTGTACAGGGGTTCGTCCTCAGTTTCTCGGTAGATCTAGGTAAGTTGGCAAAATACTAACATACGTTCGAATCCGCGTTTCTGAGTCAATTCTTCTAACTATATCGCGCCCTTTGCTGCATATCTCACCCAACCCCTACATCTAGTAGTATCTAGCTCAAGCCCGAGCTATTAGGTTTCACGGAATCTAGGCTCAAAAGTGAGCAACTAGTTTCTATTTTTCTATTTAGAAACAACCAGTTGGGTCTTCTTTGGTAGACCCGACGTAACATGCGTGAAATAATTTTAATAATAAAACATAAAACAGGTGTGCGCTAGTGTTGTAAAATACCTGGAGATTTTATAAATGGTAATATGACGTTAAATATGACAGACATGTGTCGGACATGTGACCGATAACCAAATCTCGATGTTTAAATTACCGACACAAAAAAAATGCGAACATGTCGTGACTGTCACACAAAAAATGGACACCCCTTCCACTATATAGTGGCAAAATTTCCGTCATAAAATTTTTGGACATGTGACCATAGAAAAAAAATCATACAAATTTTATGACAGTATTTATTTTATACTTCATAAAAAAAAATATATAATACTTTACAAAACTTTACTACATCCTTTAGTAAAAAATAGATACTCCATCCACTATATAGTGGTAAAATGTCCGTCATAACATTTTTGGACATGTGACCATAGCAAAAAAATCATACAAATTTTATGACAATAAAATTATTGTAATTTTTTGCTTGGACATGAAGGAGTTGTGACGGACATTTTACCGACATTTTTTTATGTCGGACATGCTTACAACAGTAGGTGTGCCTGATAACGTGCCAGATCACGTGCCAATAATAATAATAAATCTCTACTAATATTACTTCGTCGGATCATGTGTTGGATCATATGCTGAATCACATGCCAAATTATGTCCGAAAATGAAGGCGAGTAAGAGAAAATAAAGGCCGGAACAGGTTAAAACTCCGATCAAAACAACTGGATTCGTCCAGTAGGACAGCAAAGGTTAGAATTACCCAAGCGCTCCAGTAAAAACAGCCTGCGAGTCGGCCAGAAACAACATAAGCAAAGGTTACGTCCCCTTTGGCGCTCGTGCGTGTGCTCGTTGCTCAGACTGTTTTTACTGAAGCATTTGGACAGTTATAACCCGTGCTACCCTACCCGACGACTCAGGCTGTTTTGACCGGAGTTTTAACCTGTTCTGGCCTTTATTTTCTTTCAGTGTAAGGTCGTGTGCTTGTCACATACCACATCACATGCCAAAATCTTGCTCACATTACGGCACTCGATCACGCTGCACGTTCTGATATAAGTGTACACATGCGCATGGCATACTTAATGGCTACACTTGAATTGTCCAATAAGATTGCAGGATTTTAAAATTCAGTAAGCACGTACCACGAGAATCAATGTCTATCGAGTGTACATACAGTCACATACTCACACGTACATTAACACTGCAGTTACGCACTGATACATTTACAGTCATAATGTTTGTCAATTATGCAAGCACGTACATAGTTGTGAAAATAAAACTTATTTTTTAATGTTGAATTTCGGCTAACTCGCGCGATTATCGCGCGATTATCGCGCCAGAAAATGGTCGATAAACTGGCACGATCATCGATATTTTTTAATAGAGCACCGCTCGATTTTCTGCATGGATTTTCGCATGGATTTCCGCATCGAAATCCGGACGAATGTAGACAAGTAGGAACCGCTCAGATTTCCGCCCGGATTTCTGCGTGGATTTCCACACACCTGGATAAGCGAAACCACCACTGCGTTTTCTACATGGATTTTCGCGTGGATTTCCGTGCGGAGATCCAGACATATATATATATATATATATATATATATATATATATATATATATATATATATATATATATATATATGTGTGTGTGTGTGTGTAGTCGTACTGATCATTTCGATTTCCGCGTGGATTTTTGCGTGGATTTCCGTGCACCTGCATAAGTGAAACCACCGCTCGGTTTTTTACGCGGATAGCTATGCAGGTGTACCGATTACTTTCATTCCGCGCGGATTTCTCCGCGGATTTCCGTCTAAATGCATAAGCTAAACCACCCCTCTGTTTTCAGCATGGATTTCCATGCGGAAATCCGGACATATATGGAGGCGTACCGAACGTTTGGATTTCCGCACGGATTTCTGCGCGGATTTCAACGCAGTTGTAGACACGACACGATGGCTTGGATTTTTACCTAGATATCTACGTAGATTTCCAGGTGGATTTGTTGGACTGATTTCTGCATGGAATTCTACGCGGAATTCAGTACCGAATTCCGGACAGATTTCAGTACGGAAATCCGCTCTGATATTTTCAACCGGGAGCCCTTTGGAACCGGTTGACTGATCGTAGCTTCTTTGAGGTCGTACAGGACCGCGACGTTCCCTATGGTGTTCTCGGTAATTGCCGGCACAGTGGCTGCAATTACATTTTCAGCTTTAGCCAGCAATTCACTATCCTCGAAGTCAACAGGAGTTTGCGGCGGAGGCTCATGAAGGTCCGGGTCGACCAGGTCGCCGACCACTTCGTCCACACCTTCGTCTTCCGTGCCGCCTTGCTGCTGCTGCAGCCGCTTCTCCTCCTCCTCTTACTCCTCCTCCTCCTTGGTCATCTGCTCTTGCTGTAGGCGCCCGTAACTTGCCTTGGCGAAATTGATCCGCCAACGGTGGTCGTTGCGAGGAAAAGTGGGGCATCCTCAGGAATTTTGTAATTGTCGACATTGAAGTCATGGTTCCTGAAAAAGTTAAGTGTGTAAGTCTCTTGCTGCCAGGAGCAAACTGCGGACGTGAATAATTTCGAGCGTTTCCCTTTCAGTCTTCACGTCCGCATATTGCTCTGGGCAGCAAGCTATGAAGACAAGTTGAGCAATATACATCGAATTTTTTACTTACTCCATGATGTAAAACATGAAACGGAACTGAGCATCGTATGTTTTAAACTCATGGAACTTATAATTCAGCTGGGTTAGCAGAACTTTCATTTCAGTGCGGCAAGTTCCGGTTGAGAGCATCTTTGCGATTTTGTTAGCGCCGCCTGCATACATTGCACAGTCCAAGTTGGGATCACCTGTGGTAATGTAGTCGATGATTTTTGCGGCCCTTACATTACCTACAGATCTTCCACTGCGGAGAAGCTGGTACGCTGCATATAGTAGCTGTAGACTACTATAATAAAAGAGCTTGAAAAAATCGCCGGAGTTACCAGTTCTACCTTCATTCCGGCGATGCTGCATATAAAAAGCTTTGCGCTGTCCGTTTTTATCAGAAGCCGTCTTCTGGAAAGGCCATGCATCAGCAGCCGAGAATACGCGTATCGAATGGTATTCCAGTCCTCCTCACTCGTTTCCTTCAACTGCGGAACCACACCGTGGTTTTCGAAGAGATGTGATACGGTATCGGACATTCTTAATGCAGCAATCAGGGTTGCGCGCATTGTCGTGGCGTTGAATTTAATTAGCCCCGACAATGACTTGGCCTTTGTAAAATGAGCCATGGTTTTGAAAATGAGCAACAAGCGCACCTGAAGAATTTGAAGTTTAATTAAAAGAAGCGTATTGCTCTGGATAGCAAGGGATGTAGACATGACCTTCAACAGTGTTTTGATACTTACAAGGAAGCAGGAAGACGCAGGAAGACGCAGGAAGACGCTTCTTCTTCTTCTTCTTCTTATTTTTTATTGGTTTCGTCTTGATGCACAGGAAGACGCAGAAAGACGCAGGATGACGCAGAAAGTGTCAAGAAGAAAAGCCAATGACGTATATATTGGCTGATGTATGTTGTCGCTTAGCAATCAGTAAACATATGGTCGCAACATGAAACAAGAAACGAATTGGTAATGTAGAGCTGTAAAAAAACACACATACACACACATGTCTATACCGCTCTGTCGTACCGACCGCCAATACGTTAGCAGCCCAACTCCTGCGTGAGGCTTGTGGATCCTATCTATTGCTCCTCGGGGCAAGCACCGTCGGCGGCAGTGAAGGCTGGCTACAGCCGACGGTGCTTGCCCCGTGGGCAATAGACGAGATCGACAGGCCTCGAGATCGAGTTACTGACGCCTCTATACACGGAAAAGGTTTTGGTTAGGTAGCAGCGCTAATCGTGATAGTGGCGCGTTATTTATCGGTTGGTATAGTGACCGTCCTTCTTAAGAGCGCCACGCTCTCGATGCGAGACAGTCACCGCGCGCGAGTTGCAAGATTGTTAGACTTGGTCGCGCAACCATCTCGCATCGGGAGCGTAGCGCTCTCAAGAAGGACGGTTACTATACCAACCGATAAATAACGCGCCACTATCACGATTAGTGCTGCTGCCTAACAAAAACTTTTTCCGTGTAACTTGTTACCCACCAATATTCTAATGCTCCTGCTCCCGCTCCCGCTGCCGCTGCCGCTGTCGCCAATCCATCTCAAATCTCTGCTGTAGTTACTCGAACTCGTGTATACATAAAAAAAAAAAATATAACCTATTAAAAATGATGTATACATTAAAACAATATTATAACCTATTAAGTACGATATTCCGCAGCGTCTAAATCTTCACAGAGTATTGGGACTAATCGTTTTTACATTTTCTTGAGATAAAATCGTTTCCTGTTTAAAAGTAATATTCATTGATCCTTCGAACGCAATTTCTTCGACCAATATGTCGTGTTACCCTTATAAAAATATCCTATAGAAAATCCTGTAGGAAATGCTATAGGAAATCCTGTAGGCATTCCGTAGAAATCCTATAGGAATCCTATAGGAACTCTATAGGCAGTCCTATATGAAATTCTATATAGAAAGTTCTATAGGAAATCCTATGTGAATTTCGCGCTTTTCCTGTAGGAAATCCTATAGGAAATCCTATAGGAAATCCTATAGGAAATTCTGTAGGTAATTCTGTAGGTAATTCTGTAGGAAAAACTGTAGACAATTTTACATGGAAAATCCTACAGGGAATTCTGGAGTATTTTCGTGAAAACAATTTATAGAGGTTTAGCATCTTATTTAGCGCTGTAACATCGCACAGCAGAATCAGTGGCAAACAGTCCTAGATAAGGAGTTGCACCTAGGGACTGCCGTGCACGACTGCCGGCGCTTACCGATTAAGCCCAATGAGCTCAGATATCAAAATCAAGGTAATCCTTGTCACATTGACTCTCCGTAAAGTCGTTCAAACGGTTGAATCTCATGGCTTTACATACCCTTGCGGTTCCAATGTGTTTATGAGAGTCCCGACCGCTGCGCTGCGCTGCGGCATGCGGTAGAAGCTTGCTTCTCCAGAGCCTCGTTTATGTATGGTCGCTGCTATGCCGCTATGGGGCGCAGCAGTCGGGACTCTCATAAACACATTGGAACCGCGAGGGTATGTAAAGCCATGAGGTTCAACCGTTTGAACGACTTTACGGAGAGTCAATGTGACAAGGATTACCTTGATTTTGATATCTGAGCTCATTGGGCTTAATCGGTAAGCGCCGGCAGCCGTGCCGGCAGCCCCTAGGTGCAACTCCTTACCTAGGACTGTTTGCCACTGATTTTGCTGTGCGATGTTACAGCGCTAAATAAGATGCTAAACCTCTATAATCTGTTTTCACGAAAATACTCCAGAATTCCCTGCAGGATTTTCCATGTAAAATTGTCTAGTTTTCCTACAGAATTACCTACAGAATTTCCTATAGGATTTCCTATAGGATTTCCTACAGGAAAAGCGCGAAATTCACATAGGATTTCCTATAGAACTTCCTATATAGAATTTCATATAGGACTGCCTATAGAGAATCCTATAGGATTCCTATAGGATTTCTACGGAATGCCTACAGGATTTCCTATAGTATTTCCTACAGGATTTTCTATAGGATATTTTTATGAGGGTATCTACGTGCTCATTCTTCGCTTTTAGTATGTAAATTTACGGAAACATTCCTAACAGAAGCTACAATAGTTTTTTTTCATAACTTTTTCGTACATATATAACGTACCTTTTTAAAATCGAATCAGCGCTATAATTTTGTCGCCGTACGACGCGATGTAATAAAAATCCACCGTCAATTATATGCATTGCTTCGTTATAAAAAGAGATAAAGGAAAGGCACGAGTTCATATCTAAGAAATTACTCCCCGTTATCTTTTCTTTTCAATATGCAGAGATATTTTTTGAAAAAGTAACGTTGGATCAATAGGCACAATGTCATTACCGATTTTGATAAAAAAACTCACGGCTTAAAGTGATAAAATCCTATGCATTCCAGGCACGATCTGCCCAAATGATGGCAAGATTTATTATTAAATTCAATATAAAATTCAGCGAGTGCATCATTGATTTAGCATCTTTTTTCTTGGCTTTTAAGTGCAAAAACTGGACATTTTGATGAACATTATTAAACACGTATACAAAAACAAATTGCATAAAAAATGTGTATTAACTAATGTAAGACCAACTTGAAATATGTCAAAAAATTAATAGATATATAGTTATATTAGAGTGAAGTAAATGGTTTTAAATGGGAAGCGTGAGAGAATTTTCGAGATGAGCTTCATAAAACGGAAGAAAATAAATTATTTTTATTATTTTTATTTATTAATTTTAAAAATACTGCGATATATTCACAAACTACAAAATTTGTGTACATACATATCTTAACAAGACGTCTTATCATTTTTTGGTAATTTATGAAAATTGATTGTATTCACAATCATTCTATTTACAAAGATTCATTTTTACAATTATTCATTTTGATTACATATATCGTCATCCTTGACGTACACCGCTATGTTTTGCACGATGGGTGCAGGGGGGTTGCTCTGCAGTGATACGTGGATGCGTAAACTGGTTTTATCGTTTATCGACGTGCGATAAATAGGATAGCGCTATATTCTTATCGGCAAGTGCGTATTGTGGATTGACCATAATGTTTGTAGAATGGTTAGGACAAATGTAGAAATTCAGTGATATAATTAATAAGAATAACTGTTTTATGAATTTTGTATTACTTTATAACAATAAACAATAAAATCAAAATATTTTTACATTTTAGTTCGTACATTGTAAGTTTAATAAGAGTATAAATAGTATTAAAAAAAAAGTTAGATCATAATTTCTAAAAGTAACGTATATAATTGTTTTAAATATAAATTTATTGATTATTACATATATATAATAATAATTTATTATTAAAAATATTTCAAATTTTTATGTAATATATTTAAATACTATTTTCTTACATTTAAATGGTAGGACAAAAATAAATTAAATGGTATTATGAAGATCAAAGAGCGCGGGAGTGCTCCGAAGGTAAGTATAGAAGAATCCTAAAGGAGCGACCCGTGCTACATATATAGTTTTTGACTATTGAAATAATTATAATAATTTTTGTGTTAACTAATTGAAAGCTTATTATTGTATATTTTAATGTTTATTTATTAAATATTCAAAAAGGAATGTAATAAATGTAAAATATAAGAAATAATATTACACAAAATAAATTTGTAATATATAACTAGTACATTACGGTACAAGTGACGAAAGTTGAAGTTCCGCTACTGCGTGCAGTTGGCGCCCGAGGCAAAGCCCCGGGCGCCATATCACGCAGTGGCGGACCTTGAAGTTTCGTCTCGTGTAGCGTATACTATTTTTCTTGATGTCCGGTGGAAAGTACGTTTGCCACTGACAATGATAACGCACCCGACGGGCTCGAGAGCATTGAGTTCGATGCCCGACCCCGACATTTGCGGCACGAGCGCAGCGAGTGCTACTGGTCGGGGGGGGGGGGGCATCGAAAACATCACGTGCATAATTTTAATAAGTGAATTTTACTGAAGATCATGTAAAATATTTTTATTCTACGTGCAATTGTTACAATTGTTACACGTACAATTATTGAACATGCGGTACTTTTGCTCCATTTGCAGCAACAGAGTCAACTACTTTATTTGTATCTGAAAAAATAAATGATCACTCAAAAAGAAATTCTCACAAAAAGTGCGACATTATTAACGAACAATCTTTTATCCATTTCACAAATTAAAGCAATATAAATCACTTGTGTACCCGATGGGCCGCATTGATTCTGACAATGCATACCCCGTTAGTGACTGTCACACATAATATTTAAATCGTTAACATACCTCGAAAATGATATGAACATTCAAAAGGTTATGTGTGAGTGCCACTAACGGGACATGCATTGCTAGAATCAATGTCCATCGGGTTTACCTTGATGATCAGAAGTGATAGTTTTTGTTGTAAATATAGGTTAATGACTTTGAATATGTTGACAAAACCTCTAAAATAATCTATTAATAAAGTCTACAGTTGCCTAGTTACCAACTCAGAATCAATGGTTAAATGTCCTTCTTTCGCCATCGAAAACAATGGCGAAACCACGTACTTTCCACCAGGGCATCAAGAAAAATATATTTATTAATTCAAATAATACAAAGGAATAAGAAAGCTATCTTTAATAGCATTTACAAAAACTGTTAATCTTGTCACAGCAGGTCTATATATTATTATAAATGTTTTTTAAATGAACAATCGAAGAACAACTATAAAAGTAAAATATAAAGTGACATGTTCTTGCAAAATCTTAAAGAGAATCGATCTAATATATATCGATTGATTTATAATATATAAAAATATATTTTAATAGTTCAAATAGTATAAAGGAATAAGAAAGCTATCTTTAATATAGCAATTACATAAACTGTTAATCTAGTCTCAGGATATATTATTATAAATGTCTTTTAAATAAATAATCCAAGAAAAACTATAAAAGTAAAATATAAAATCTAAAAAATCTTAAAAAGAATCGATCTAATTATTCATCCATGTATTCTTCATCTAAATACTCAGTTTCAAATTCATCCTCGTCAGGGTAATTATCATTTGCTGGAGGTGGTGAAGGAGGTAACCTCTCAGTGGAATCTTGTACTTCAGAATATCCTATGTTCGAAGGTTGAAACTTAGCTTGAGTAAAAGCTGTCATTATCTCTGCACACATCTTCTCAATATTTGTGATTATGTTTGTAAAACTTTTTTCCATTATTTTATTTTGTTGCTTGAAGCATTCAATCACATTTGTAGATAGATTTAAAATAATTCTATTACTTTCTTTTGCCAAACCTATTACAGTTTCTTCTTTATCTATAAAAAGAAATAAAATATGTTATATTAACATATTGATGTCATTTCTAAAGAAGCCAATGGTTGCGTACACGAATAGAAAAAAAAAAAAAATAATTTTTCAAAACTAAAAAAAATAGGCAAAACCTTTATGAATAAAATACTTTAATAATAACATAATATAAACAAACTAAACCTATTTGATAATTCTTCCTTATTAACTCACCTCCCTTTTTGACAAATTTAGTCTGCGAGGCCGTTTCTTCGGTCACGTCGATGCTTGGTCTTTTCTTTGGAATAAATGCACTTGACTTGCTCATAGAATAAGCACTCTCTGACGGGCGGACAGTTTTCTTCGGTTTTACAGCCTCGGGTACTCCTAGAGCACAAAGAACTTTTTTTTCCTGTGGACTAAGTTCTGTTGTTCTGAGACCCATTTCAAGATCCTCGTGAGCCTCCTTGGCCAGCCTAACTTGGTCATCCCATGTCTGAAATTTATGACACATAAAATATATACAATAAAAAATAAAAAATATTGTTGAAGTCTCAAAAAGATTTTAAAATCACTATTTCTTCAAAATATAAATTATAAATCAGTAATATAATTATTAGATATAATGTATAATATGTATAATAATATGTACAAAAAAGTTTTAAATTAATAATGCAATTAAAAAACAATTTTACAGGCTTACCCTTTGCCAAGCTTCGACACTTCGGAGTATGACCAATACTATTTAAATTTTGTGCGAGTTCATCCCATTGCTGACAAACAATTTCTTCTGTCCTCTCAATATCTCTTGCGAAGATGGGATTTCTTTCCATGAAAGAAACTAGAAAAGAAATCTGTGCTTTGCTTGATCTGTTTCTTTGAACCGAACTGAAAAATATAAAGAAACACTTATTTTACAAATAAATGAAGCACATGTATGCATTACTTTTTTGCTAAGCAAACCCATACAATTGTAAAAAAATAAATATAAAGCGAAATAATTTACGTAGTAAATAAAATTTGCAATTAAAGTATTGGCAGTACATGAATAATTGATTTGTTTAGACATTTAACATAGTTTTTGTATTCATTTTGTAATCTTTCATTCATTGGATTTTTTTTAAGCTGTTTATATAATTTGTCCTTTTTTTTACAGGATTTTATTAACGCAATAGTAATCCATTCTTTTCTAGGTACATTATTGTATTTAGCCGGGTTTCTTTTTGATTTTTCTTGACATTGTGTTATTCCATCTATAAAAAGGTTTATTGCTTCGTTTGGATCCTCGATTTGTGTGTATTCATTCCAACATTTTTGACTTGCTATAATAGCTATTTTTTTGTAATTTAATGAATAATTAGTTTTATTTTTTTTTCATCTCTGTATTCACTAGAGGTTTTTTTATATCTATAAATAGCGGATAGTGATCAGTAATTAGCGTCATTAATTTGAAAGTTTTTGTATTGATTGAGCTAGTTTTTATAAAAATATTGTCTATGCATGTTCCACTATCAGTAGTTACATTATATGGTCTAGTCGCATCAGTAAAACCAGGGTAATAGCCATTTTCAAGAAAATTGTATAGAAAATTCTGACTAATATTGTTTTGTTGTAACATTATATTTATATTAAAATCACCTATTATCAAATGGTTTTTAACTCTTCTCTTAAGTTGCAAATATTGATTTACCTTCAAATAAACTCTGTGTTATGTAGATCATGTGATCTGTACATAACTGAGATTTCCAAATGACTATTGTTTTGAAGGTTTATAATTGTATTTAGTATTTTTAGCCTACCCTGTTCTATCACATTAGTTGTCTGGGTTACATCTTTTTTTACATATACGACCACACCATCTGATTTGTTTATGTGACTATGGTTATAATAAATATTGTATCCATTTAATTTATAATATTGATAGTGTTCTAAATTACCGGTTTCAGCACATACTATCACATAAGGTTTGATTTTAAGCCTTTTATTCAAGATTTGCAATTTCTCAAAATTAGTTTTTAAACCTCTTATATTCAAGTATAAAATCAAATTATCTGTTGCTTTTCTATCTTGATTAAAAGACTTTAAATCATTATATGCGATTTCCTGCTGATATAATTGCGTATGTATGTCTTCAAATACTTCATGATTCTGCGCCATTTATTGCATTTGGTGTTGTTGAAATTGCGTTTGGGCTGGTTCCTATGCTCGCGATACTTTCTGTAGATTGTAAAGATGACCTCTGTCGTAGATTTAGCGTAAGCGGTATTGGTGGTTTCCTTGCCGGTACTGCAGGTTTGGTGAGTGTGTTAGCTGTATCTGCCCTCTGTTGTGTATTTTGCTGGTACGGCCTTATTGGTTTCCAAGTCGGTAAATCAGGTTTGATAGGGTAATCGGTTGCATCTATATATTTTTTTACCTTGTTTTTAAGTATTTCACAGTTGCTCATGTCATATGGAGAATGATTAGTATATAAGTTTGTTCTATATGTTTTGTTACTAAAGATACAGTTAGTGCATTCTATTTTGGTGCTATTACATTTGTTTGTTTCGTGGTCACCTGTACATTTTACACATATCTGTTTATTCTTGCATTTTTTCGCATTATGCCCTAGTCTCCCACAGTTGAAACATGGTGAGATATTTATTAGATCATAAACCATACATCTTTGGTGTCCGACAAAAAGTCTTTTCTTGTTATCTCTGATCAACTTATATGCTTCAGGTGGCACTTCCATTATAACGGAGCTAAGCTTTGTTTTTTCATTTGTGTACATATGAAGGATTGAACCACTGTTTTTTAAGTCACTAAAATTTCTTGTATTTATATCTTCTTCAATTTCTTTAATGTCCATCTTTGTATAGTTGTCTATGCCAACTATTTTTATTTTTGGGTTATTTAATTTTTCAGCAGATATATCACACTTCGGCAGTTTTCTTTGAAGTATTTTTTCAGCAGCTGTTACACTCTCAATGTTCATACAGTTAACTATAATATCACTTTTATTTTTATTATATATATTTTTGGTTTGAATGTTCTTTTCTCTCACTAGATATTTAGTTATTGTATTTAAAACTTCACTTTGATCATATTTGCCTATTTTAACTACAATTTTGGTATCTTTTTTGGTTGTACTTTTATCTCCTTTGTTACGTCTGCGTAAGCTTTTTTAGTAAATTGGTTACCTGTTTCTTTTTCTTTATATTTTTCAAGCAACTCATGTAATAGTTTATTTTTATCTTGCAATTCATTATTCAGTTGTTTTAGTAACGTATTTTCAGCTACCATAACCTCATTCTCACTTATATTATTTTCTGCCTCATTTTGTAATTCTAATGTCTTTCCTGCTAGTTCCTCTAATATTTCTTTTCTTATTTCATCCGTTTGCCTCATTTTGATATGTGCTATTATCAATTTTGCTGTCTCACTCAAGTGTTCTTCTTCCTCATTATCCTCATTATAGGTTATGTTAGACATGTGCACGTGTTCCGGACAAATTACCAAGTTATCTCCTAGATCTTTTGTATTGTTTAATCTTTCAAAATCACTTTTATGATATGCGTCTCCACATATGATACAAATTACTAATGCCACCGGTTTTGTTGGATGGCACTTATATACTTTTGTACTACTCTTGTCGGGAGGTCTTTTCTTTCCCGGCGCCATCTTGATCTGAATATAAAGAAACATTTATTTTACAGATAAATGAAGCACATGTATGCATTACTTTTTTGCTAAGCAAACCCATACAATTGTAACAAAATAAATATAAAGTGAAATAATTTACGTAGTAAATAAAATTTGCAATTAAAGTATTGACAGTACATGAATAATTGATTCTCTATTTCAAAATCAAAAATCCTTACACGCATAATCTAATCAGACCACTCTTTCCCCATTAAAAATGTTATTTAAAGAAAATAATAACTAATATATTTTTGTTATACATCTTATAGTTTTAATTTATGCCTGTAAATTTATACTTACGAGGACTTTGACATTTTGTAAAATTAATTAATTGACGTGCGAAAGAAGGGATGTTAAAACGAAGAGATGTGCACAGCTAGCCCACAAAATCGGTATGTCCAATTTCTCAAAAAAAACAAAAGCAGTGACAACAAAAGATGTATAGATGTATAGAGGTTTAGGCGCGTAATTAGTACACAATATTGCCGTTACCGCGCCAATAACAAATCCAAATATTCAAGCCGTCAAATCCCAATATAGTGCCGCACGGCGCGAATCACCAAATCGCCGCGCATCACGCGCATAACGGCGTAAATCAACTCTGCGGAGAGGTGATAGTTTTTATGGTTCTATTCAATTTCCTTAATCATGGACCATAATGAGATTGCACTTAACATATGTTGCTGTCAATAATTGTAATAACTCTAAATTATTTTTAACTTCTAAAGAAAAGCTTTATTGGTATTGAAAATTGTTTAAAAATTTTTCTTTTTTCAAATATAAATAAAGCCTCTACAAGAAATACAATTAAAAAATTTATCATTTTTTAAATTCATAAACAGAATTATACTAAAGCAATCAAATGAAATCAAAATCTGAATCAATGATAAAAAGTCGGTTTACAGTCCTTGAAGTAGAGGAGTACATTACAGATAATTTGATTTTACTTACGTTTCATTTGGAAATGTTACTCGAATATGCTCTTCAGTAGCACAATTAATTGTCGTTCAAAAGACTCAAATGATTGTATTCTTTCATAATTTAAAATTTCTAAATCGTTATTCAATGTCTCTACACTAGGCTTCAATGAAGTCAGTATGTCACCTAAAGAAACGACTGGTTATCATAAATCCATAATACTTATTTTGAAATAAAAGAAACTATAATATCACTTTTACTTTTCTTTTTTTAATCCTCATTCCAATCTCTGGAATAATACTCAAACCTGTACCATAATGCCCAAATATACTGCTAATCCGGTCGTGAAGATCTGATAGCTGAATAATTTCATCGTTTCCAGTTTTTCTAATAGAAAATAGGTACTTGGCTTTACTTTGTTTTGTCGATAGTCTTAAATTTTTCCAACACTGAAACAAAAAACATACTTTTATCAGTAGAATCAAGACATGTGATGGTCAAGAAGTTTAGAACTAATGGCGCAAATATAACTTTTTGCATCAATTTTATTCTAATCATTTCAACATATGCTGTATATATTACGTAAGTTGTAACATAAGAATAATGTTATATTCTTTATAAGACTATTTATAATAAACATTTGTCGAAAGCGTAATATTCTACAGCAATATATAGTTTTACCTACAAAAATTTATGTTTTTACTGATGTAAGTGACATATCTTATCTAAACATTTCCATTGTTAGATAAACACTATTGAAAATATAAAAGAGACGTGTTTTCCAATACTAATTAATAAGTAACCAATGCACTTACAGTTTCCCATAAAGTAGGCGTTTTCTTCGCTCGTCCAGCACTATTCAGATCCTTGGTTAACTTTTGCCACATCAGTTTATATTTTTCTTTGCCTTCTCTTTCTAACGCAGTTATTTGTCCCCTTGCAAATAATGTGTGTGTCTCCATATAACATACAAGCATTTGCAATTGGTTTTTGCTGACACGGTGAACAATTGCATCAACATTATTTGTTCTATATATAAAAGAAATTGTGTTAATTACCAAAATACTAAAAATCTTTGTTATTTATACTCACTTTTTGGTGGCATGTTGGCGAACAAACTATTTAAGTAGCAACAAACTAATTCAAAGAGCCAAATTGCTGCAAAGATAACCTACAATATTATTTAATATAAATGTGTAATTACAATGGAATAGTATATGATACTAACTTGGATTATAGAATTTCTATAACTTTAATATCGACGTACTCAGCTTTGCTAGACTATTTTCGTTTTTGTAACTCAGTTATCACAAAATAAAATACCCAGAGTGATTATGGAGAAAAAGCATGCTTTGTGAGGTTACTTGCAAGTTGCAACTCACAGGCCGAGAGGTGTCTGTGTCTCGTTGACTCCTCCATCATCACTAACCTACCCTAATCATAAATTGAACGTTAACGGCTACATTCACTTCGAAGTCGATGGCTCGCCTACAACATTACATTTGCTTCAAAAAGAAGTAATAATAGTCGCGACTCGTCGTCTATTTCTCATTCTTAAATAGTGATTGAATAAGCAAGTAAAACATGAATATCGCTGTTTATCTTCTTTTTGGCAACGATGGAGTTGAGCAAGAAAGGAGAAGAAGAAATGCAGAATTTAGACGGCTCAACTTGGAGAGAAAAACACTAAGAGATATATCAAATCCTTTTACTCTTGATCCAGACTATTTTAGACAACTATACAGGTTTAATAATATTAAATATATAACATTCTTATTAACTGCTTCTTCAAAATATAACCTTTGTATTTGAATAACGATACTTTTTAAATATTATATAAAGTTAAAATAATTTATAAGTAACAGCAGAAAATCACCCAAAATTCAAGTTTAAAAAAAGTTGATTTAAATCATTATAATGTGGAAGTTCCAAAATAACATTATTACCAATATATTAACATTATAATTGTACATATGAAAATTTTTATTTTTATTAACAGAATGCCAGCTGCTTCAGCTTTAGATTTAGTCAATCTATTACAAGATCACGTAAGCGTGCAAGGTGGACCATGCATTCCTATAGAATTACAAGTTCTTGGTGCATTACGTTTTTTGGCTGAAGGCAGTTACCAGAAAGGAGTATCTCAGGATTATAAACATCCTCTTGGACGAACAACATTTGGGCGTTGTTTGCACAGAGTAGTAATTAAAAAAATTGTATTGTATTATGGCAATACAATATTTTGTTACTTTTAGACTAAAAATATTATTTTTTATTTATTTTCAAGATTTAGAGAAGTTAACAGAATTCCAAATATTCTTGGCCTAATAGACTGTGTTGTTGTCAAATTTATGCAGCCACCAGCTAATGAAGAAGCCTTCTACCACCATAAGCATTCACATTCTATGAATGTGCAAATTGTAAGTTATATTTGATCCGAAGAGATCTATGCATATTAAAATATATTATAATCATTTGATTTTGTAGGTTACTGATGACAATTATGTCATTCAGAGTATAAGAATCTGTCCAGGATCAAATAATGATAGATATATTTGGAAATTCAGCGATGTAAGACAGAAGTTACTACACCTTAGAGAAAATGAAGATATTGTTCGTGAGGAAGGTCATTATTATCTTCTTGGTATGTTTATATTACATTTGTATATAATTATATATAATAAATTTTAACATATAACATAATGTAAACTTACACAAAAGTTTTTACATGTAAAATTATTTTAATAGTTAATTGGATTATATTATAGGTGACAGTGGGTATACACCATCTCCTATCTTACTCACTTCAATAACAAACGCACGAAAAGGTTCGTCAGCACCTCATTATACAAGAAAACATGTGAGAAGTTGCTGTAAAGTTGAGCAAACATTTGGTTTGCTATCTAATGTATGGCTGGCAATCAGTAGAAGACGTGTTCTACCATACAAACCAAAGAAAGTCGCTTTAATTATTCGGAGTTGTGCTGTTCTACACAATTTCAGAAGATTAAATGGGTGAGTATAAGCAATAAATAATCCAAAAGTGAAGTGTATTTCTGATATTGACAAATTTCATTAAATTTCTTTTATTTGTATTTGGCAGAATACAAGACGATATCCCATTGCCAAATTATGAAAATATTGCGGAGATTGCTTATGAAGAAGCTGATTATCAAGCTGGCATGGATGAAAGACGGCGTATAATTCAACGTTCTTATCGTTAAGATTTTAAAATTTTTAGATATATTTCATGAAGAGTCAATGAGATTGAGATTGACAAGTTTTGTAATTTGGATAATAAGACTCGGGTGGTGATACTATCAACTTATTTATTCACTAAATAACGACGTTTCGGCCCGTACAGAACGACGTACGTTACAAGGCCCTCATCAGGTTCCAATTTCTAAAAGTTAAGATATATGTAAATTCAAACAAATGTTAAACAAAAATCACGTATTATTACAAACTTAAAGTTATTTCTACAAAAACAACTTTCGGCAACACGCTAGATGGTAGAGCGGTGAATACAAGCTTCACTGTCGCGTTATATTCTTATATATATTTTGTCACATACGAGTGTGTATGTGAATAAACACAATACTTGTATCTGTCTCGCCTTACGTATAAAATTAACGAACTACTATGCTTTCTAAACTTAATAGTCAAAATACTAAACATTATTATTAAGGAAATTTTTATAACAAAATTTTAAATTGTTTGTGTCTAACATTCTATTAATATTATTCGCATTAACATGAATATGTAGCATTTCAGAGTACAATCGCTTGAATTTATTATTTTCTGTGTCTAGTATTTTTACCTTATCAAAGTTAAATGAGTGTGTTATTTCATTAATATGTTCTACTAAAGCTGATTTCTCTCTAAAATATTTACAGTCGCGTTCATGTTCCTTTACTCTAGTTTTGAGATGCCTGGAAGATTGGCCTATGTAACAAGCTTTGCAGTTATTACAGTTTATTTTATAAACAATGTTACATTTGTCTATGTGACACATTCGATCTTTTTCCAATTGAATAAATGTCGAGAATTTGTCAATGCATTTGAAAATTACATTAATATTATTTTTGTGAAAAATTCTCTTAATAATAGAGTCAAATTTTTGAAAATAAGGTAAAACTATCAATTTTTTATTACTGAAAATCACTTGATTTGAAGCTACGTAATTGTATATTTTTTGTAATCTTTTTTTTATATATTTATTAATAAAATTATGTGGGTAATTATTAGTTAGTAAGAATTTTTTTGATATTTCAAGATTTTCACTGTGGAATTTAACGTCGGACAATTTGATACTGTAATCTACTAATGTGTAGACTATTGCGATTTTTTGAGATAAAGGGTGATGTGAATTAAAATTTAAGTAACGACCAGAATGAGTAGGTTTCCTATACCAGTTAGTAATTATTGAATTATTATCTTGAATTATGAGCTTCAAATCAAGAAAACTAATTTCATTATTATTTGTGGTTTCCACTGTAAATTGTAGGTTACTGTCACCGTATAATGTAAGAAAATTGTATTTAAATAATAGAATACATTATGATTTGAAAAAATATTTTTAATAATAAATTATTATTACATATATGTAATAATCAGTAAATTTATATTTAAAACAATTATATTCATTATTTTTACAAACTATGATCTAATATTTTTTAATACTATTTTACTCTTTTATCAAAATTAAACCTATATTGTACGAAGAAAAATGAAAAAATATTTAATTTTATTGTTTATCGTTATAAGGTAATAAAAATTCAGTCACAGTGGTGTGTTTTTCACTGTGATATACAGTTTTTCTTATTAATTACATCGCTGGATTTTCACATCTGTACGATAAATCCTAAAAACATTGTAGTCAATTCGCCATACTCGTTTGCCGATAGGCGATAAACACGCATCTACGTATATCCTACGTATATCACTGTAGAACAACCCCCCAGGCAAAATATCGTCGAACACGTCCATCAGAAAATCTTCGACGCTTATAAGCCGCATATATTGAATGATGCCTTCTCTTCGTTCATCAACAGTATTTGAATGAACGATATGGCGCACAGTGGTCTATTTTGCCAAAAAGCTGGCCAAAATGCAATTTTTTAAACTTTTGGAAAACCTTTTAATTGTTTTATATTTTTGTTCTATATATGCGAAGGAACTAATAATCACTCATAGTTTACAATTATATTCTTAAATAACTTGTAAACGGACCTATGAAAGTAAGTAAAATTTACATTTTTTGAAAATTACTGATTTTTAATCATTTTTATAAATTTTAATGACTTCTTTAAAATTATTTATTAAATATTGACTAGCTACACTTGTTGGCATTAAAATGTAAACTATAATCTAATATTGTATGGGTTATTAATGCCGGATATATTCAAAATATACTCTCTAAATGATAATCCTAAAAAGATAGTAATTTTAAGTGATTTTTATAATAAATAGTTGAAAACAAAAATGACCACCCCTCGACACCCGGCTCGGTGAGGCATTTTTTTTTTTTTGAGGGAACTCATATTGAATCTGGTTGGTAAAGGCGCTTATGGTAGGATGTGAATCGTACATGTGTCTTGAATCCGATGGCCAATTGTCCACCAGGAAAGGTTTAAATAAATGAGCACCATTTATTCTTAACCGACGTTTCGGACACTTTTGTCGTGTCACTCTTCAGGTAATTACGTCAGGATATAATGATAACGGGAGACTGTCCGTTTCGTCAATGACAAAAGTGTCCGAAACGTCGGTTAAGAATAAATGGTGCTCATTTATTTAAACCTTGCCTGGTAGATAATTGGCCATCGGATTCAAGACACATATCATATTGAATAGTTTAAAAAAAAAAATCAGCTGCCCCGAACTGCCCGCGCCGCAGTTATTCAAGTTTCTGTAAAAAATATCTTTCATATTTTGAAATAACACGTAGTCGTCCGCGAAGCGATAAGAGTCGATCGAATCAGTTTGGGAAGAAATGTACATTACAATCGTCTCCGCAGCTTACACTGCATCGTCTTTACTAAGTCGAGTAGATGGAGGTAGTGTAGTATTATCGGCCAATCTTCTCTCTGCGCATGCGCACACCCTCGTTAGTCCGAAAATTAGATTCATTAATTCGTTTAAATTCTCAAATGTTCGGTAAATATAAGAAGTAAAATGGAATTCATTTTTATAATAGAACAATATATTATTTTATAGAGTTGAATTATCGTTCGCATAAAAAAGATATACTTATTTAAAAATAAAGGCTACCAACAGTGTGCCGTTTAACGACCGTTTGTTTCGTTCGATCGCGAAGCTGTTGAGTGCTTTGAAAGTACTAGTGAAGTGCTGCTGATAGAATTGAAAGTCGGGTGAGTGTAGGACTCCTCTAATAAAAACCATTTGTGATTTATAATTTAGTAGTGCGAATATTTTATACATGCACATATATATTTATTATATATATGTGGGATATTTCAGGTGAAGTCAGCAGCTCAAAATTTTAAAATCGCTCAAACTTGTTTTATTTTAGTTTAAAAAAAAAAAAAAAAATGTTCCTCAAATTTTAGGTCGATATTTGCAAAAATAAAAAAGCTATGCAAGATTGAAAATTCAATTTTTTTGGAATTTTTGGTTAAAATCCAAGATTATTCATTTTTTAACTCAAAATCTTGAAACTTTTTATATAGAACATTGATTGGCAAAAAGTTTGCATTTTTTCTGTAGAATGTGCCAGTATTTATTTTATGACCCTTTTTGAAAGTTTCTGATTGGCTGCTTCTTAGTATACCTTTATCGAAGGATATTGAGTCTGCGGCCAAATATTTTTCATTCGGCAAATTTTTTTTGTATTCTTCTTCGAAAACCCTTAAAAATGCTTTTTTGATCAATACTGGCCGAGCAAAAGGAAAAAAGTTACAATTTTTTGAAATATCAAGAAAAATCGATAATTTCAATTTTTGATAACATGATTAATGAAACTGAATATTATTCATACATCTTATGGCATTGTACCACTGAACTGAATTTTGTTAGACCATCAAATAGAACATTATGTATATCTATTTTCAATAATATTAGGCTTACACAATAAGCGATACCTAATTATGAATTAATAATAAATTAAGGTATAGAGATTAATTACTATAAAGCTGTCAAAATGAAATCAGGCTACAGACTCATAATTTCATTCATAATTAGGTATCGCTTATTGTGTAAACCTAATATTATTGAAAATAGATATTTATAATGTTCTATTTGATGCTCTAACAAAATTCAGTGGCATGATCTATGCCATAAGATGTAGGAATAATATTCAGTTTCATTAATCATGTTATCAAAATTTGAAATTACGAATTTTGCTTGATATTTTAAAAAATTGTAAATTTTTAAAAAATAAAATTAGAAATTATAAATAAAATTATAAATAAAATTATAAATAAAATTTATAATAGAGCAGTGTTTGTGTCTTGTTATTGGAATATACACTGCTTAACTGTCTGTTGCCTGATTTTATATTGACAACTTTATAGTAATTAACCTCTATAGCTTAATTTATTATTAATTCATAATTAGGCATCGCTTATTGTGTAAGCCTAATATTATTGAAAATAGATATATATATAATGTTCTATTTGATGCTCTCACAAAATTCAGTGGTACGGTCTATGCCGTAAGATGTATGAATAATATTCAGTTTCATTAATCATGTTATCAAAAATTGAAATTATGAATTTTTCTTGATATTTCAAAAAATTGTAACTTTTTTCCTTTTGCTCGGCCAGTATTGATCAAAAAAGCATTTTGAAGGGTTTTCCAAGAAGAATATAAAAAAATTCTGTTGAATAAAAAATATTTGGCCGCAGCCTCAATATCCTTCGATGAAGGTAGACTAAGAAGCAGCCAATCAGAGACTTTCAAAAAGGGTCATAAAATAAATACTGGCATATTCTACAGAAAAAATGCAAACTTTTTGCCAATCAATGTTCTATACAAAAAGTTTCAAGATTTTAAGTTAAAAAATTGTTATAATTTAATCGTTCATCTACTGGCGAAGGGTCGTACATCTATTAGAAGAACTGTTCATCTACTGGTATTTTGAGATATTCTATAATTTAGTACTTTATTAATAAAATCAAATTATTTTCAAACTTTTTTGTACATTTATGAGTATTTCACATGCTTGGAATTATCAAAATCGCTTTTGATATTAGATTTAAGAAATAATAATTTTAATAATTTGTGATTAAACACACAGTTGTGCCTGAGTGTCCATCTACTGGGCAAGTCATCCTACGTCTTTACGATCGCAAGGAAATGAAGCAGGGGCTAAGCTAATCAAAGAGATTATTCACAATTCTCCTGATCGTGCAAATAAAATACTGGTTACTTGGAAAACCAAAAACAAAAATGAAAATGCACATTCTAGATATACACCTGAAGAGGCTTTACCTCTCCTGATAAGCAATGATTTCACGAAGAGACAACATATAGCTATGTATAGTGGAGCTAAAAGTCATAATTGTAACATGTACCCTGCTTATAATCAGCTTTTGCAAGCCAAAAGCTGATTTGTGGCTTATCAGTCAGATATATTCATAAGTGAAACAAATATGTGTTGCCCATTAATCTTAAGTACCTCCATGTCCGTACTACTCCCAAATCGGTAGTGTACAGCCATCTTCTAGAAAATGTTAATGTATAGCAATCGAATGTGGCTTACTCGAACGTCTGTCCTGTGCAAAGGCTGCTTTGCAACTGTGAGCGTTTGCTGTGCCTATGTCTTCATTTATACCTGGGTCCACCGAAGGGTAATTACGTCGATGGCGGGGAGCGTTCAGCTACCTAACCCAACCCAACAGACGAGTCTTTCATTGGTGTTGCCAGAAGCAGACCAATAGGTAATGGTATCTCGTAGCACTAATGGATCGCCGACTACCAGATATATCCATAATTTGAGTAACGTGAAATTTCCAAGTCCTCTACCCATAAAAATCGTTCATAAAGTGAGTTTTAAAAACGTTGTGACACAGTAGATCACGAATGTTTAGAATAAATGTTTGACCGTCTAAAAACATTGTAAAAGCGTTTTTTTGAAAAACTTACCAAGTGTTTCAAAGCACGTTAACAAACGAGTTTTGAAAATGAGTTTTTTCGATTATTAAGTCATTTTTAACAATAAAAGATGTTAAATATAAGAATATCACATCCCTTATTCCCTGACTTTGACTTATAATCTGAATCAAACATTTTTAGTCATGTATTGCCGTGCGCCACCTATCGATGATAGTTTTATTACCAATTACGTGTTTGGAATAATCTTACCACGTTTGTACCCTGGTAGAAATTGACCATTTTTCTCCCATTTGTGAAACGATTTTTCTCCCATTTTCTAGCTCTTTTCTAGCGATACCAGCAGGGTAATACATCGCTTGATCCCGATCTGAAGAGATGTTTATTGTTTAATAGGCGTACCTGCTCTCTTGATGTAGCCCGCGCGTACAGATTACATCTTAAACGTGAATTATACGGCTCAATGATTGCCCATTTGCTCATACTTTTCTGGATGAGCTCGGTCTGCTCGTCCACGTGCTTGGGCCGTCAAACTGCGATACCAGCAAAGGCATGCTCTGCTCGATGGTTCAGCATGTCTACTCTGTCATTACTGTCAAACAAGCTGAACGAATATACGATATAAACTGAGCGAGTTGCCGTAGAACAGCGATCCTTCAATCCCGGCATTCATCAATACTTGAACCGAATCGTTGTAAGGACAAGTCCGACTCCGCTTGTAAATGCGCGGCAACAGCTAATTGGAATGTGGTAATCCAGATTTCGGTACCTCTCTGTCTAAAGCGGACGCCTACCTAGGCCAGGAGCAGTATACTTTCACATGGATGAGTTCTGACGTAGATTATCTTTTTTGGCTATAACTTCTTCATAACATATAGAACGAAAATATCAGGGTGCACCAAAAAAAAAAAGTAATGCTAACTGCAGGAACAATCGAAACGTGAAAAAATACGTCAAAATCACGGTTTTTCTCGTACATTATTGAAAATAACTTCTTAACTATACGTTTTAAAGAAAATATTCATAGGACCAAATTTGTTCCTCATGAAATTTTCTACAAGGTAGAGTTAAATAAAAAAAATGGAAATGCAATAATTACATAGCAAAATAGCAATATACTCGCAAAAAACGTATGAAAAATCGGGTATTTTTGAAGCACTTGTAGAATTATTAAGGGCTGGTCCTATCCTTTTGAAAATATGTATGTAAGTACTTCAAAGCAATATAAATAAAGCCCCCAATGTTGATTTAGATCAGTCGTATAGTTTTCGCACAATTCATTTGTTAACTAAACTCGGTGGAAAAAATCACTATTTTGTTGCAGTAATGCCAGAGCCAAACCGATTATCTAAAATCGGTCCTGATTTTTTTACGTATTCATAATGTTCCCAGCTATCACCTGGCATCGTCAAAATATCAATTTTATAATTGTTAATAATTTTTTAAGCAATTTTTAATGCTCGGAGAATTTTTTGCTTATAAATAATTACTTGTACTCTGCCATTTTATAAGTAAAAAAATATTATAGCACACATAATGAAAGTTCTTGCAATCGCCTTTCATTTAAAATCACGCTGGTCTCGATTGAACATATAGATCGTGAGGTACAAAGATGACGAGGGTTTATCGTCAAACTATTTGCTTTTTAACAACAATCAAAATTGGTCTTGATAGGATATTATAAGAACTCTTTTTATACAAATTTCTGAATTCACTGGACAGGTTCTTTTAGTAATAAAAAAATAATAAACATTGCGAAGTTGGACGTCGGGGCGTGAAAATCAGGTGAAGGAGAGTGCCAAAACCGCGCCTTCAAAATGAGCGCGTGATCTAAACTTGTCATATATCGGCTTCTATAACTCCAAATTAGATCATTTTTTTTTGCTTCCTCCTAGAGGAAGCTTTGTGATAGTAAAAAAAAAAGTTTGTGAGATAATGTCTTAGGAATGTTGTATAGAAAATTTGGAAAAGCCGTTAGCTATATTTCGTCATAAGTTATTCATGAAAACGTCATTTTTAGTAAATAGGTTATATTTCAAAATTAAAAAAAGATATTAACATGAATATTTTTTTGGTTATAAAGAATACTGAGTACTATAACTTACATGAAAACGTCATTTTTAGTAAATAGGTTATATTTCAAAATTAAAAAAAGATATTAACATGAATATTTTTTTGGTTATAAAGAATACTGAGTACTATAACTTACTAAATTTTTAGGTTTTTTTATTCATTATTTTTGGAGAAAAAAAATAATTTATAAAAAAAAGTGTTTTTCTTTGTCGTTCAATAACTAGAGTAAAATTGGCTTAATAAGTTTGAAATTTTTTTTAGTGGTACATTTTGTATCACAATCGATTGAGTTCTTTGGGCAAAAGGATTGATCCATAAATTTCGGAGATATTTGAGGTTAAAATTTTTTTCACTTTTTTTTTAAATCGTAATTTCTCGAGAACGGCTTTATGTATTTGAATCGGGTGGACGGCATTCGAAAGAGAATTTCAAGACCTACATTTTCTAAAAAACATTATTTGTCTAGCTGTTACGGTTCTTTTGTTATTAATAAAAACGTAAACATTGAAAAATGAAAAAAATGAGTTTGGTATGTCCAACTATTGCGGGAGTAAAAATTGACTTAAGCGCTTCAAAATTCCTCGTAGAGGTGGATTTTGGATAGTTTTCGGTCGAGTTATTCGGGCGAAATGATTGGTCCTTAAATTTCAAAGATATTTAAAAAAATTTCAAGTTAATATTTTCCATAAAATTTTCCCAATTTTTTTTAAATGTATTGAGGATGGCTCTATGTATCTGAATGTGATGGGTAGCATTTGAAAGAGAATTAAAATATTAATATTTTCTAATACTTATAGCATTGACTCAGAGACTCAATTGCGGCGACACTTTTGGCCTTGCGGCCTTGTCCGTCAGCTCGTGTCCGGGGGCCTTTCTACATAAGTATGTGTGTTCTGTGTGTTCCGTGTGTTCCCGACAAAGACAGATAGGATCTGTTCCGTTTACGTAATACAGAGACAGACATAGAGAGAAGTTGTCTAGAACACTAGAACAGACAGAACACACATATGTAGAAAGGGCCCCGTGTGTGTTGTGTAGGTACGCGTATGCCCAAGCGCATGCGCTGCCGCTCGTTTGTCGTCGTAAAGGAATCGAGCCAATGAGGATCATACAAAAAAAATGAGTATAGAGATCTGGCATCAAGCAATTGGCATCCTTTTTTTTAAAATGTATTGAGGATGGCTCTATGTATGAAAGAGTAAAAATAAAGTAGAACCTTCTTATTTTTTTTATATAACTTGATAGGATTTAACTTAACAGAAATATGTTAAATGGGAAAAAGTTTTATGTCAATATTATCGACAACTTTTATATTTAAAATATTTGAGGAGTTATAAATAAAATGGGCGATTTTTGGCTATAACTTGATTGGATTTGATTTTACACGAAAATGTTAAATACAAAAGTTGTGGATAATATTAAAACAAAAAAATTTACTATTTAATATTCTCGTGTAAAATCAACTCCTGACGAGTTGTTAGACTTATAAAAACGATTTTATGCCGTTTACATCGTACAAAATAAAGTATGAAATTTTAAATATTGGAAGTAAAAATTAATTAAAGGAATCAGTAAATCAAGTTTGAGGAAGCTACGTGCCAATGAATTGGCAGCGGGTTTTTAATCGATATGCCGAAATGAGAGAAATGCGATTAACTTGTTATATGTAACAGAAGCTAATAGTATTTTTGAGAAATTATAAAAATTAATTCCACTGACATAGTAACTTTGACAAAATCTTGGTTGATTGCAAAAACTCTAGATATGCTAAATATTATTGAGATTTGACATCCGTATATACCAATATGGCGCAGGTTAGCCCTGTGCATTTAAATGGGGCTGCTGGCTAACTCGCGCCATCTCGGCTATCTATCAAGGAGCGCGGGTGCGCTCCGAAGGCAAGTAACTGTCCAATGTAGAAGAAGCCTGAGGGACGACCGTGCTACATATACATTGAAATGGGTGTGCGAGAATTTCACTATTTTTTTATGACTTCGCATTATGTTTTTTCTCATACTTGAATATATCAACGGATAGCTTTTCTGATATACTACATGTATAAAAAATTTCAATTAAAAATATTTTTTCGTTTTGATGTATATCGAGTTCATAATTTCCGATGGCTGTTTTCAGATCGAAAAATTTTCTTCTTCTTCTTTTCTCTCGTCGATCAGCTGTTTTGTTCCGACCGCTGCTCGGTTGTGATTGGTCAAGCTCCTACCTACTATGATATATATATATAACTATATATACACGCAGAAAGTGAGAGAGAGATAGAGAGAGAGAGAAACATGTATATTTTTTTGTATATTTATATAAATACACATATAATAATAATACATACAGTAATAACATAACCTGTCTATATGTCTGTGATATATTTATTATTATATACCACACGTATATATCCTGACCATCGCGGTAGATTGTTTATTTAAATAATTAATTATTAAAGGTTTCGAGAACTCCACTGACAAAAAGAATTTATTTACGAGCATCAATGGGGTAACAATTGTTTTTAGATAAGTATTAAATGGTTAACTGTTAATTGGTAATTTTAAATAAAGGAATTGATACTTTGTGAAAATTTTTTGTTTATTTTTTACAGAGTCAAGAAGATTTTTGTTGGATTCAGTAGATACTCTAAAAGCTGAAGATAATAGGTAATAAGAATATTATTGAAATTAGAACCAGAAAGCAGATGCTAATGAAATAGATGAAAACGAAATGCCAAATACAAATTAAAATATTTCTCCTGCTCGTCTTGGATTTAAAATAAAAACTTTGATTAGAATACCTAGTAAATCTATAACACCGAAAAAGGATCTGCAAAAAAATTTCAAATACCAATTATGTGGTACACCTAAAAAATTATGTCTCTAAAAGCTGAAAATAGTAATAAGAATACTATTGAAATAAGAACCAGAAAGGAGATGCAAATGAAGTAGATGAAAATAAATGTGCAAAATACAAATAAAAAATTTCTCCTGCTCGTCTTGGATCAAAAACTTTGATTAGAACACCTAGTACATTTACAACACTGGGAAAGGATCTGCAAAAAAATTTAAAAGACCAATCATTTGGTACATCTCAAAAATTATGAAAGACATAATCTAAAGAACATATATGAAACGAATAAAGTATAATGAACATGCTGATGATTCTATGTATAAATAAGTTAATGAAAGTGATGAATATAATGGTGATGTGGAAGAAGAGGATGAAAGTACAAGTGAGAGTGAGAATATAAGTGAGAGTGACAGTAGCGCTAGTAAAGTTCCATCTATTAAAGCTGCACGTTCTATCTATTCAAGTTCTTTCAATTTCTATCTATTAAAGCTGCTTTATAAGTGAAGTTTCTGGTACTGGCAAAACATCTACCGTAAATGAAGTAATATGTTATTATACAAAATAAGTATTTATATGTATAACATATAACCTCTCTATTTGTATGTGAAATAATATACACATATAAAACATAATATATAATAAATATATTCAGATAAGTAGCAAACTTTTATTAGAAAATAATTAATCGTATTAATATAAAATATATAAAAGTTCTTGTTACTTTGTGAAATCTTTTTTTATTACAGAGTTAATACTCTGTAATAAAAAAATTAACGCAAGAAAATGAACGCAAGAATTATTTTTTTTTACCATTATACTACATCATAGAAGAGAATTGAAAGAATTATATTTTTAAACAAATACATTACAAGTTCTATTACTATTACAAGTTTTTTGTTTCAAAATGTTTCTGGAAGTAAAAATCATTATAAAAAAACATTTGTGAAGCATTTATGACGACATCTGAAATAAGCAGGATATCAACTTATTAAAATCTGGAAATAGTGAGATGTAAGATTTTCTCAGACTTTAAAAGTGTATCATATACTCAATATTTTTACATATATACTAAAAATGTAATAATATTATTTATTTAATTATATTAATTCCTTCAGACTTAGGCTTCTCTTTGTTTTCAGATAATTATATGTCATTAATGCATACACGTACATTCTTTATAAATTTTTCTTGTTGGACGGTGTTCTCGAATCACTATGTATCATGGTCACCAAAAGATTATTATGATATTCAAGTATTCAAGTCTATCAAAGCACACAACCTCCAGTCCTGCAGTAGCAGAGGCAGAAATATTGTGGTAGTTCTCCCCCTAGAATTAGAGCCTCGTTCTACATTATGGTGAATGTCAGTATTATTATATATAAGAAGTTCTAATTAGGTACTACTGAAAAATCTAATTATAAATTTGCAAATTGAGCGATTGTCCTCATGACCCTGATGGTTATATTATTAATGGAAAGGCATTTGTCATCTGCAAGAAGCTTAGTCGATATCAGTGCTTTACTGTTGTACATATTTACTCAAGCACCAATTAAAAGATTATGTCAAATGAAAAAAGCAAAATGGATGTGTTATATTGTGAAAATTTCAACACATAAAAGTGCTCAGTTATTCTCGTGTATTATATGATTTTCCCAGGGTGGGAGACGTCAAAAGTTTAATCTATTATACAAGACTTTAATGAGAACTTAAATATTTTTTTAAAACAATCAGTAAAATAAATTGTATTGTTATAAAACTTTCTATGAAAGTATAAAATAAGGCAAGTATCTCAGTTTTTCTGTGTAATCTACAAAATCATATATAGTTATTTTATTAAATCTATAAAATAATATATATTATAATTTTTTAAAGAAATCAAATAAATACTAGGAAAACAGTCTTTTACATTATTTAGTTAGGGTATGCTCAACAAATCGTCGGGTGGGAGGAAAAAGGAGCTATTTCGAAAAAGCGTTGAAAAAGGAGCTATTTCGGAAAAGCGTTGAAGAAGGAGCTATTTCGAATGAGCGTTGAAAAAGGAGCTATTTCGAATGAGCGCTCAAGAAGGAGCTATCTCGGAAGTCATTTTTTTTCTCAAAATTTAAGTTGGCAATACTGTAGTATAGAGAAGAATATGTTTAATATTAACATGGTATTTTAACTATTAACATACCATTGTAAATATTAACATATATATTTTAATAGTTACAATGCCACGATAAATATAAACATTTTGATAAAATATTTTTCTCAGTATAGAAAAACACACACATATTTTTAGAATACATTTACATACGATCAATTATATTATATTCTTTAACTATTTTTATTTCATTAGTTCTACATAATAATTCAAGAATTCATGAGGAATCAAATTGTGATCAATCATATATTGAAGATTCTTTTTTTTGTCCAGATCTAGCAACAACTTTTCCTCATAACAATTCGTTAAGACAGCTGATTCGCTATATCAGGACATCAAATTTATTAAAGTTGTTGCTAGATCTGGACAAAAAAAAAGAATCTTCAATATATGATTGGTCACAATTTGATTCCTCATGAATTCTTGAATTATTATCTAGAACTAATGAAATAAAAGCAATTAAAGAATATAATATAATTGATCGTATGTAAGCGTATTCTAAAAATGTATGTGTGTTTTTCTATACTGAGAAAAATATTTTATCAAAATGTTGATATTTATCGTGGCATTGTAACTATTAAATATATATGTTAATAGTTACAATGGCATGTTAATAGTTAAAATACCATGTTAATATTAAACATATTCTTCTCTTTACTACAGTATTGCTAACTTAAATTTTGAGAAAAAAAAATGACTTCCGAGATAACTCCTTCTTGGGCTCTCATTCGAAATAGCTCCTTTTTCAACGCTCATTTGAAATAGCTCCTTTTTCAACGCTTTTTCGAAATAGCTCCTTTTTCCTCCCACCCGACGATTTGTTGAGCATACCCTAACTAAATAATGTAAAAGACTGTTTTCCTAGTATTTATTTGATTTCTTTAAAAAATTATAATATATATTATTTTATAGATTTAATAAAATAACTATATATGATTTTATAGATTACACAGAAAAACTCAGATACTTGCTTGCCTTATTTTATACTTTCGTAGAAAGTTTTATAACAATATAATTTATAATCTATAAAATAATAATATTTATGATTTTGTAAAAGAAATCAAATAAATACGAATGAAAAAGTCTTTTAATTCTTTGAGTCATTGTATGCTGAAAAAATTATATGTAAGTAAGTACATTCAAATTGTTCACTGCAAATCAAACAAACGAAAGTTGTGAAATCAATTATCGATAGTCAAGTAATGCAAACAACTCTCGGAAACTATTGTATGACTGTTCCGTGGTAGAACTGTTAAGCATAATATGGCCATAATGTGCCGTATTTTATGACGGATGACCATTTTATGCCGCATATTATGCTCATAAATCCTGTCACCTGGCGACATAATTATGGCCATAATTATGCTGATAATTATGACCATAATTATGCTGAAGGGATAACGAGATTAGAGGGACTATAGTAAATAATTATGACCATAATTATGCTGTAGGAGCAGGGGAGATATAGGGCTGCCCGTAAATGAAAATGTCCGAACGTTAGAAAGAGAGAGAGAGAAGATCGCGGTACGTATAGCTATCTCTCTCGTCACGCAAGCTGACGCTCACTTTCTGCGAGTACAAGAGAGAGCTATGAATGAGAATCATCGTTAATCGGCGGACACGATGAAAGGGATGACATTCACCACGGATGCAGTTGTTGATATCACACATAGCAATACACCATGGACACATGCGCTCAACGGCATGTCGCACTAGCACTACTCGCTATAGAGTAGCAGAAAGCGCGCGGGGTCCATATCTTATCCTATAGATATATCTTATACACAAGGAGCACTCGCGGTCGCGCGAGTCGCATGTGTTTTTCCACTGTAGGTACTTAGTGTGCGAACATAGCCTAGCCGAGGTAGCCGTTACGACTGCTGCAATAGTACTCATGCACGCAGGTCGCAGGGCTAAGCCAGATCAGTATTGAACTTTCTCCTTCTGTTTTTCTCCTTTTCGCGGTATTAGTGTATATGTGCATATGTGCCGCGAGTATTTTCTTTTTAATTGAGATTGTATATATCAATATAGGGGGGCGCAGCTCCCCTAGTTAGATATGTTAGTTCTAACGAAGTAAAAAATTAAATATATAATAAAAGGCAAAAAATGTAATAATTTGTATAGAAATGTAAAATGATGTCAAAAAATGTAAGTTTCTGTAACAAACTATGAAGTGATCCACGTTCTTAAATTTTCTTGTATTATTTTTTTTTACGTTTTTTTATGTTTTGGTTCCAAGGTGATGAAAAATATAATATATAATAAAAGGCGGAAAAAATGTAATAAATTGTGTAGAAATGTAAAATTGTGTAAAAAAAATGTAAGTTCCTGTACAAAACTATAAAGTGTTACACTTTCTCACGTTTGATTACATTTTTTCGTTCTCTTTTGAGACTTATGTACAGTTTTTCATATTTTGGTTCTAACGAAATAAAAAATAAAATATGTAATAAAATGTGAAAAAATGTAATAAATTGTATAGAAATGTAAAATTAAGTAAAAAAATGTAAGTTTCTGTAAAAAACTGTAAAGTGTTACACTTTGTTACATTTTATTACATTTTTTTGTTCTTTCTTGACATTTTCTTTACACTTTTCCAAATTTTTGTTCTAACGAAATAAAAAATATAATATGTAATAAAATGTGAAAAACTGTAATAAATTTTATAGAACTGTAAAATTATGTAAAAAAATATAAGTTTAGAAACTGTAAAGTGTTACACTTTCTTACATTTTATTATATCTTTTCATTCCTTTTTTTACATTTTTTTACACTTTTTTACGTTACGTTAAAATAAATGAAAAAATGCAAAAGTTTAAAAAAGTAAAAAACGGTAAGAAAATGTAAGAAACTGTAAAAATATGTAAGAAAATGTAAGAAAGTGTAAAAAACGTCTGAAATCCAATATAAATATACGATAACTTACATTTTCTTATGATTTCATACGTTTTTTTACAGTTTATTACACTTTTTTAACATTTTCGATTTCCGCTAGGGGTCATGAAAAAAATTATTACCATTTGTAAAGAGTGCTTATTGAATAGAAGAGAGTAGAAGAATTAAAAGGACAAGACAAATTATGTTGTTATAGAATGTACTTAAAAAATTAGCTTTTAAAAAACGTGTTGATTGTTTTAAAAAAAATATTTAAGCTCTCATTAAAGTTTTTGGTACTCAGGTTGACGGATGTTGAGGGAGAGGGAGGGAGGGAGAGAGAGTGGGATGGGAAAGAGAAGGAGGGAGAGAGTTTATACAGCCATGAAAAAAATTATTACTATTTGTAGAGAGTCCTTATTGAATAGATAAGTCTAAAAGAAATAAAAGGACTAGACAAATTGTGTTGTTAGAATTTAACGTACTTGAAAAATAGCTTTTAAAAAACGTGTTGATTGTTTTAAAAAAATATTTAAGCTCTCATTAAAGTTTTTGGTACTCAGTTTCACGGAAGTTGAGAGAGAGGGAGAGAGATACATATAGACTATAAATATGCACTATTTCTTATTAAATGGTTCAAGATATAATATGTAGCCCTATTTTACTCAGAGATACAGCATTTTCAATTTTTTGGTATTGTCGCAACTTTTTGCGAAAATCATTCCATTGCTTTTCATGGGACAAAGCGTAAATTACTCAAAATTAATGCAGTTATGGCACCAAGAGTTGAAAACATAAGATTTCCTAAAGCAAATATTTTTTTTACGGTTAAAACAATAATACTATTATTTCAAAAATTTTATGAATGTTTATGTTTTTCTTGCCGTTTTTAGAATGTACAAATTATTTACTACAGAAAATCTGATATTTTCAACTTTACGTGCTCTAAACTGCATGAATTTCAAGTAATTTAGATCCAGTCCCATGAAAATCCATAGAATGTTTTTCTCAAAAAGTTGCGCCAATGCTCAAAAATTGAAAACACTATATCTCTATTCTAAAGTGCTTTGCACACTGCCAGGTAAGAATGCGGGAATCCTACACTTTGCGTGCGTTAAATTGGCATAGAAAATCCAGTTTTGTATAGTACATTTCGATACTAGTGCGTGAAAGTGATTTTATCGTCGGGACGACGTTTGCGCGCGAGCGAAGTGAGGGTACAAAGGTCACACGAGGTTGAAATCACCTTCTCGCTAGCATATCGAAATAGTACTTTTCGATACTAGTGCGAGAGAGACGAACCTGTACGTGCACCAGTTTGTCGCCCGAGCGAGGCGAAGGTGAAATTAACACGACTCGAGAATCATCTCACGGACGTGTATCGAACAATATTTTTCAAACCAACGAGTGGAAGTTCCGAGTTGACGCAAGCTTGCGTGGGCAAAGTCGGAACTTCGGACACAGAGTGTGAAAAAAATCACGTTTTTTTTTTTTCATTTCATATCTATGTACCAAATTTTATTGAGAAAATGTTCCCGAAAATCGCTAATCAATATTGTCTCTCTATCCATAGACCAAATTACAGCATCCGACAAACATGGATTGATAGAGATAATTATATACCCGACCACAAAAAAAAAAAAAAAAAAAGAAAATCATCCGAAGAAATGGGGTTTTTGAGAAAAGTGGATTTTTCTGAAAAGAGCATTATTTCGTAAGAACTGCATATGTCGTGTATTTTTTATTTTAATCCAAATATTATGCAGGAGGTGAAAGGAAGTGCTGAACTGAGGGAAAGGTCGTTTAGTTTACTCAGGAGCTTTAAAAACTCGTGAAATAGCAGCCGTTTGAATATGACCTTGAAATATAAGATTGCAAAGATATAATTATGTACAAATTTTGAACATTACAAACCGGATGCATTTTTAGTGCAATCGAGACATGAGAAACTACGCGTCGAATCATCTTTAGAGAAGAACGGCCATACTTTAAATTCAAAATGATAAGTGATGTAGGCATACTCTGGCGGTTCAATTTGAGATATATGAAAATAATAAGTATCTTTTCCACACCACCTTGCGGTAGATACCATGGCACGTTTTCGATAAGTGGTTTCCCCATGTATTATATATTGGGAAACATATAATATACAATTTACATTGTGCATATTATGTAAGCCTAATCCACCCATGCTAATAAAATCATTATAGTTAAAAATATTTTACAATTTTAATGTAAATTATTAAAACATTTTCAACTATAATAATTTCTAGCATGTGCCGCTCCAGCCACTGACCGCGCAGCGACAGCCCTCGCCACACCTCAGAGGATGACAAGGTCCCGGCGACGGTATGGGTCGTAACGACTGCGCAAGGGCTGGTGCAGGCGACTGGACTGCTTGTCCCAGCGGTGGTTGCGCTGCCCTTTCACGCGCATCGACCCCTGGAAATTCCTCCTAGAGTCGCTGATCACGCTGTAAGAATATTCGTGACCCGACGAGTAAGGCATCGGCACGTTGGACATTCGCTGCTCAGCCTCGTTCTTCAGGGTCTCGCTGGCGCTCATCGGAGAGTCTGGCGCAGAAGGAGGCGACATCTGCGGGCGCGCCGTCGTGTTCAGCGAGACGGCCAAGTGATGAGCGGGAGCAAATACAGCATAAGTTCCATCAGGGGTCATCATGGCACCTGTAACTGATGGTCCCTCTAGTGGGACCATAAAACTTCTGGGAATCCCACTACTTCTTTTAATCCATTTGCCGTCCAAATCATAAGGGCAATCTTTTATCCAATGACTACCACGTTGCTGGCATTTATAACAACGATAATGCGGAGGCACTAATCCAGTTTGGTTGGAACCTCGTATTTTCATGTAGCTGAAAATTGAAAATAAAATGTTAATATCTATTACTGTACATAATCAATCTACATAACAACAAAATTTTCAACGGAAAAGAATACATACCTTGAAGGATCGTAATCCTGGGTTGACTGTATCATCATGGCGCGGATTTTCTCCTCCTCAGATATA